>CM075977.1:389846486-390066486 GCA_038087875.1 Malacoraja senta
GCATGGGGGGGGGGGGGGGGGGTTTGTGACTTGTAAGTGCCCTTTATCTAAGCCAAGGGGGAATTTCGGGGGAACTGTGACTTGTCACATGTGAGCAATAAGGTATTCAATTCAATTCAAAATTTAATTCAATTCAATTCAATTCTCAATTCCCCTACTCTTGGCAAAAAGACTCTGTGCATGTACCCAATCTATTCCTCTCATAATTTTGTACACCTCTATTGGATCACCCCTTATTCGCCTGCACTTCGATGGATAAACCCTAGCCTGCTCCCCTCTCTATGCTTTCGGGTCGAGACCCTCCTCTCAATGCTGTGTTGATTTCGAGGATTTATATTGGAGTCAAGTGCTGGTATAATTGGCTGTGGACGAATGTTTATTAATGAGAGTTCCTAAATAAGAATTTTCATTTTGGTCTTTGCAATCGTGGAAAATGAATGTCACTAAAAATGGTGCAAATAAACTTTAATTAAATGGCTGATGTCTAGACATTGGGAATAAAACATAGAATTCTGGAAACTCTCAGCAGTCAGGCATATGTTGAAAGAGAATCAAGAGGCCAGAAGCCATTGTTTAGTTTAGTTTTGAAATACAGCGCAGAAACAGGTCCTTCGGCCCACCGAGTCCGCACCGACCAGCGATCCCCGCACATTAACACTACCCGACACACACTAGGACAATGTACGTTTATACCAAGGCAATTAACCTACAAACCTGTACGTCTTTGGAGTGTGGGAGGAAACCGAAGATCTCGGAGAAAACCCACGCGGTCATGGGGAGAACGTACAAACTCCGTACAGATCGACCCAAGGTCTCCAGCGCTGCAAGCGCTGTAAGGCAGCAACTCTACTGCTGTGCCACCGTGCTCAGAATCTGCCCACACCTGGCCTTGCTTAGAATCAAACAGGATATATACAAGGATGTTCATATGTTCTAGAAGCAGAATTGGGCCATTCGGCCCATCAAGTCCACTCAGCCATTATCATGGCCGATCTATCTTTCCCTCTGAACCACATTTCTCCTGCCTTTTCCCATAACCCCTGACACACGTACTAATCAAGAATCAATCAATCTCCACCTTAAAAATAGCCATTGACTACTCCACAGACATCTGTGGCAATGAATTCCACAGAATCACCACCCTCTGACTAAAGAAATTCCTCCTCATCTCCTTCCTATAAGAACATCCTTTAATTCTGAGTCCTCTAGTCCTAAACTCTCCCACTAGTGGAAACATCCTTTCCACATCAACTCTATCTAAGTCCTTCCCTATTCTGTACTTTTCAATGTGGTCCCCCTTCATTCTTCTAAAATCCAGCAAGTACAGGGCAAACGCCATCAAACGCTCATCATATTCCTTACTCATGAACTCTACTTCCCTACTCTACTCATTCCACCTAGCCATCAATAAATCCAGATAGACACAAGGAACTGCAGATGCTGCAACAGCATTACAGCAGAGCTGTCTGTAGTGGCTCAACTGGTCAGGCGGGCATCTCTGGAGGACATGCATAGGCAACATGCATAGAACGTTGAACAGTACAGTACATGAACAGGCCCTTTGGCCCACAACGGTCAGGATACTTCTTCAGCTCCATAATGAATCCATACCAATTGCCATACCATGATTATGCTGCTGGCCTTGCCGAGGCAGCGTGAAGTGTAAATAAAGTCAATAGAAGGGATCTTCACACCCGCTTCCTGTAAAGACTATCCCCTACTCCCAACTCCTCCGTCTACGCCGCATCTGCGCCCAAGCTGAGGTGTTCCATACCAGACATCCAAGATGTCCTCATTCTTTAGGAACAAGGATATCCCTCTTCCATTATAGATGAGGCCCTCACTAGGGTCTCCCCGATATCCCGCAGCTCTCCCCTTCTCCTCCTCCCCCATCGTAACAAGGACAGAGTCCTCCTTGTCCTCAACTTCCACCCCATCAGCCGTCGCTTACAGCACATAATCCTTCAACATTTTCGCCACCTACAACGGGATCCGACTACTAGTCACATCTTCCCATCTACACCCCTTTACGCTTTCCGCAGAAAGTGTTCCCTCCTCAACTCCTGGTCAACTCGTCCCTTCGCACCCAAACCACCCCCTCCCCAGGTACTTTCCCCTGCAACCGCAGGAGATACAACACCTGTCCCTATACCTTCCGCCTCGACTCTGTCCAAGGCCCCGACAGTCTTTTCAGGTGAGGCATAGGTTCACTTGCACCTCCTCAAATCTCATCTACTGTATCCGCTGTTCCAGGTGTGGACTCCTGTACATCGGCGAGAGCAAGAATTAAAGGACGTTCTTTTAGGAATAGACAAAAACAATAGAAAATAGGTGCAGTAAGCCTTTGTAAATAACTGGGGTCCCACCACCGAGCTTTGTGGCACCGCACTAGTCCATGCCCGCCATTTAAAAAATAGACAATAAACAATAGACAATAAACAATAGACAATAGACAATAGAGAGATTAGAGATTAGAGATTCCTTTATTTGTCATTTCAGACCTTTCGGTCTGAACGAAATTTCGTTGCCTGCAGTCATACATATAATAATAAATGACAAAACACACAATAAACACAAATTAACATCCACCACAGTGAGTTCACCAGGCACCTCCCTCACTGTGATGGAGGCAAAAGTCTTAAAGTCTCTGTCTCTTCCCTCTTTGTTCTCCCTCTGCGCTGAGGCGATCCAGGCTTCTGATGTTGTGACCCCCGGGTGATGGTAAGTCAATCCCGCGGCTGAATCCGTGCTCCGCGACGGGCCGGTTCAAACTCCGCGGCTCGGGGTGTCGAAGCTGCCAAAGCTGCTGCCCTCCAGTCCAGCGGACGCAGCTGTAGTTGCGGGAGCTCCAGAAAAACAGGTCACCAACCTGTGACCTGCGCGCTCCCGACGATGTCGTCCACCGGGCCCGCGGCCGAGCCTCCGGATTCAGGTCGCCACCGCCAGAACGCCACCGCAGCCCCGAAGCCGGCCAGCCTCGCGCTGGTAAGTCCTGGCTCTGCCTCCGGAGCCTCGAGGTCGGTCGGTCGGTCGGTCGCAGTTGGAGTTGGAGGCCGGCAGCTCCGCCATTAGGCCTCGGCGCTGACGGAGGCAGAGAAAGGGGATACGACAAGAAAAAGTCGCATTCCCCCGAAGAGACAAAAATCATGTTTCACCGCCCCCCCCCCCCCCACCACACATACACAACCCAATAAACTACAATTTAACTAAAACAGGACAAAAGAAAACAACAAAAAAAGTAAAAAACAGACGGACTGCAGGCGAGCCGCTGCTGTTCGACAGTGCCGCCACTTCCGGACAATAGACAATAGGTGCAGGAGTAGGCCATTCGGCCCTTCGAGCCAGCACCGCCATTCAATGTGATCATGGCTGATCATCCACAATCAGTACCACGTTCCTGCCTTCTCCCCATATCCCCTGACTCCGCTATCATCAAGAGCCCTATCAAGCTCTCTCTTGAAAGTATCCAGAAAACCGGCCTCCCGTCGCCTCTGAGGCAGAGAATTCCACAGACTAACGGACTCTCTTGGTGAAAAAGTGTTTCCTCATCTCCGTTCTAAATGTCTTACCCCTTATTCTTAAATTGTGGCCCCTGGTTCTGGACTCCCCCAACATCGGGAACATGTTTCCTGCCTCTAGCGTGTCCAAACCTTTGAGAATCTTATGTGTTTCAATAAGATATCCTCTCATCCTTCTAAATTCCAGAGTGTACAAGCCCAGCTGCTCCATTCTCTCTGCATATGACAGTCCCGCCATCCCGGGAATTAACCTTGTGAACCTACGCTGGACTCCCTCAATAACAAGAATTTGAGATGAGGAGAAATTTCTTTAGTCAGAGGGTGGTGAATCTGTGGAATTCATTGCCACAGAAGGCTGTGGAGGCTGTCAATAGATATTTTTAAGGCAGAGATATATAGATTTTTAAGGCAGAGATATGGGTATCAGGGGTTATGGGAAGAAGGCAGGAAAATGGGGTTAGAAGGGAGAGATAGATCAGCCATGATTGAATGGTGGAGTACATTTGATGGGCTAAATGGCCTAATTCTGCTCCTATCACTTATGATCTTATGAGTCCGTCGACCAGCAATCCCCGCACCCTACCACCATCCTATGCCCACTAGGGACAATTTTGTACGATTTTACCAAGCCAATTAACCTACAATTTGTACGTCTTTGGAGTGTGGGAGGAAACCGAAGATCTCGGAGAAAACCCAGGGGAGAATGTATAAACTCCATACAGACAGCACCCGTAGTCAGGATCGAACCCGGGTCTCTGGCGCTGTAAGACAGTAGCTCTACCGCTGCACCACTGTGCTGCCCTAATGTCCATAGACATCCTTCCATTAATTTAATTTTGCAAGTAATAGAAGGATAACTGGGTTATAATTCCCTAGACAAATATTCTATTCCATTTCCTACATATGGGAATTATATCACATCTCTGCCCCGTCTCTGCCATTGCACCTTCTTCTTATCAAAATCTAATAAAAATACAGTATGTAATAACGTTTCTGATAACTCTTCCCAAAACTCGTTTTAATTATGTGGATTCAATCCATCTGGTTGTGGCTCTTATTTTAGTTTATTTTTCTTTTGACTCTAAGCATACTTATATAATCTCGTCACCCAATAACATGTCCACCAGTTCTCATTCCCTGGCCAATGCCATAGCGAAGTAATGTATTATTTATGCTCCTCCTTTTCGTTCCCTACGTTTTTGTCTTACCTTTATCTTAATGCCCTGATTCTAATCAGGTCGGCACGGTGGCGCAACGGTAGAGTTGCTGCCTTACAGAGCTGCAGTCCTGGGTTCGATCCCAACAATGGGTGCTGTCTTAATAGAGTTTGTACTTTCTCCCCGAGACCACGTGGGTTTTCTCCGAGATCATCGGTTTCCTCCCACACTCCAAAGACAAACAGGTATGTAGTAAATTGGCTTGGTAAATGTAACAATTGTTACTAGTGCGTGTAGGATAGTGTTAATATGCGGGTTGGACCTGGTGGACGGAAGGGCCTGTTTCCGTGCGGTATCTCTAAACTAAACAAAACTAAACTAATCCCAAATACACATTTTATCAAAAAATGACATACTATATGTTTGTGAGACCGCATTTAGAGTATTGTGTTCAGTTCTGGGCACCATGTTATAGGAAAGATGTTGTCAAGCTGGAACGGGTACGGAGAAGATTCAAGAGGATGTTGCCAGGACTGGAGGGTCTGAGCTATAGGAAGAGGTTGAGTAGGCTGGGACTCTATTCTTTGGAGGGCAGGAGGATGAGGGATGATCTTATTGAGGTGTATAAAACCATCAGAGAAATAGATTGGGTAGAAGCACAGAGTCTCTTGCCCATAGGGGAATCGAGAACCAGAGTACATACAGTAGATTTAAGGTGAAGGGAGAAAGATGTAAAGGGATCTGAGGGGTAACATTTTCACACAAAGGGTGGTGGGTGTATGGATCAAGCTGCCAGGGAGGTCGTTGAGGCTGGGATGATTGCAATGTTTAAGACACAGGTACATGGTCAGGATAGATTTAGAGGGAAGGTACACAAAAATGCTGGAGAAACTCAGCGGGTGCAGCAGCATCTATGGAGCGAAGGAAGTAAATTTATTTATATAGCACTTTTCAATCGATTTCAATCAAAAGCCAAAGTGCTTTACAGAGAAAATTATCCATATAAATAATAAAAAGAGGTAGAAAAAAAAATGACACAACACACTATAAGAGATTCAACACGAACATCCCCCCATAGTAGAATCTACAGTCTCCACTGTGAGGGAAGGCACCAAAATGTCCAGTCCTCCTCCTCCTCCTCCTAATCCACCCGAGGTCGGGGCCAGTTTGAGGCCACCGCAGCCAGTTGCCGCAACGGCAGCCCGATGATTATAGGCCCCACCTGCATCGGGTGGAAAAGTCCTCAGCAGCTTGGAAGTGTCTGGAGCGGCCGCTCCTTCCCCGGAGACTGCGACGCCCGTGGACTTCAGGCCGCGCCGGTTGGATCTTCGACTCCGCGGTGTTTTTGATCCAGCGCCGCCCGCCCGCGGCGGGATGCCCTCAAACCGCAGACCGCAGATCGCAGACCACAGACCGCAGACCGCGGCTGCTCGATGTTGGTGGTCGGCGGTCACAGCACTCTGGAGCGGCGACCCAGCAAGGCATCGGCCACTCCTTGTTGGTGTCCCGGCGCTGTGCCGCCGAAGCTGTGGTCCCCGGCAGGAAACGGCGCTCCAGACCGATGGAAGGCCGCATGGGGAGACCGGAGATGCGATTTGGAGGAAAACCGCATCTCCGACCAGGTAGGACTGGGGTTAAAACAGTCCCCACCCACCCACCCCCCGCATAGAAAGAATAGACTCCAAAAAAAACAAACGTTTTGGACAATAAAAGAGTTAGAGGACGGACTTCAGGCAGGCGGCCATACAAACGGCGCCCACTCCTGCACATCCGCCCTCTTGGAAGGGCACTAGTCCCTCCTGCCTGCGTCTGGTCCATATCCCTCTAAACCTATCCTAACCATTTTATATAAAAGTTATGAATGTCCTTGCCTCAACTTTCCCCTCGACATTTAGTTTAATTCCACAATGCCTTTGCAGGATAACAAGTTAAGTGTCCATTGTAAATAGACCAGGTGAGTGGGAGGATCAAAGGGGAGTTGGTGGGAATATGGTCATAGTCATGCGGCATGGAAACAGGCCCCTTGGCCCAACTTGCCCACGCTGACCAAGGTGTCCAAGTCAAGTCAAGTCAAGAGAGTTTATTGTCATGTGTCCCAGATAGGACAATGAAATTCTTGCTTGCTGCAGCACAACAGAGTATTGTAAGCAAAAATACAGAACAGTTCAGTTCAATATACACATAAATAAGCAGATAAAGTGCAATAGGCTGTTACAGTCCAGAGTCTGTTTGTTGGCGAGTTTAAAAGCCGGATGGCTGTGGGGAAGCAGCTGTTCCTGAACCTGGATGTAACAGATTTCAGGCTCCTGTACTGTCTGCCTGATGGTAGCGGAGAGATGAGTACGTGGCCAGGATGGTGTGGGTCCTTGATGATGCTGGCTGCCTTTTCTATATTAGTCCTATCTGCCCACGTTTGGCACATATCTCTTGCAACCTTTCCTGTCCATTTACCTGTCTAAATGCCTTATAAACGTTCAAATATGGGGAGAAGAATAAATGGGATCAGTGAAGTTACTTTGCTGTGTAACTTTACTTTCCTGCCCTATCTTAGCCTCTCATAAAATTACAAGAGACATTACAAGATAGTGTAGACAGTCAGAACTTTTTTCCCAGGATGGAAAAAATCAAATACCTAAAAGGGCAGAGCTTCAAGGTGAGTGAGGGAAAGTTTAAAGGAGATGTACGGGGCAATTTATTTTACACAAGGGGTGGTGGTGGAGGTAGATATGACAGTGACTATTAAGAGAATTTTGGATAGGTGCATGGATATGCAGGGAATGGAGGGATATGCGTTATGTGCAGGCAGATAAGAGTTAGTCTCAGCATCACGTTGGGCACAGACATGGTGGGCCGAAGGGCCTGTTCCTGTGCTGTACTGTTCTATGTTCTATGCTGGCACAAGCTTGATGGGCTGAAGGGCCTGTTCCTGTGCTGTACTGTTCTATGTTCTATACTGGCACAAGCTTGATGGGCTGAAGGGCCTGTTCCTGTGCTGTACTGTTCTATGTTCTATGCTGGCACAAGCTTGATGGGCTGAAGGGCCTGTTCCTGTGCTCATGTCTCTACATCTCTATTTTAAAAATAATAACAATACTCACTTAACAAAGGGCAGTACAATGGTGTAGCGGTAGAGTTGGTGCATTACAGCGCTTGTAGCACTGGAGGTCCGGGTTCGATCCCGACAACAGGTCCTGTCTGTACGGGGTTAGTACGTTCTCCACGTGACCTGCATGGGTTTTCTCTGAGAACTTTGGTTTCCTCCCACACTCCAAAGACACACAGGTTTGTAGGTTAATTGGCTTGGTGTATGTGTAAATTGTCCCTAGTGTGTGTAGGATGGCGTTAGTGTGTGGGGATCGCTGGTTGGTGCGGACTCGGAGGGCCGAAGGGCCTGTTTCCGCGTTGTATCTCTAAACCAAACTAAACTAAACTACACTAAACTGAACAAGTCCACTTAATGTCCGTGCAGGAAAACAATTTCCCCCATTTAGTTGTTTGGTCAGGTTGTCCACGCTCAATTAATTCTTTAATTAGGTCCTAGTTTGCTTTTAATGCTGACAGAAAACAGATTCACTACTTTCCAATCCAGTCACATCCAATGCCACTGTAAATGATTAGACGCTTTATGATTATTCTTGTTTAATAGCTTTGAGCTCTTGCCCTTCTGTTTGGGAAGCGAGCTACAGATCACGGTAATAAAATATGGGCACACGACCTGTCCAATGGGACCCAGTGTATCTCAATCTTAATCATGATAAACTGCAGGAAGGTAAAGAAAACAAAGGAAGATAAGTATATTGACCCAGAAACCTGAGACAAGTTCACAAAGTGAGAATCCTACCACAACCAGAGAGCAGTGCTCAACTGCTATCTACCTCTTTGGTGACCCTCGGACTATCCTTGATCGGACTCTGCTGGCTTTACCTTGCACTAAGCGTTATTGCCTTATCGTGTATCTATACACTGTAAATGGGTCGATTGTAATCATCTTTCTGCTGGCTAGTTAGCACGCAACAAAAAAAGCTTTTCACTGTACCTCGGTACACGTGACAATAAACTAAACTAAACTGAAGAGATCCTGCCCGCAAAGAGACCCAGGTTCGATCCTCACCTCGGGTGATGTCTGTGTGGAATGAGCACGTTCTCCCTGTGACCACGTAGGTTTTCTCAGGGTGCTCTGGTTTCTTCCCACGTCCCTAAGACGTGCAGGTTCATAGGTTAAATGACTTCTGTAAATTGCCCCTAGTGGATGTGAAAGTTGGATAGCTCAGGACTTGTGTGAACTGGTCGATTGTGTGCCTCACAGCGCCAGAGAAGAAGTGAGACTGAGCCTGACAAAGTCCATCTCTTCTTCACCATCCTCAAGGCCCCTTTCTAATCCATGCACTCCAGTTGATGTAGACAAAGGCTTGTCCTCTACTAAAGCTGGGAAAGCAGCAGGAGTTAATGGGATCTACCCGGAATTTCTGAAGAACCTTGGCCCCCATGGAGGCAACTGGCTGGCTGCTCTTTTCACCCATGTCCATTGTAATGGAATTATCCCTAAGGCCTGGAGAGAGTCTAAAGTCATCGCCATCCTCAATCCTCAATAGATCTCCTTCTATTTTCTTTTCTTCTCATCTTTTCTTTTATTCTCTCTCTTCTATTTTCTATGTCTCAACTTTCTTATTTCATTCTTTATTTTTCTTTTTCACACACTATATATCTCACATTTTTCTATTTTTCATTATCTAACTTTCTTTTTCTTCTTTATTTCAAAAAAATTTAAAAATAAGAAGCTGTACATGAAAGGTATTATGAAAATATGATTGTATACAATTGTACTTACTTCTAATAAAATAAAAAAAAATAAAAAATAAAAAATTTAAAAAAAGCCTGGGAAACCTGCCGATGATCCAGCTAGTTACCCACCCATCTCCCTCTTGTGTACATCATGCAAGCTGTTTGAGCGCCTCCTGCTTGCCAGGATTTCTCCATTGGTAGAACCTGTTCTGCCCAGAGAGCAAGCTGGCTTTAGACCTGGTAGAAGCTGCGCAGATCAAGTCCTTGCCCTCACTATCAATATAGAGGCTGGCTTCCAACGTGCCCTGAAAAGTGGTGTTGCTCTCATCGATCTGTCATCAACTTATGACACCGTGTGGAGACATGGTCTGTTGCTGAAAGCTTCCAGAATCTTGAAGTGCTAAAACACAGTGAGTGCCCTCTCATCCATCCTCAGCAACTGTAGATTTACAGTCTCGCTTGGGAACCAGACCAGCTCTGTCAGGACCCTGAATCATGGTCTCCCCCAGGGCTCTGTCCTAGCTCCCCTACTCTTCAACATTTATGTGAGTGACATGTCAACTACCTTGTCCAGGAAGTTTGCATATGCAGATGACCTTGCCCTTGCCTACCAGGGAGCTGCCCTTGAGGATATCAGCAGAGTGTTAACCCAAGACTTGAAGGGGATGGAGGAGTACTTCACCTTCTGGCGACTTCGCCCTAACCCATCTAAGACAACTGTCACTGCCTTTCACCTCAGCAATCGCCTCACCAATGCAAAGCTCCGAGTGACCTTTTGTGGTAAGCCGGTGAAGAATGAAGAATTCCCCAAATACCTCGGAATCACCCTGGATCGCACCCTCACCTATTGTGAACACCTGAAGAGGGTGGCTGATAAACTGAAAGCAAGGGTCAACATCATCAGGAAACTTGCAGGCAACAGCTGGGGATCCAATCCACACACCCTCCTTACCGCAAGCTTAGCCCTAGTCTACTCAACAGCTGAGTTTTGCTCAACAGCTTGGGCTAATAGCTGCCACACCAAATGAGTTGACACTGTCCTTAACTCTGCAATGCGGGTCATCACAGGGACGCTTAAGTCAACACCTTTGCAGTGGCCCCCTGTCCTCTCTCATAACGTCCCTCCCAGCATACGCAGAGGGAGAGGATGTTGAAAGATTGGTGCACCATCAAGGCTAACCCTGACCTTCCCATCCACGCTGACTTGAACAATCTGCCCAACATGCGCCTGAAGTCCCGCAAACCCTTCTGGTCTTATGTTAAATCCCTGGAAGACTTTGACTCCAAGACTGAGTGGCGCAGAGCCTGGAAAGATGCCAACACCAACAAAGGAGAGCTCATCACAGACCCCACAGTGAAACCACTGGGTTTTGACCTCCATCGCAAGCAATGGCGAACCCTGAACAGAATCCACACCCTCCATGCAAGAACAGCCCATCACCTGCATAAGTGGGGGATGACAGAGAGCCCTGCTTGCGACTGGGGACATCCGCACCAGACCATCTCACACATGGTGAATGACTGCCCATTGAGGCTTTTCCCCGGGGGCATCAAAGCCATCCACCCAGTAACTGCTGCTGTCCTGGTCTGGATGTCTACCCTTGATCTACAACTTTAGGCTGTGCACGCCATACGCACGAAGAAGAACCCCCAGAGACCCGGGTTCGATCCTGGACTCGGGTGCGGTCTGTGTGGGATTTGCACATTCTCTCGGTGAACATGTGGGTTTCCTCCAACATCCCAAAGACTTGCGGGATTGTAGGTTAATTGGCCCTCGGTAAATTGCCCCCAGTGTGTAGGGAGTGGATGTGAAAGTGGGATAGCATGGAACTAGTGTGAACAGGTAATCGATGGTGTGGACGTTGTGGACTATGGGTCAAAGGGCTTGTTTCCACGCTGTATCTTTAAACTATAACAAACTTTAATAAGAAAGGATTAAGTAAATGGGAGCCGTTGGGAAAGAGGAATTGCTTATTCAAGACATGCAAAACCATTTTATTAGCTTAACATGATGCTACCAGATAGAAGGGTCTCGTCCCGAACTGTCACCCTTTTCTCCAGAGATGCTGCCGGACCCGCTGAGTTACCCCAGCATTTTGTGTCCATCTTCGGTGTAATTCTTGCTATTGAGGGAGTGCAGCGTAGGTTTACAAGGTTAATTCCTGGGATGGAGGGACTGTCATATGCTGAGAGAATGGAGCGGCTGGGCTAGTACACTCTGGAGTTCAGAAGGATGAGAGGGCATCTTATTGAAACATGTAAGATTGTTAAGGGTTTGGGCACGCTAGTGGCAGGAAACATGTTCCCGATGTTGGGGGAGTCCAGAACCAAGGGCCACAGTTTAAGAATAAGGGGTTAGCCATTTAGAATGGAGACAAGAAAACACTTTTTCTCACAGAGAGTTATGAGTCTGTGGAATTCTCTGCCTCAGAGGGCGGTGGAGGCCGGTTCTCTAGATACTTTCAAGAGAGAGGTAGATAGGGCTCTTAAAAATAGCAGAGTCAGGGGATATTAGGAGAAGGCAGGAATGGGGTACTGATTGTGGATGATCAGCCATGATCACATTGAATGGCGGTGCTGGCTCGAAGGGCCGAATGGCCTATTCCTGCACCTATTGTCTATTGTCTATTGTCTATAAACCAACATCTCCAGTTCCTACCAACACATTGTATCATCGCGCGTGCTCATATCTAGATTGAAATGTTGGAACACAGTATCTAGTTCAAGTTACAAGCATGCAACCACCAAAAATCTATTCTCATTGGTAATTGGAGGCAGGGTAAAGGGCAGCACGGTGGTGCAGCGGTAGAGTTTCTGCCTTACAGCGGTTACAGCGCCAGAGACCCAGGTTCGATCCTGACTACGGAGTTTGTACGTTCCCCCCGTGACCTGCGTGGGTTTTCTCTGAGATCTTCGGTTTCCTCCCACACTCCAAAGACCTACAGCTTTGTAGGTTAATTGGCTTGGTATCAATGTAATTATCCCCAATGTGTGTAGGATAATGTTAAGGATCTGTCCCACTTAGGCGACTCTTTAGGCTACTGCCAGGGACTAGTTTTAATGGAATTCATTAAACGACATAATTCATTCACCTACGTCAACCTACGACAACCTATGACAACCTATGACAACCTACGCTTGCAAAAATTGTCGCCACTGTCGCCGAAAAGTTTTCAGCATGTTGAAAATTTTGTGCCAGTCGCCCAAAAAATCGCCTAAGTGGGACAGGCCCATTAGTGTGCAGGGATCGCTGGTCAGTGCAGACCTATTGGGCCGAAGGGCCTGTTTCCACGCTGTTTCTCTAAACTACACTAAACTAAACTAACATTTGCGTTGCATTTTGGTTGTGCTGTTAAACCAATGTACACTATGAAAATTTAAGCACTGGAAGAAATATTGAATCCATATCCCAGCTAATGATGAAGGATTTTTCCGCAACCAGTATGTGTTAAAACAAATACATTAGGCAAACTTAAATGTAGACATAAATGTTAGGTTAGTATATGTTAGTTGTCTTCAGAGATTTCAAGTGCAGGGTTTGGCTCCTAGCATAATATTTGGTTGACATTTAATATTCATGCTGTAGAACTAGAAACCTTGTTCGTGAGATCCAAAATAGTTTGAGCAACACTAAAACACTTAGGGAAACGGAGCAGGTCCAGCAGAGGTTAATGTGTTGAGCCGATGGCCCCAAGCATATAATTACAGGGCTGACAGATACATAGAAACATAGAAAAATAGGTGCAGGAGTAGGCCATTTGGCCCTTCGAGCCAGCACTGCCATTCAATATGATCATGGTTGATCATCTAAAATCAGTACCCCGTCTTTCTCCCCATATCCTCTGATTCCATTTGCCCTAAGAGCTATATCCAACTCTCTCTTGAAAACATCCAATGAATTGGCCTCCACTGCCTTCTGTGGCAGAGAATTCCATAGCTGCACAACTCTCGGGGTGAATTTTTTTTTCCTCATCTCAGTTCTAAATGGCCTACCCCTTATTCTTAAACTGTGACCCCTGGTTCTGGACTCCCCCAAAATGGGGATAATTTTTCCTACATCTAGCCTGTCCAATCCTTTAAGAGTTTTTATGTGCATTAGTGTTAAGAGGTAATATCCCTCACTGCATTTGATTGTGCTTAGCCCTCAGTAAGATAAGAAGCTCTTGCAGCGACACCTGGTGGTGGCTCTGGTTAGTCAAACCCTCGGATTGGCCGCACGGATCACGTGGGCGCGAGGGGTGAGATTCAGGGGCGTTTTTACGGTGTTGTAGCAGTCCAGCGCCACACTTGTGGAAGTAGCCTCGTGCTTTTGGCTGTCTTACTGATTCGAGTAAACTCGTTGTTTTCACGTTCCAAAATAAAACAATTAAATTCACTCACTGTCTCGACTCGCCAAACTTTGCATTATCGTTGCTATAAGTTCATATGTTCTAGGAGCAGAATCAGGCCTATCGGTCTATCAACTCTACTCTGCCATTCAATCATGGCTGATCTATCTCTCCCACCTAACCCAGTTCTCCTGTCCTTTCCCCATAACCTCTGACACCTGTACTAATTAAGAATCTATCTATTTCTGCCTTAAAAACATCCATTGACTTGGCGTCCACAGCCCTCTGTGGCAATGAATTCCACAGATTCACCACCCTCTGACTAAAGAAATTCCTCCTTCCCAAAGGTACATCCTTTTATTCTGAGGCAATGACCTCTTCTCCTCGACTCTCCCACTAGTGGACTCCACATCCACTCTATCCAGGCCTTTCATTGTTCGGTAAGTTTCAACGAGTCCCCACACCTCACCCTTCTCAACTCCAGCGAGGAGAGGCCCAGTGCAGTAATATGGGAAGCTGTGTGTTATCAATAGAAGAGAGGGCCTCAGGAGTAAATCAATGTTTGCTAATCAGGGAGGATGTTGCTAGCCCCCTTGAGAAAACACAGGCACACTTGGAGATTTGGTGACAGATGTTTCCTCTTTCTGCACCGTTTTGAGTTCCTCTCTGTTCTCCTGACAGCTTGTAAGCACCACAAAGGGCAACATTAGCATCTGTCAAGAAAACCAGCACAAGCATCGATCGTCAACAGAGAGCAACGCACGTATCCATAGGTCACCCTCAGCCTATGCTTATACATCACTTCAAACGCTACCAAATGCATTTTACTGAATTACTCTGATCCGCACATCTCTTTGATCCAACACACAAGAGGATTAATGTTTTTGCAAGCATTATGGCACATAGTGCGTGTTTAGTTTAATTTAGAGATACAGCGCGGAAACAGGCCCTTCGGCCCATCGAGTCCGCTCTGATCAGCGATCCCCGCACATTAACACTATCACACACACACTAAGGACAATTTACATTTACGCCAAGCCAATTAAACTATAAACCTGTGGGACTTTGGAGTGTGGGAGGAAACCAAAGATCTCTGAGAAAACCCACGCAGGCCACAGGGAGAATGTGCACACTCCACAAAGACAGCATCCGTAGTCAGGATTGAACCCGGGACTTTGGCGCTGTAAAGCACCAACTCTACCGCTGCGCCACCCTGCTGCATTAATGTAAAAGCTGGTTCAAGAAGGGATATGGCACTACGGCAGGTAAATGGAGATGAGCTGTAGATTAACAATCTCCCTTGCCCAGAGTAGGGGAATCGAGAACCAGAGGACAGGTTTTAGGTGAAGAGGGAAAGGTTTAATAGGAATCTGAGGGGTAACTTCTACACACAAAGGGTGGTGGGTGTATGGAATGAGCTGCCAGAGGAGGTAATTGCGGTCGGGACTATTGTAATGTTTAAGAAACAATTAGACAGGTACATGTATAGAACAGATTTGGAGGGATATGGGCCAAACGAGGTGGGACTAATGTAGATGGGACATATTGGTCGGTGTGGGCAAGACAGGCCGAAGAACCTGTTTCCACGCTGTACGACCCTATGACTCTATGACTCTAATTATCTAATTGATTCGTGCTGGGCTCAGAAAATGAAAGCATTATTTCAGTTCATCTCAATTTAATTTTCTTTGGCGGTATGAACGGCCTGGTGCTGTAGGTTTGTGGGTAACAGCATATATCCTACAGGCAAGATGACACTTGCAGCAGATATAAAGCCACATGATGTTAAAGAAGGAACTGCAGATGCTGGAAAATCGAAGGTACACAAAAATGCTGGAGAAACTCAGCGGGTGCAGCAGCATCTATGGAGCGAAGGAAATAGGTAACGTTTCGGGCCGAAACCCTTCTTCAGACTGATAGGGGGTGGGGAGAAGAAAGGAAAAAAGGAAAAAGGCGGAGGAGGAGCCCGAGGGCTGGGGGAGGGAAGGAGACAGCCAGATGGCTGATGAAGGGGAGGGGACAGCAAGGGCTAGCAGAATTGGGAGAATTCAATGTTCAAACCCCCAGGATGTAGACTGCCCAAGCGGAATATGAGGTGCATTTCCTCCAATTTACGGTGTTGCTCGCTGTGGCCATGGAGGAGACCCAGGACAGAGAGGTCAGATACGGAATGGGAGGGGGAGTTGAAGTGCTGAGCCACCGGGAGTTCAGGTTGGTTATTGCGGACCGACCGGAGGTGTTCGGCGAAACGATCGCCAAGCCTCCGCTTGGTCTCACCGATTTAAAGCCACATGATGCTTTAAACACACAGGGCACTTGGTCATTATTGTCTTCGTTAACAGACCATACAACTTAGGATCTGACGAAGGGTCCCAACTCCTTGTTTAGTACGGGTGTCAGGAGAAATGGGGAGAAGGCAGGAGAATGGGGTTGAGAGGGAAAGATAGATCAGCCATGATTGAATGGCGGTGTAGACTTGATGGGCCAAATGGCCTAAATTTGCTCCTATACCTTATGAACTTAAACAATTATGACCTAGAACCTTGCCTATCCATGTTCTCCAGGGATGCTGCCAAACCTGCTGAGTTACTCCAGCGATAGACACAAAATGCTGGAGTAACTCATTGGGTCAGGCAGCATCTCTGGAAAAAAGGAATAGGTGACTTTTCAGGTCCAGACCCTTCACCAGACTCCAGAATTCCAACACTTCCTGTCTCATTTTTCTTGTTCCTTGTTTCTATGTTAAGATTTTTTGGTGATTGCTTTCCATCAAGCTCTTCCATTTTACACATAACTGATGATCATTGAAGACAGAGAATGTGGCAGAGGGGTGTCATTTTAACTAGAGGTCTGTGATCAGTGGTGTTACATTGGGATCTGTGCTGGGACCTCTGTTGTTTGTGCTGGGACCGCTGATGTATGTAAATGATTTGGATGAAAATGTAGATGAGCTGATAAATAAGTTTGCAGACAACACAAAAATTGGTGTAGTTATGGATAGTGAAGAAAGTTCTCAAAGGCTACAACAGGATATATATCCATAATCTCTGCAGATCCATGGAGAGATATGGATATGCAGGGAATAGGTCATAATGTCATCAGTGATAGAAGAATCAGGCCATTCAGCGCCTCAAGTGTTTACGCGGCCATTCAATCATGGCTGATCTATCTCTCCCTCCGAACCCTATTCTTCTGCCCTCTCCACATAACCTCTGGCACCCGTACTAATCAAAAATTTATCTATCCCTGCTTTAAGAAAATATCCACTGACTTGGCCTCCACACCCTTCTGTGGCAAAGAATTCCACAGATTCACCACCCACTGACTAAATACATTTCTCCTCATCTCCTTCCCAAAAGGACATCCTTTAATTCTGAAGCTCTGACCTCCAGTAGAAACATCCTCTCCAAAGGACAAGGACAAAGGACAAAGGACAAAGTACATTTATTGTCACATACACCAATTGGTGTAGTGAAATTTGACTTGCCATGCGGGGAGATCTGCAAAGGCTACTGGGGAGACTTTAAACTAGAATGGTTGGGGGGAGGGACTCAAATAGAGAATGCTATTAGACAGTGTGTGAGGCAGGAGGCAGAGAAGGAAAGCACTCAGACCCAACATGTAGGGGGGAAAGAAGAAAACAATAATAAACAGAGAATAAGAGGTGGTGGGGTTCTTAAATGGGTGAGCAGAGAAACAGAGGGGTGTAAAATGCGGGCGGAAGCAATAGGTAGCAAGGTGAAAGGTAAAAGTGGCAGGCAGACAAATCCAGGGCAAAAATCAAAAAGAGCCACTTTTCAACATAATTGTATAAGGGGTAAGAGCGTTGTAAAAACAAGCCTGAAGGCTTTGTGTCTCAATGCAAGGAGCATTCGTAATAAGGTGGATGAGTTGAACGTGCAGATAGCAATTAATGATTATGATATAGTTGGGATCACGGAGACATGGCTCCAAGGTGACCAAGGCTGGGAGCTGAACATCCAGGGATATTCAATATTCAGGAGGGATAGAGAGAAAGGAAAAGGAGGTGGGGTAGCGTTGCTGGTTAGAGAGGAGATTAACGCAGTGGAAAGGAAGGACATTAGCTTGGAGGATGTGGAATCGGTATGGGTAGAGCTGCGAAACACTAAGGGGCAGAAAACGCTGGTGGGTGTTGTGTACAGGCCACCTAGCAGTAGTAGTGAAGTTGGGGATGGCATCAAACAGGAAATTAGAAATGCGTGCAACAAAGGCAAAACAGTTATAATGGGTGACTTCAATCTACATATAGATTGGGTGAATCAAATTGGCAGGGGTGCTGAGGAAGAGGATTTCTTGGAATGTATGAGGGATAGTTATCTAAACCAACATGTAGAGGAACCAACGAGAGAGCAGGCTATTCTAGACTGGGTATTGAGTAATGAGGAAGGGTTAGTTAGCAGACTTGTTGTGCGTGCCCCCTTGGGCAAGAGTGATCATAATATGGTTGAGTTCTTCATTAGGATGGAGAGTGACATTGTTAATTCAGAAACAACGGTTCTGAACTTAAAGAAAGGTAACTTTGAGGGTATGAGACGTGAATTGGCCAAGATTGACTGGCAATTAGTTCTAAAAGGGTTGACGGTGGATATGCAATGGAAGGCATTTAAAGACTGCATGGATGAACTACAAAAATTGTTCATCCCAGTTTGGCAAAAGAATAAATCAAGGAAGGTAGTGCATCCGTGGATAACAAGGGAAATCAGGGATAGTATCAAAGCAAAAGATGATGCGTACAAATTAGCCAGAAAAAGCAGCATACCAGAGGACTGGGAGAAATTCAGAGACCAGCAGAGGAGGACAAAGGGCTTAATTAGGAAAGGGAAAATAGATTATGAAAGGAAACTGGCAGGGAACATAAAAACTGACTGCAAAAGTTTTTATAGATATGTGAAGAGAAAGAGATTAGTTAAATCAAATGTAGGTCCCTTGCAGTCAGAAACAGGTGAATTGATCATGGGGAACAAGGATATGGCAGACCAATTGAATAACTACTTTGGTTCCGTCTTCACTAAGGAAGACATAAATAATCTGCCGGAAATAGCAGGGGGCCGCGGGTCAAAGGAGATGGAGGAACTGAGTGAAATCCAGGTTAGTCGGGAAGTGGTGTTGGGTAAATTGAATGGATTAAAGGCCGATAAATCACCAGGGCCAGATAGGCTGCATCCCAGAGTACTTAAGGAAGTAGCTCCAGAAATAGTGGATGCATTAGTGATAATTTTTCAAAACTCTTTAGATTCTGGAGTAGTTCCTAAGGATTGGAGGGTAGCAAACGTAACCCCACTTTTTAAGAAGGGAGGGAGAGAGAAAACGGGGAATTACAGACCAGTTAGTCTAACATCGGTAGTGGGGAAACTGCTAGAGTCAGTTATTAAAGATGGGATAGCAGCACATTTGGAAAGTGGTGAAATCATTGGACAAAGTCAGCATGGATTTACGAAAGGTAAATCGTGTCTGGCGAATCTTATGGAATTTTTCGAGGATGTAACTAGTAGAGTGGATAGGGGAGAACCAGTGGATGTGTTGTATCTGGACTTTCAGAAGGCTTTCGACAAGGTACCACATAAGAGATTAGGATACAAACTTAAATCACACGGTATTGGGGGTTCAGTATTGATGTGGATAGAGAACTGGCTGGCAAACAGGAAGCAAAGAGTAGGAGTAAACAGGTCCTTTTCACAATGGCAGGCAGTGACTAGTGGGGTACCGCAAGGCTCAGTGCTGGGACCCCAGCTATTTACAATTTATATTAATGATCTGGACGAGGGAATTGAAAGCAACATCTCCAAGTTTGCGGATGACACTAAGCTGGGGGGCAGTGTTAGCTGTGAGGAGGATGCTAGGAGACTGCAAGGTGACTTGGATAGGCTGGGTGAGTGGGCAAATGTTTGGCAGATGCAGTATAATGTGGATAAATGTGAGGTTATCCACTTTGGTAGCAAAAACGGGAAGGCAGACTATTATCTAAATGGTGGCCGATTAGGAAATGGGGAGATGCAGCGAGACCTGGGTGTCATGGTACACCAGTCATTGAAAGTAAGCATGCAGGTGCAGCAGGCAGTGAAGAAAGCGAATGGTATGTTGGCCTTCATAGCAAGAGGATTTGAGTATAGGAGCAGGGAGGTCCTACTGCAGTTGTACAGGGTCTTGGTGAGACCACACCTGGAGTATTGCGTACAGTTTTGGTCTCCAAATCTGAGGAAGGACATTATAGCCATAGAGGGAGTGCAGAGAAGGTTCACCAGACTGATTCCTGGGATGTCAGGACTTTCATATGAAGAAAGACTGGATAGACTTGGCTTATACTCGCTAGAATTTAGGAGATTGAGAGGGGATCTTATAGAAACGTACAAAATTCTTATGGGGTTGGACAGGCTAGATGCAGGAAGATTGTTCCCGATGTTGGGGAAGTCCAGGACAAGGGGTCACAGCTTAAGGATAAGGGGGAAATCCTTTAAGACCGAGATGAGGAAAAACTTTTTCACACAGAGAGTGGTGAATCTCTGGAACTCTCTGCCACAGAGGGTAGTTGAGGCCAGTTCATTGGCTATATTTAAGAGGGAGTTAGATGTGGCCCTTGTGGCTAAAGGGATCAGGGGGTATGGAGAGAAGGCAGGTACGGGATACTGAGTTGGATGAACAGCCATGATCATATTGAATGGCGGTGCAGGCTCAAAGGGCCGAATGGCCTACTCCTGCACCTATTTTCTATGTATCTATGTATAACTCAACATTAAAGAATTTAACAATAAACATAAAAACATCCCCCCACAATGGTTCCCAATGTGGGGAAAGGCAGCAAAGTCCAGTCCCATCCCCAGTTCACCCATAGTCGGGGCCTATTGAGGCCTCTGCAGTCGCCGCTATGGCAGCCCGATGCTTCAGGCCCTCTCGCCGGATGATAAAGCTCCGGCGTCGGGTGAACACTCTCAGCGGCCCGGAGTGTCTGGAGCGGCCGCTTCCTCCCAGGAGACCGCGGCTCCCGAAGTCCACGAGCCGCGCTGGTCGGAGCTCTGACTCTGGCGACCTCGTCGTGAGATCCCAGGCTCCGCGGTGTTTAGGGTTCAGCGCCGCCTGCGGCTGGAAGCTCCACAGACCGCAGACCGCTGACCGCAGCTCCGCGATGTTGGAGCCGGCTGTCACAGCACTCCGGAGCTTACTGCACGGCGACCCGGGTAAGGCATCGCCCGCTCCGCGATTGTGCTTCAGCGCTGTGCCACCGCCGAAGCTGAAGTCCTGGCCGGTCCCGGCAGGAAAACGCCGCTCCAGTCTGGCGGTAGGCCGCGAGGAAGGGGCGAAGATACGGCTCGGAGAAAAGCCGCATCTCCGACCAGGTAGTTACTGAGAAAATAGTTTCCCCCTTTCCCCTTCCCCCTTTCCCCTTTCCCTTCCCCCCCCCTCCCCCACCCACAAAGAAAGACTAACGGACCTCCAAAAATAAACACTTTTAACTAACTAAAAATTTTAAAAAGGGTGAAAAGACTAACAGCTGCTGGCAGGGCAGCCATACTCGACGGCGCCCCAGGTGGACCCACATCCACGCGAACCAAGCCGTTCCCTATTCTGTATGTTTCAATGAGGTCCCCCCTCATTCTTCTAAAGTCCAGCGAGTACAGGCCCAGTGCCGATAAATGCTCATAGGTTAACCTACTCATTCCTGGGATCATTCTTGTAAACCTCCTTTGGACCCTCTCCAGAGCCAGCACATCCTTCCTCAGATATGGTGCTCAAAATTGCTCACAATATTCTAAATGTGGCCTTACCTGTGCCTTATAGAGCCTCAACATTACATCCCTGTTTTTGTATACAAGCCCTCTTGAAATAAATGCTAGCATTGAGTTTGCTTTCTTTACTACCGATTCGACTTGCAGATTAACTTTTTGGGAATCCTGTACCAGCACTCCCAAATCCCTTTGCACCTCCGATTTCTGGATTCTCACCCCATTTAGAAAATAGTCTGCCCACTCTCCCAACCTGCCCAAATCCTTCTGCAGAGTCCCTGCTTTCTCTACACTACCTGCCAATCCACCTATTTTCATATCATCCTCAAACTTGGCCACAATGCCTTCAATCCCCTCGTCTAATTTGTTACTATACAACGTGAAGAGTAGCGGGAAGATATTACAGCAGTGCTTTGGCAGGATAGATTAGAGGGCTCGTCTAGGGAGGCTATTTGGGTGGAACTGAGAAATGGGAAAGGTGTAGCAACACTTATAGGGGTGTATTATAGACCGCCAAATGGGGAGCGAGAATTGGAAGAGCAAATATGTAAGGAGATAGCAGATATTAGTAGTAAGCACAAGGTAGTGATTGTGGGAGATTTCAATTTTCCACACATAGACTGGGAAACACATTCTGTAAAAGGGCTGGATGGTTTGGAGTTTGTAAAATGTGTGCAAGATAGTTTTTTGCAGCAATACATAGAGGTACCTGCTAGAGAAGGGGCAGTGCTGGACCTCCTGTTAGGAATTGAGACAGGGCAAGTGGCGGAGGTATGCGTCGGGGAGCACTTCGGGTCCAGTGATCACAATACCATTAGTTTCAATATAATTATGGAGAGGGTCAGAACTGGACCTAGGGTTGAGATTTTTGTTTGGAGAAAGGCTAACTTTGAGGAGATGCGAAAGGATTTAAAAGGAGTGAATTAGGACATGTTGTTTTATGGGAAGGATGTAGAAGAAAAATGGAGGACATTTAAGGGTGAAATTTTAAGAGTACAGAATCTTTATGTCCCTGTTCGGTTGAAAGGAAATAGTAAAAAATGGAAAGAGCCATGGTTTTCAAGGGAAATTGGACACTTGGTTCGGAAAAAGAGAGAGATCTACAATAATTATAGGCAGCATGGAGTAAATGAGGTGCTTGAGGAGTATAAAGAATGTAAAAAGAATATTAAGAAAGAAATTAGAAAAGCTAAAAGAAGATATGAGGTTGCTTTGGCAAGTAAGGTGAAAGTAAATCCAAAGGGTTTCTACAGCTATATTAATAGCAAAAGGATAACAAGGAATAAAATCGGTCCATTAGAGAGTCAGAGTGGACAGCTATCTGCAGAGCCAAAAGAGATGGGGGAGATATTGAACAATTTCTTTTCTTCGCTATTCACGAAGGAGAAGGATATGGAATTATGTGAGGTAAGGGAAACGAGCAGAGTAGCAATGGAAACTGTGAGATTCAAAGAAACATAGAAACATAGAAACATAGAAATTAGGTGCAGGAGTAGGCCATTCGGCCCTTTGAGCCTGCACCGCCATTCAATACGATCATGGCTGATCATCCAACTCAGTATCCCGTACCTGCCTTCTCTCCATACCCCCTGATCCCTTTAGCCACAAGGGCCACATCTAATTCCCTCTTAAATATAGCCAATGAACTGGCCTCAACTACCCTCTGTGGCAGAGAGTTCCAGAGATTCACCACTCTCTGTGTGAAAAAGTTTTTCCTCATCTCGGTCTTAAAGGATTTTCCCCTTATCCTTAAGCTGTGACCCCTTGTCCTGGACTTCCCCAACATCGGGAACAATCTTCCTGCATCTAGCCTGTCCAACCCCATAAGAATCTTGTACGTTTCTATAAGATCCCCTCTCAATCTCCTAAATTCTAGCGAGTATAAGCCAAGTCTATCCAGTCTTTCTTCATATGAAAGTCCTGACATCCCAGGAATCAGTCTGGTGAACCTTCTCTGCACTCCCTCTATGGCTATAATGTCCTTCCTCAGATTTGGAGACCAAAACTGTACGCAATACTCCAGGTGTGGTCTCACCAAGACCCTGTACAACTGCAGTAGAACCTCACTGCTCCTATACTCAAATCCTCTTGCTATGAAGGCCAACATACCATTCGCTTTCTTCACTGCCTGCTGCACCTGCATGCCTACTTTCAATGACTGGTGTACCATGACACCCAGGTCTCGCTGCATCTCCCCATTTCCTAATCGGCCACCATTTAGATAATAGTCTGCCTTCCCGTTTTTGCTACCAAAGTGGATAACCTCACATTTATCCACATTATACTGCATCTGCCAAACATTTGCCCACTCACCCAGCCTATCCAAGTCACCTTGCAGTCTCCTAGCATCCTCCTCATAGCTAACACTGCCCCCCAGCTTAGTGTCATCCGCAAACTTGGAGATGTTGCTTTCAATTCCCTCGTCCAGATCATTAATATAAATTGTAAATAGCTGGGGTCCCAGCACTGAGCCTTGTGGTACCCCACTAGTCACTGCCTGCCATTGTGAAAAGGACCCGTTTACTCCTACTCTTTGCTTCCTGTTTGCCAGCCAGTTCTCTATCCACATCAATACTGAACCCCCAATACCGTGTGACTTAAGAAGAGGAGGTGCGGACACTTTTGAAAAATATGAAAACGGATAAGTCTCCAGGTCCTGACAGGATATTCCCTAGGACATTGAGGGAAGTTAGTGTAGAAATAGCAGGGACTATGACAGAAATATTTCAAATGTCATTAGAAACGGGAATAGTGCCGAAGGATTGGCGTACTGCGCATGTTGTTCCGTTGTTTAAAAAGGGTTCGAAGAGTAAACCTAGCAATTATAGACCTGTTAGTTTGACGTCAGTGGTGGGCAAATTAATGGAAAGGATACTTAAAGATAATATATATAAGCATCTGGATAAGCAGGGTCTGATTAGGAACAGTCAACATGGATTTGTGCCTGGAAGGTCATGCTTGACTAATCTTCTTGAATTTTTCGAAGAGGTTACTAGGGAAATTGATGAGGGTAAAGCAGTGGATGTTGTCTATATGGACTTCAGTAAGGCCTTTGACAAGGTTCCTCATGGAAGGTTGGTTAAGAAGATTCAATTGTTGGGTATTAATGGTGGAGTAGCAAGATGGATTCAACAGTGGCTGAATGGGAGATGCCAGAGAGTAATGGTGGATGGCTGTTTGTCAGGTTGGAGGCCGGTGACTAGTGGGGTGCCTCAGGGGTCTGTGTTGGGTCCACTGTTGTTTGTCATGTACATCAATGATCTGGATGAAGGTGTGGAAAATTGGATTAGTAAGTATGCAGATGATACGAAGATAGGTGGTGTTGTGGATAATGAAGTAGATTTTCAAAGTCTACAGAGAGATTTAGGCCATTTGGAAGAGTGGGCTGAAAGATGGCAGATGGAGTTTAATGCTGACAAATGTGAGGTGCTACATCTCGGCAGGACAAATCAAAATAGGACGTACACGGTAAATGGTAGCGAATTGAGGAATGCAGTTGAACAGAGGGATCTAGGAATAACTGTGCATAGTTCCCTGAAGGTGGAATCTCATGTAGATAGGGTGGTAAAGAAAGCTTTTGGTGTGCTGGCCTTTATAAATCAGAGCATTGAATATAGAAGTTGGGATGTAATGTTAAAATTGTACAAGGCATTGGTGAGGCCAATTCTGGAGTATGGAGTACAATTTTGGTCGCCTAATTATAGGAAGGATGTCAACAAAATAGAGAGAGTACAGAGGAGATTTACTAGAATGTTGCCTGGGTTTCAGCAACTAAGTTACAGAGAAAGGTTGAACAAGTTAGGTCTTTATTCTTTGGAGCGCAGAAGGTTAAGAGGGGACTTGATAGAGGTCTTTAAAATTATGAGCGGGTTAGACAGAGTGGACGTGGATAAGCTTTTCCCATTGAGAGTAGGGAAGATTCAAACAAGGGGACATGACTTGAGAATTAAGGGACAGAAGTTTAGGGGGAACATTAGGGGGAACTTCTTTACTCAGAGAGTGGTAGCTGTGTGGAATGAGCTTCCAGTGGAAGTGGTGGAGGCAGGTTCGATGTTATCCTTTAAAAATAGATTGGATGGGTATATGGACAGGAAAGGAATGGAGGGTTATGGTCTGAGTGCAGGTAGATGGGACTTGGGGGAAGTATTTTATTTTTAATTAAAAAAAAATAAAAAATAAAAAAAATTAAATGTTCGGCACGGACTTGAAGGGCCGAGATGGCCTGTTTCCGTGCTGTTATGGTTATATGGTTATATGGTTATATGGTTATATGGCCCCGTCGCCGACCCTTGCGGAACCCTGTAGCAGCCAACCCCCTATATTGCCACTCTTTGTCTTCTGCCATCCAGCCAACCTGCTATCCTTGCTAGTATCTGCCCTTTGATATCGTGGACTCTCGTCTCCCAGTGACACTGACACTAACCGACACACACTAGGAACAATTTACAATTACACCAAGCCAATAAACCTACAAACCTGTACATCTTTGGAGTGTGGGAGGAAACCGGAACCGAAACGTCACCCGTTCCTTTTCTCCAGAGATGCTGTCTGACCCGATGAGTTACTCAGCTTTTTGTGTCTATCTTTTGAATAGTTTGAGAATGGTTTCAAATGAAACAACCTCTCAGTACAGAACATGAAAATGAGAAAGTACCCAGAATTCTGCTCCGCTCCTTTAATGTCAGCAGTAAGATGCTGCAGATGTTCTACCAATCGGTGGGAGCCAGTGCCATCTACTTCGCTGCCGTGTGCTGGGGCAGCAGGGCGAAGGCCGTGGACGCCAACAGGATCAACAAACTCTTCAATTTTAATATCATCCTCAAACTCAAGGCTGGCTCTGTCCTGGGGGCGGAGTTGTATACAAGGGAGGTGGTCTTGGAGGGGAGGATGCTCCTCAAACTGCAGAGCATCTTGGACAATACAGCTCACCCCCTCTATGACACACTGGTCAACCTGAGGAGCACCTTCAGCAACAGACTGGTTTCACCAAGATGCAGCACAGAACGCCACAGGAGATCCTTCTTCGTTGTGGCTATCAAACTGTACAACTTCTTGCTTCTTGGTTCTTGGTTTCTTGGTCCTCCAAAATATTCCAAATGGAATTTAAACTGGAGGTGGTGGAGGGAGGACTTAAGCCAGAAAGGGTTTTTGGGAAGAAAGAGCTACCTCAAATTTAGTTGCATCTGGTTGGGTAACTATAGTAGGGTGGAGATTATTCCATGCTTTAATTGTGCGGGGGAAGAATGAATTGCTGTACACATTTGTCTTGGTAGCTGGAATCACAAATTGGATCGAATGCCCTCGTCTGCTCCTAATTGGTTTGGGTTTGGTGTAGGTCTTGTAATCTATGTCGAGCTGACCATTTAACATTTTGTAAAAACAGGTCAAACGGTGAGCTTCACGTCTGTCTTGGAGAGGGTTCCACCCCAGAGAATTCAGAAGTTTGGTAACACTCGCTTCTCTCTCATAGGTGTTAGTAACAAATCGAGCTGCCTGTCTTTGGACACGTTCGATGGAAGAAATGTTTTTGTTTGTGTATGGGTCCCATGCTGCAACTGCGTAGTCCAAATGAGGTCTAACGAGGGTGAAGTATAGCTTCTCCTTGACAGAAGTTGAACAATGATGAAAGTTGCGCCTCAGAAAATTTAGGACACCTGTTGCTTTCACCGTTGCATGATGAGTCTGACCATTCCAACGCAGATCATTCTGCAATTTGATGCCAAGATACTTGGTTTGTTTGGATTCTTCAAGGGTGGTACCAAGTATATTGTACGATGTTTCGCCTGGATTCCTCTTTCTGGTGACACGCATGGTTTCACATTTGGAAGGGTTGAACTGCATGCCCCATTGTTGTGACCACTCAACCATTATATCGAGGTCCTTTTGGAGAGCATCTTCATCATCAGCTGACTTAATTGGACGGTACAGCAAACAATCATCAGCGAATAGTCTGGTCGTGCTTGCGACTTTTTCATGGATGTCGTTTATGTAAAGCAAAAACAGATGTGGGCCAAGTACTGTGCCCTGAGGTGTACCACTCAACACTGGATGCCAATTGGAGCTCTTTCCGTTCACACACACACGCTGAAGACGTTTTGTCAGGAAACTGGAAATCCATCGTTTCGTGTTGGAACGAATACCATAGAAGTCAAGCTTCCGAAGCAGTCTCTGGTGTGGGATGACATCAAATGCTTTAGAAATACAGAAGTTCAGAGATACAGGACGGAAACCTGCCCTGCAGCCCACCATGTCTGCGCCGATCTGCAATCCCTGCACACTAACGCTATACGGCACACACTAGGGGCAATTTATTTTACAGTTTTACCAAGCCAATTGGTCCACAAACCTGTACCTCTTTGCATAGTGGGAAGAAACCGAAGATCACGGCGAAAATCCATGCAGGTCCCTTAGAACGTACGGACAGCACCCGTATTCAGGATCAAACCCAGGTCTCTGGCGTTGCAAGCCAGCAACTCCACCGCTGCGCCACTATGCCGCCAAGTTGGCCTTGACATTTTGTTCGGCACAGACATTGTGGGTCAAATGGCCTGTTCCTGTGTTGTACTGTTCTATGTTCTATATCCTTTAAGGCAGCGATAGATAGATTCTTGATTACTATGGGTGTCAAGGGTTATTGGGAGAAGGCAGGAGAATGGGGTTAAGAGGGAAAGATAGATCAATTTATGTTTAGTTTATTGTCACATGTACCGAGATAGAGTGAAAAGCTATTGCTGTGTGCTAACCAGTCAGCAGAATGACCAGACATGATTCATCTTGCAGTGTATAGATACATGATAAGGGAATAATGTTTACTTTAGTGCAAGGTAAAGCCAGCAAAGTCCGATCAAGGACAGTCCGAGGGTCATCAAGGAGATAGATAGTAGTTCAGCACTCCTCTCTGGTTCTGGTAGGAAAATTCAGTTGCCTGATCACAGTTGATGCAGTCTGCCATGATTGAATGGTGAAGTCGACTTGATGGGCCGAATGGCCTAATTCTGTTCCTATCACTTATGAATGTATTAACTTATGAACTATTAACAACTAACAGTTTGAATCCGCTGTAGCTATCATTACCATGCCTCCACAATTTCTTTAGCACTAGGTATGTTTCTGACAGCTAAAATTGTTCCATCCTGTTGACTACCTTTCAGTGCTTTTGACAATGATGCACAATTTACCTGAAAATGCAAACAACATGTTTATTTATTATTGATGCTCCAAAGGAAATGGTAAAATAGATTATGCAGTGTACGAAGCCACTCAGCATCTTCTTCCCAGTAATTCTTCAGAGGCAGTCCCTTGAGATCCAGGTACCATTGTCACAGTTTTTTTCTTTTTGTAAACTGTATTTCTTTCATCACAAGTTTATCCACTTCTTTGCCCCCAAGTTATTATAGAATCTGTTTGAGAAAAGAGAGCCCGGATCACAGCAGTCTATTAAATTAAACAAAAATTACTTTACATGGCAGTGGCGGTGACGCTGCGGTAGAGTTGCTGCCTTATGCCCCTGTCCCACTTAAGGGCCTGTCCCACTAACGCAACTTTTTTCGGCGACTGTCGGCACCCGTCATAGGTCGTTGCAGGTCACTGAAAATGTTCAACATGTTGAAAATTCAGCGGCGACCAGAAAGATGCTACGACTCTTTGGGCGACTGAGGAGACTACTCACGACCGTACAGGCGACACCCTGCCGACATGTCGCGGGGTGAAGCCTGTTTGGTTGTGAGTAGTCGCCCAAAGAGTCGTACCTTGTTCTGGTCGCTGCTGGATTTTCAACATGTTGAAAATTTTCGGTGACCTGCAACAACCTATGACGTGTGCCGGCAGTCGCCGAAAAAGTCGCGTAAGTGAGACAGGCCCATGAGGCGATTTTTTTAGGCGACTACAGGTGACTCGGCTGTCGCCTCATGGGCCTGTCTCACTTACGCGACTTTTTCGGCGACTGCCAGCACACGTCATAGGTTGTTGCAGGTCACCGAAAACTTTCAACATGTTGAAAATCCAGCAGCGACCAGAACAAGGTACGACTCTTTAGGCGACTACTCACGTCGCCTGAATGGTCGTGAGTAGTCTCCTCAGTCGCCCAAAGAATCGTAGCGTTTTTCTGGTTGCCGCTGGAGTTTGAAATGTTTAACCTTTTCAGCGACAGTCGGCGACAGTTGGATTGATGCCAATGAGCGTAGCTTGACTTCTCCTGACGTAGGTGCTGTCATAGGTTGTCGCCAGGATGACGTAGGTTGTCGCCGGTGCTGACTTCGGTGAATTCTATTGGCGACCACCTACGTCAACCTAAATCAACCGGCGACAGGTACCGGCGACTGAATTGTCTTACCTTGTCACGAGTGGACGTAGGTTGTCATAGGTGAAGTCGTAGTTGGACGTCCTAATGGGTCGCCGGTTGTCAGTAGCTTGCTGTAGTTTGACGTTGACTTGGTGGTAGGTTGTTGTAGACGTTGTCGTAGACATTGTTGTAGGGGAGAGTCCAGTCACCGGTTTTACGGCAACCTGCAACGACCATGACAGTCGCCGGCAGTCGCCGAAAATAATTGCCTAAGTGGGACAGGCCCATTACAGCGCATGCAGCGCCAGAAACCCGGGTTCGATCCTGGCTGCAGGTGCTGTCTGTACGGGGTTTGTACGTCCTCCCCGTGACCCGTGTGGGTTTTCTCCGAGATCTTCGGTTTCCTCCCACAATCCAAAGATGTACCGGTACTGTATGTAAGTAAATTGGCTTGGTAAATGTAAAAATTGTCCTTATTGTGTAGGATAGTGTTCATATGTGGGGATCGCTGGTCGGCGCGGACCCGGTGGGCCGCAGGGCCTGCATCCGCGCTGTATCTCAAAACTAAATTAAACAGAATGTCGTCACATAGATTCCTAGAGTCATGCACCGGGGAGTAATTACTGTATTTTTCTTTACTGTAAATACTGGCTCTGTTCTGTTCTGTTGTTTTTGCACAATCCGCAGGCATTGCCACTTTCATTTCATTGTACATCTTGTATGTGTATGTGACAAATAAAGTTGACTTGACTTGACTTGATACATCCATCATGAAAACAGGCCCTTCGGCCCAACTTGCCCATACTGCCTAACATCCCATCTCCACTAGTCCCACCTACCTTCATTTAGCCCATAACCCTCTAAATCTGTGCTATCCGTGTCTAAATGTTTCTTCAACATTGTGATAGTAACTGCCGCAACTACCTCCTCAGGCAGCTCGTTCCAGGCACCCACCATCCTTTGTGTAAAAACGTTACTCCTCAGGTTCCTATTAGATCTTCCCACCCTCACCTTAAACCTATGTTCTCTGGTTCTCGATTCCCCTACTCTGGGCAAGAGACTCTGTGCGTCTACCTGATCTATTGCCAATTGCAATTGCCCAGCAAACCCCACAGTTGTCAGGAAGGGTGCAATTGGAAATGGTTATTAAAGGCAGCCTTTCCAAGAAGGAATAGAAAAATAAACCAAACACCTCGAGCTTGCTTTGTCTAGGACCAGGGGCCATTGTCTCAGAATATAAGGACGTACCTTCAGAAAGCAGATGAGAAATAATTTCTTTAACCAAATGGTGGTAAATCTGTGGAATTCATTGTCAGAGACAATTGTGGCCAAGTCATTGGGTTTTTCTAAGGCAGAGATAGACAGATTATTGATTAGTAAGGGTGTTAGATGGTATGGGGAGAAAGCAGGAGAATGGGATCAAGAGGGAAAGATAGATCAGCCATGATTGAATGGCGGACTTTATGGGGTGAATGGCCTAATACTGCTCCTGGAACGTATGAACTAAATGAGAGCAGTCCTTTTAAGCAACGCACCTAGTACCATCCAGTTATGGTTGCTTGGAGACTCAACATAGCGAGGTGCAACAAATAACAACCTTGAAATGAATGATAGAATGACAGCAGTACAAGAGGCGGCTATTCAGCTCCATGCTGGTTCCCTGCAAGATCAATGACACTGGACACCCGCTTTGTACTTCAAATGCTGTTTCGATTCATTCCAGGGAGCCATGATTACAGCTGCCTCTGCCACCATGTTAGGTCATGTAGTCCAGCTGCAAGGTGGCGCAGTGGTAGAGCTGCTGCCTTACAACGCTGCGCCAGAGACCCGGGTTCCATCCTGACTACGGGTGCTGTCTGTACAGAGTTTGTACGTTCTTCCCGTGACCATGTGGGGTTTCCCCCGGTTGCTCTGGTTTCCTCACACACTTCAAAGACGCACGAGTTTGTAGGTTGATTAGCTTCGGTAAAGATGGTAAATTGCCCCTGGTGAGTGTTGGATAGTGTTAATGTGTGGGGTCCGTGGTTGGTGCGGACTCGGTGGGCCGAAGGGCCTGTTTCCATGCTGTATCTCTAAACTAAACTAAACTAAAGATGCAAAGCATTTGCCGCGTAAGGAAGAAGTTTCTGATGTCACTTTTTGTTCTTTCCCAGTCACCTGGTCTATGACCTCTCGTGTGTGACCCTTCTCCCAAATGGCAAACTGCTTCACCCTTTGTACGTTTGTACGTTCTCCCCATGACCTGCGTGGGTTTTCTCCGAGATCTTCGGTTTCCTCCCACACTCCAAAGCCGTACAGTGTAATTGGCTTGGTATAAGTGTAAATTGTTCCTAGTGAGTGTAGGGTAGTGTTAGTGTGCGGGGATCGCTGGTCGGTGCGGACTCGGTGAGCCTGTTTCCGTGCTGTATCCCTTAAGTAAACTAAAACGTAAACACTGCGTCTGCTCTCAAGCTTCTCTCAAGGAAAGGCTCAGAGGGATATGGGCCTATTGCGGTCAGATGGGACTTGTGCCTCCAGGGATAAAAGTTGATGTTTTGCCATACAGTAGGAATTTATTGAATACATTTGGAGCGAACAAGTTTCGTTTTTGTTTTACTTTTTTAGGTTTAGTTTTAGTTTTAGAGATACGGCTCCGAAACAGACCCTTTGGCCCACCGAATCCGCGCCGACTAGCGATCCCCGCACACTAACATTATCTACGCACACTCGGGACAATTTACACTGATTCCAAGCCAATTTTACCTACAAACCTGTACGTCTTTGGAATGTGGGATTTTCTTCGATCTCAGAGAAAACCCACGCAGGTCATGGGGAGAACGTACAAACTCCGTACAGAGAGCACCCATAGTCTAGCAATGTTACAAAATTTTGAGATTTTAAATATAAAGTCTGCAATTTATCCCATCAGATAAAGCATAAAAAGAAGTTTAATTTGACACTTAATTCACTTTCATATCTTCAGTATTAAAAAAGTTATGGCCATTAGCATACTCAGAAATTAGCATCTAGTTCCCTATTGCTTTTCCATTGACTTAACACAAAAGCTGTGATCGAGGACAGTTAAAAGCCCATAACTTTCTTAAAAATTATGATAACTGAAAGAAATTTTCAGTTATTATAGATTGAAGCATTCTGAAACAAATATGAAACAATCTTACTTCGAAGACATGAAAGTAAAGCATATGATTAGTTAGTTACCTAATTGTAGCTAATTACAAAATTCAATTACTAGATCTAAACATCTATCAATTTCTTAAGAATAGATTAACATTTTTAAATAGCCTAAGTGTCCAAATAACATTCACACAATAATTCACAATATAACATAATTTTTAAATCTAATTTTCATGAATTTACAGGCCAAATGGAAGGAATTGAATGTTTAATACCTGTAAATTAATGGGGATTTAATTCATCTTGCGAGTGAGGATTTCTGGAACGCGATCTTTTGGAACGTTCATTTGCAGTGAATTTAACCCCGTATTGGCATGAAAAATACTGCCGTTAATTCGGGGAATAAAATCACCGTGTCGCATGAAAAAATGTGAATTAAAGGCTTCTTAAGAAGCACTTTTATACATTTAAAGAAACCACTTTCGTTTACCTGTCCCGTGTGTGAAATCCGTCCCCGTTATCGGCGTTGACGCTTCAGGAGCTGCTTTTAAAATTACTGTAGCGCTGACATTGACGATTTAATTTTTTTTTTTAATTCACAAAACGCCGGTAGGAACGATTTGTCTGCCAAGGCTTGTACTCCAACAAAATATTAACCAGGACCAGGGAGGAGAAACCGCGTTTTAACCCCGCCCCCCCCTTAAAGGCGCCAAAATCGCGCACACGGCCAGTGGCAGAAGTACAGCGCGACTGAAGGTTGTAACATACCTACATAGTCAGGATTGAACCTTGGATCTGGGGCTCTGGACTGTAAGACTCTACCACTGTGCCACCATGCCGCCCTCATGCTGGTAAGTATGGCCATGTCCATTTACAATGACCACACAGAGTAACAATGACCATGTCTAATAACGATTGTTATATCTAATAATGATGATCATGTCTGGTAACAATGGTCACAAATAGTAACAATGATCCAGTAAAAATGGTCACAATTAGTAACGATGATCCAGTAACAATGGTCACAACTAGTAACAATGATCCAGTAACAATGGTCACAATTAGTAACGATGATCCAATAACAATGGTCACAACTAGTAACAATGATCCAGTAACAATGGTCACAAATAGTAACGATGATCCAGTAAAAATGGTCACAATTAGTAACGATGATCCAGTAACAATGGTCACAAATAGTAACGATGATCCAGTAACAATGGTCACAATTAGTAACGATGATCCAGTAACAATGGTCACAAATAGTAACAATGATCCAGTAAAAATGGTCACAATTAGTAACGATGATCCAGTAACAATGGTCACAAATAGTAACGATGATCCAGTAACAATGGTCACAACTAGTAACAATGATCCAGTAACAATGGTCACAATTAGTAACGATGATCCAATAACAATGGTCACAACTAGTAACGATGATCCAGTAACAATGGTCACAACTAGTAACAATGATCCAGTAACAATGGTCACAACTATTAACAATGATCCAGTAACAATGGTCACAAATAGTAACGATGATCCAGTAACAATGGTCACAAATAGTAACGATGATCCAGTAACAATGGTCACAAATAGTAACAATGATCCAGTATCAATGGTCACAACTAGTAACAATGATCCAGTAACAATGGTCACAACTAGTAACAATGATCCAGTAACAATGGTCACAAATAGTAACGATGATCCAGTAACAATGGTCACAACTAGTAACAATGATCCAGTAACAATGGTCACAAATAGTAACGATGATCCAGTAACAATGGTCACAAATAGTAACAGTGATCATATCTAGTAATAATGGCCATGTCCCGTAACGTTCTCTAATTCGTGATAGGATGGTTCAGTTGCCTGATGACAGGTGAAACTGTCCCTGAATCTGGAGGTGTGCGTTTTCACACTTCTGCACCTCTTGATGGGAGAGGGGGAAAGAGGGAGTGACTAGGGTGAGACTGGTCCTTGATCATGCTGCTGGTCTTGCCGAGGCAGCGTGAGGTGTAGATGGTCTGTGCTGCGTCCACAATTCTCTGCAATTTCTTGCGGGCTTGGATGGAGCCGTTCCCAAACCATCTTGGATTACTGTGATGCATGCGGATAAGATGCTTTCTGTGGTGCATCTACAGAAGTTGATGGGAGTTGTAGGGGACATGCCGAACTTCCGAAGCTTTCTAAAGAAGTAGAGGCGTTGGTTTGCTTTCATGGCCATTGGCTACTCCAGGACAAGTTGCTGGTACCAATCAAGCAACGTGCTTAGTGGTGGATGGGGATGACTTGCCGCAGAGCTGTTGGAGCTCCACTCACCCAGGAGTCATGGATTTATACAGTGTGGAAACAGGCCCTTCAACCTAGCTTTCCCATACTGCCCAAGATGCCCCATCCCACCTGCCCACATCCGGTCCAAATCCCTCGAAACCCTCCCTGCCTGAATCTGAGTCTCCCTGTCAGGGGAACTTTTTGTTATGAAATGAATAGTGTTATAAGCTGAATTCTGCAAAATGTATTACCCAGAAGTTAAAGGTTTTTGAGACCATGGCGATAATAGGTGTATGTGTGAAGAAATTCTTCAATGGTGTAGAGGACATTTAAATGGCAGAGTTTTCATTTGGTTTGACTCACAGGTTTAACACAAATTTACTGTTAAAGAGATTAATAATTAGTTCCTTTAGGAAAATCTCGCCAAAGTAATGAAATATATTTAAGATGGATGAAGCTCAACGCTGCAGGGAACATGCGCTACGGGCAAGATAGAGGTGGGGGTGAAACAGGAGGGAGGGGCGGTTGCCTTATTCATAAGGAGAACTTCATGGCAGTAATCCAAGATGACATTAGTGTCACAGAGCAGTCCAGCATGTAATCAGGCACCGGCCCATCAGGCTGATGCCGACCAAATTGGCGCACTTTGGTTGTCCCATTTGCCCACATTAAGCCCATAGCCCTCTAAACCCTTCCTATCCATATATCTGTCCGAGTGTCTTTTAAAACTGAAGGGTTGCTGAAGGATCAAAAGGGTCCCGGCCCGAAATGTCATCTATCCAAGTTCTCCAGAGGTGCTGCCTGTTACTCCAGCACTTTGTGTCCTTTTGTGTAAACAAGCATCTGAAGTTCGTTGTTTCATAAGTTCATAAGTTCATAATTTATAGGAGCAGAATTTGGCCATTTGGCCCCATCAAGTCTACTCCGCCATTCAATCATGGCTGATCTATCTTTCTCTCTCAATACCGTTCTCCTGCCTTCTCCCCATAACCCCTGACACCCATACAATTCAAGAATGTGTCAATCTCCAAGGAGTTTGTCAATCTCTGAGGAGACATCTACATAAACAAAAATAGCATAATCATCTTGTAATAAAAAAATAACTGCAGATGCTGATTTATACCAAAGATATACAAAAATGGATAATCATCTTGTTTGGATTGTACTCTTGGCCCCCAAATGATCATCAGGAAATAGCAAACCAAATATGCCAGGACATTGAAGGCAGTTCAAGACTAATATGTTCACAAGTGATAGGAGCAGAATTAGGCTATTCGGCTCATCAAGTCTACTCCACCATTCAATCATGGCTGATCTATCTTTCCCTCTTAAACCCATTCTCCTGCATAACCCCTGAAACCCATACTCATCGAGAATCTACTAATCGCTGTCTTAAAAACATCCATTGACCTGGCCTCCACAACCTTCTGTGGCAAAGAATTCCACAGGTTCACCACCCTCTGACTAAAGAAAATCTTAGATAGACAAAAATGCTGAAGGAACTCAGCGGGGGAGGCAGCATCTACGGAGAGAAGGAATAGGCGACGTTTCGGGTTGAGACCCTACTTCAGATTGATGTCGGGGTGGGGGGGGGACGGGAAAATGAAAGGAAGAGGTGGAGACAGTAGGCTTGTGGGAGAGCTGGGAAGGGGCGGGGAAGGAGGGAAAAAGCAAGGACTATCTGAAATGCTTCCTCTTCTTCCTAAATAACGTCCTTTAATTTTGAAGCAATGACCTCTGGTCCCAGACATTCCCACTAGTGGAAACATCCTTTCCGCTTAAAGTTGTCATAGTAGAGGATTTAATTTTCCTATAGATCTGGACTGCCAAGGCTTAGATGTGGTAGACTTTGTCAACTGTGTTTTTCACTGTATCTCAGTGCACATGATAACGAAAAACTAAATTAGGAAATATATAAAAATAGCAGTCAAAAAGAATTTTGGCCAATTGAGCCTGCTCTGCCATTTGATATGATAGTCATAGTTATAGAGTCATACAGTGTGGAAACAGGCCCTTCAGTCCAACATGCTTCATCTACATTAGTCCCACCATCCTGCGTTTGTGACTACAACAATTGTTCATCCCAGTTTGGCAAAAGAATAAATCAGGGATGGTAGTGTATCCATGGATAACAAGGGAAATCAGGGATAGTATCAAAACAAAAGATGAAGCATACAAATTAGCCAGAAAAAGCAGCCTACCAGAGGACTGGGAGAAATTCAGTCCATGTAGAGGAGGACAAAGGGTTTAATAAGGAAAGGGAAAATAGATTATGAAAGAAAACTGGCACGGAACATAAAAACTGACTGCAAAAGTTTTTATAGATATGTGAAGAGAAAAAGATTAGTTAAAACAAATGTAGGTCCCTTGCAGTCAGAAACAGGTGAATTGATCATGGGGAACAATGACATGGCAGATCAATTGAATAACTACTTTGGTTCTGTCTTCACTAAGGAAGACATAAATAATCTGCCGGAAATAGCAGGGGACCGGGGGTCAAATGAGATGGAGGAACCAGGTTAGTCGGGAAGTGGTGTTAGGTAAATTGAATGGATTAAAGGCCGATAAATCCCCAGGGCCAGATAGGCTGCATCCCAGAGTACTTAAGGAAGTAGCCCCAGAAATAGTGGATTCATTAGTGATAATTTTTCAAAACTCTTTAGATTCTGGAGTAGTTCCTGAGGATTGGAGGGTAGCTAATGTAACCCCACTTTTTAAAAAGGGAGGGAGAGAGAAAACGGGGAATTACAGACCAGTTCGTCTAACATCAGTAGTGGGGAAAATGCTAGAGTCAGTTATTAAAGATGGGATAGCAGCACATTTGGAAAGTGGTGAAATCATTGGACCAAGTCAGCATGGATTTATGAAAGGTAAATTATGTCTGACGAATCTTATAGAATTTTTCGAGGATGTAACTATAAGAGTGGATAAGGGAGAACCAGTGGATGTGTTATATCTGGACTTTCAGAAGGCTTTCGACAAGGTCCCACATAAGAGATTAATATGCAAACTTAAAGCACATGGTATTGGGGGTTCAGTATTGATGTGGATAGAGATCTGGCTGGAAGATAGGAAGCAAAGTGTAGGAGTAAACGGGTCCTTTTCAGAATGGCAGGCAGTGACTAGTGGGGTACCGCAAGGCTCAGTGCTGGGACCCCAGCTATTTACAATATATATTAATGATTTGGACGAGGGAATTGAATGCAACATCTCCAAGTTTGTGGATGACAAGAAGCTGGGGGGCAGTGTTAGCTGTGAGGAGGATGCTAGGAGGCTGCAAAGTGACTTGGATAGGTTGGGTGAGTGGGCAAATGCATGGCAGATGCAGTATAATGTGGATAAATGTGAGGTTATCCACTTTGGTGGCAAGAACAGGAAAGTAGACTATTGTCTGAATGGTGGCCGATTAGGAAAAGGGGTGATGCAACAAGACCTGGGTGTCATGGTACACCAGTCATTGAAAGTAGGCATGCAGGTACAGCAGGCAGTGAAGAAAGTGAATGGTATGTTAGCATTCATAGCAAAAGGATTTGAGTATAGGAGCAGGGAGGAGTATTGTGTACAGTGTTGGTCTCCTAATCTGAGGAAAGACATTCTTGACATAGAAGGAGTACAGAGATCATTCACCAGACTGATTCCTGGGATGGCAGGACTTACATATGAAGAAAGACTGGATAGACTTGGCTTGTACTCACTAGAATTTAGAAGATTGAGGGGGGATCTTATAGAAACTTACAAAATTCTTAAGGGTTTGGACAGGCTAGATGCAGGAAGATTGTTCCCGATGTTGGGGAAGTCCAGAACACGGGGTCACAGTTTAAGGATAAGTGGGAAGTCTTTTAGGACCGAGATGAGAAAAAACATTTTTCACACAGAGAGTGGTGAATCTGTGGAATTCTCTGGCACAGAAGGTAGTTGAGGCCAGTTCATTGGCTATATTTAAGAGGGAGTTAGATGTGGCCCTTGTGGCTAAAGGGATCATGGGGTATGGAGAGAAGGCAGGTACAGGATACCGAGTTGGATGATCAGCCATGATCATATTGAATGGTGGTGCAGGCTCGAAGGGGCGAATGGCCTACTCCTGCACCTATTTTCTATGTTTCTATGTTTCTATGTTTGGCCGCTGATGTTATACAGTAGCCATTGCAAAATATAATTGTTTTAGTTTAATTTAAAGATACAGCTCGCAAACAGGCCCTTCGGTCCATCGAGTCCGCAATGCTCAGCGATCCCAACACGTTAACGCTATCCTACACACACTGGGAACAATTTTATATGTATACTAAGCCAATTAATCTTCAGGCCTGCACTTCTTTGGAGTGTGGGAAGAAACTGAAGATCTCGGGAACAACCCACGCAGGTCACGTGGAGAACGTACAAACTTTGTTCAACAAGCACCCGGAGTCAGGATGGAACCCGAGTCTCTGGCGCTGTAAGGCAGCAACTCTACTACCGTGCCACCGAGCCACCCTATTGTGTAAGAAGGAACTGCAGGTGCTGGTTTCTACCAAAGGTAGACACATCGTGCTCGACCAACACAATAGGTCAGGCAGCATCTTTGGAGAAAAGGAACAGGTAACATTTCTGGTCGGAACCCTTCTTCAGAAGCAGAAATATGTTTGCAGCATTGCCAAATATTTGAGAAGGATGGGCAAAGAGGGAACAAGGACTGGTATATCCTTAGCAATGAGGGAGGAGATCAGTACGGTGGTGAGAAATTATCTTGCCTTGGCTTGAAAGATCGAGATTAGGTTTAGTTTTTGTTAGCATCAGAGAGCCATAGAGTGAAACAGTGGTGGAAAAAGTCCCTTCAGCCCAATTTGCCCACACCAGCCTTCATGTCCCAGCTACACTAGTCCCACCTGCCTGCATTTGATCCATATCCCTCCAAACCTGTCTAACTGCTTCTTAAACATTGGGATAGTCCCTGCCTCAACTACCTCCTCTGGCAGCTTGTTCCAGACACCCACCACCCTTTGTGTGGAAAAGGTTACCCCTCAGATTCCTAATAAATCTTTTCCCCTTCACCTCAAACCCATGTCCTCTGGTACTCGATTCATCTACTCTGGGCAAGAGACTCTTGTACATCTACTCAACTATACTTCTCATGATTTTATATACCTCTATAAGATCATCCCTCATCCTCCTGCGCTCCAGGGAACAGAGTCCCAGCCAACCCAACCTCTCCCTATAGCTCATATCCTCTAGTCCTGGCAACATCCTCGTGAGTCTTCTCTGGACCTTTTCCAGCTTGACAACATCTCTCCTATAACATGGCGCTCCGAACTGAACACAATAACTGAACAGCCAGTTAGAGGTTGGTAGATATGACATTGTGGGGATTACTGAGATGTGGCTGCAGGAGGATCGGGCCTGGGAACTTAATATTCAGGGTTATACATCCTATAGAAAGGACAGGCAGGTGGGCAGAGGAGGGGGGGTAGCTCTGCTGGTGAGGGATGGAATTCAGTCCCTTGTGAGGGAAAACATAGGGACTCATGAGGTACAGTCACTGTGGATTGAGTTGAGGAATTGTAAAGGCAAGAAGACACTAATTGGTGTTATTTACAGACCCCCAAATAGTAGCCCGGATGAAGGGTGTAAGTTGCAGCAGGAGTTAAAACTGGCATGTAACAAAGGTAATGCCACTGTGGTGATGGGGGATTTCAATATGCAGGACTGGGTAGACTGGGAAAATCAGGTTGGTTCAGGACCCCAAGAAAGAGAGTTTGTAGAATGCCTCCAAGATGGATTCCTAGAGCAGCTTGTAATGGAGCCGACCAGAGAAAAGGCAATTCTGGATTTAGTGTTGTCCAATGAACGAGATATGACAAGAGAACTCGAGGTAAAGGAACCGCTTGGAGGTAGTGATCATAATATGATTAGTTTTAATCTGCAATTTGAGAAGGAGAAGGTTAAATCGGAAGAGTCAGTGATGCAGTTGAACAAAGGGGACTATGAAGGCATGAGAGGGGAGCTGGCAAAAGTAGACTGGAAAGGGATCCTAGCAGGAATGACGGTGGAACAGCAATGGCAGGGTTTTCTGGGCATTATCCGGAAGACAGGATCATTTCATTCCAAAAAGGAAGAAAGATTCTAAGGGGAGTAGGAGGCAACCGTGGCTGACAAGAGAAGTTAGGGATAGAATAAAACTAAAAGAAAAGATGTATAACACAGCAAAGAGTAGCCGGAAGCCAGAGGATTGGGAAACTTTCATAGGACAACAGAAGGAAACAAAACGGGCCATACGGGCTGAAAAGATGAAGTACGAGGGGAAGCTGGCCAGGAATATAAAGAAGGACAGTAAAAGCTTCTTTAGATATGTTAAGGGGAAAAGAGTAGCAAAGTCAAATGTGGGTCCCTTGAAGGCAGACACGGGTGAAATTATTATGGGCAACAAGGAAATGGCAGAAGAGTTGAATAGGTACTTCGGATCTGTCTTCACTAAGGAAGACACAAACAATCTCCCAGATGTACTGGAGGACAGAGGATCTAAGGGGGTAGAGGAACTGAAAGAAATTTTCATTAGGCGAGAAATAATATTGGGTAGGCTAATGGGACTGAAGGATGATAAATCCCCTGGGCCTGATGGTCTGCATCCCAGGGTCCTCAGGGAGATGGTTCTAGAAATAGTGGACGCATTGGTGATCATTTTCCAATGTTCAATAGATTCAGGATCAGTTCCTGTGGATTGGAGGATAGCTAATGTTATCCCACTTTTCAAGAAAGGAGCGAGAGAGAAAACGGGGAATTACAGAACAGTTAGCCTGACTTCGGTGGTGGGAAAGATGCTGGAGTCAATTATTAAAGAGGTAATAATGGGGCATTTGGATAGCAGTAAAAGGATTAGTCCAAGTCAACATGGATTTATGAAAGGGAAATCATGCTTGACTAATCTTCTGGAATCTTTTGAGGATGTGACAAGTAAAATGGATGAAGGGGTGCCAGTGGATGTAGTGTATCTAGACTTTCAGAAAGCCTTTGATAAGGTCCCGCACGGGAGACTGGTGACTAAAATTAGAGCACATGGTATTGGGGGTAGGGTGTTGACATGGATAGAAAATTGGTTGGCAGACTGGAAGCAAAGAGTAGGAATGAACGGGTCCTTTTCAGAATGGCAGGCAGTGGCGACTGGAGTGCTGCAAGGCTCGGTGTTGGGGCCGCAACTGTTTACCATATATATTAATGATTTGGAAGAGGGAATGAGGAGCAACACTAGCAAGTTTGCGGAAGACACAAAGCTGGGTGGCAGTGTGAACTGTGAAGAGGATGTTAGGAGGTTGCAGGGTGACCTGGACAGGTTGAGTGAGTGGGCAGATGCATGGCAGATGCAGTATAATATAGATAAATGTGAGGTTATCCACTTTGGCGGCAAAAACAAGGGGGCAGATTATTGTCTCAATGGGGTTAGGTTAGGTAAGGGGGAGGTGCAGCGATACCTGGGTGTCCTTGTACACCAGTCACTGAAAGTTGGCGTGCAGGTACAGCAGGCAGTGAAGAAAGCTAATGGAATGTTGGCCTTCATAACAAGAGGATTTCAGTATGAGTAAAGAGGTACTTCTGCAGTTGTATAGGGCTCTGGTGAGACCACATCTGGAGTATTGTGTACAGTTTTGGTCTCCTAATTTGAGGAAGGACATCCTTGTGATTGAGGCAGTGCAGCATAGGTTCACGAGATTGATCCCTGGGATGGCGGGACTGTCATATGAGGAAAGATTGAAAAGACTAGGCTTGTATTCACTGGAGTTTAGAAGGATGATGGGGGATCTTATAGAAACATATAAAATTATAAAAAGACTGGACAAGCTAGATGTAGGAAAAATGTTCCCAATGTTGGGCGAGTCCAGAACCAGGGGTCACAGTCTTAGAATAAAGGAGAGTTCATTTAAGACTGAGGTGAGAAAAAACTTTTTCACCCAGAGAGTTGTGAATTTATGGAATTCCCTGCCACAGAGGGCAGTGGAGGCCAAATCCCTGGATGGATTTAAGAGAGTTAGATAGAGCTCTAGGGGCTAGTGGAGTCAAGGGATATGGGGAGAAGGCAGGCACGGGTTATTGATAGGGGACGATCAGCCATGATCACAATGAATGGCGGTGTTGGCTTGAAGGGCCGAATGGCCTCCTCCTGGACCTATTTTCTATGTTTCTATATTTCTAATATTCTAAATGCGGTCTCACCAACGTCTCACAACTGCAACATGATCTCCCAACATCTATACTCAATTTTAGACATATAGCATGGAAACAGGCCCTTTGGTCCACCAAGTCTGCACCGACCAGTGATCACCCCGTACACTAGCACTATCCTACACACTAGACACAATTGACAATTTTTACCAAAGCCAATTAACCTACAAACTTTGGAGCGTGGAAGGAAACCGGGGCATCCGGAGAAAACCCACGCAGGACACGAGAAGAAGGAACAAACTGTACAGACAGCACTCATAGTCAGGATCAAACCTGGGTCTCTGGCGCTGTAAGGCAGCAGCTCTACCGCTGCGCCACCGTGCCACCTCAGGAGATGTAGAATTCGAATCAGTTTGGGACAAATTAAAAATAGAAAATGGTGGATACCACCAAATAATAACTGTAATACTAAATCTAAACAAAAGAATGGGCTGTGGATGACCGGGAGAATGCATTGAAAGTCTGATGGCGGACACTCAATGGTTAATATTTAAAAAATGCTTAACTTGCAAAACAACATGTCTTCCTTCAAGACACAAAAGCCCAAAAGGTAAAGTGATTCATCCATGGCTGACAGGAGAATTTAAAGACAGTTTTAAATGAAAGGAATATGCAGAGAAAGTTGCTGGAAGTACTTAGTGCACAGAATGCAGAACATAGAACAGTATCTGTACACGAACAGGCTGTGCCTACCGTGATGCCAAGTTAACTAATCCCATGCCCATACCCTTCTATTCCTATATAAATGTTTAAATGCTTCTTCAATGTTGCTATTGTTTAAACTTGCAGAATCTCAAAGAGTTTGAGAGGTAAGATGCAGGAAGGATATTCCCCCTGGTTAAGGAGTCTCAGACCAGTTGCACAGTAGACTGGAACGGCCACTGGCTCACAACACCAGAGACACGGGCTCAACCCCGACCTTGGGTGCCATCAGTTTGAAGTTTGCAAGTTCTCATAGTCATGGAGTCATAGTCATACAGCTTGGAAAAAGGCCCTTCGGCCCAACTTGCCGACGCCAACCAACATGTCCCACCTGCCTGCGTTTGGCTCTCTAAACCTGTCCTATCCATGAACCTGTCTAAATATTTCTTAAACATTGTGATAGCACCTGCCCAACGACCTGCTCCAGCAGCTTGTTCCATGCACCCACCACCCTTTGTGTAAAAAGGGTTACTTTTGTGTTCTCCATGTTTTTCTTTGTATTAACCCTTGTGAACACCATTTGTGTTCTCCCTGTGGCTGCGTGGGTTTCCTCCACCTGCTGGGGTGTTTCTTCCCACATCCCAAAGATGTAGGGGTTTGTAGGTTAATTAGAGAGTGGAAGAGAAAGTGGGATAACATAACATGTTCTTCTTCTTATTGAGTCCTCACACAAGATTAGAAGTTGTTCAACCAGAGCTGAACACACGTCTCTGCATCTGCATACAATGGTGTCTGTCTTGTCGCTTCTTGCGCTTCTTGTGCGTGGTGGTGGAAAGACTGGTGGAAACAGGGCCGCGACGTGAACGCTCTTTCCTTGACCCCCATAACATGTTGTGAATGTGTTGTAATATTGATCGATGGCTGGGTTGGACTTGGTGTACAAACTCTACACCGACAGCAACCAAGGTCAGGATTGAACCTGTGTCCCTGGCACTGTGAGGTAGCTGTTATATCAGCTGTGTCACTGTGCTGCCCTGTGACATCTTATACTGCTCCTATTTTTTTATGTTGAATGGGTTGCAGCCCTTTGCCTCACAATGTATGTGCCAAACATAACTGAACTGATCTCATCTGTCTCCACATGACCCTCTGTTCCTTATATTTGAATTGAATTGAATTTCCGTGTGTCTATTCAAAAGCCTCTTAAATTACACTATCGTATCTGCCACCCCTGGCAATGCGTTCCAGGCCCCCACCACTCTCTGTGGGGTGGGAGATTGCAATCTTCACTTGGTCCACCCTGTTTCGACTAATGCAATCAACCCGACGTGCACAAACAAATAGATCAAATAGAACAAGTTGACCTACAATTTTAAGCTCTGCACGCCATAGGCAAGAAGAAGACCACTCTCTGTGTAAAATACTTGCCCCGCACATCTCCATCTAAAATCCTTGCCTCTGCTCATCTCTGATCCCTCTCACCCTGGCCACAAATTCTTTGAATCACTTCTCTCTGGAAGGCGACTCCGGACTGTCAAAGCCGCCACAACCAGACATAAAAGCCACGTTTTTTCCACAAGTAGTAGCTCCACTCAATAACCAAAAGTCTGCAGCCTCCTTTTGCTCTGGTATTTTATGTCATTCACATGTTTAAACTGTAATGTTTTATTCTTAATGTTTTAATGTTTTATGTTTTATTCTTAATTGTTACTGTGTGTCGTGTTGTTACTTGCGAGCGGAGCACCAAGGCAAATTCCTTGTATGTGAACATACTTGGCCAATAAACTTATTAATTCATTCATTAAACTTCCCCCTCTCACCTTATAGTTATGCCACCTAGGGTTGCACATTTCTACCCTGGGAAAAAGGTTCTGACTGTCTACCCTATCTATGCCTCGCATATATGTATATACCTCTATCAGGTCTCCCCTCAACCTCTGACGTTCCTGAGAAAATAATCTAGTCTATCCAAACTCTCCCTGGAGCTGAATCCCTCTAATCCAGGCAGCATTCTGGTAAACCTACTCTGCACCCTCTCCAAAGCTTCAACATCTTTCCTGTAATGGGGAGACCAGAGCTGCACGCAATACTCCAAATAAGGCCTAACCAAAGTTTGAAAGAGCTGTATCATGACTTCCTGGCTCTTATACTCAATGTCCCTAGCAATGAAGGCACGCATACAATATGCCTTCTTTATCACTCTAACAAATTATATTGCCAACTTTAGTGAGCTATGAACGTGGATTTCAAGGTCCCTCTGCACATCAATGCTGTTAAGGGTCTTGCCGTTAACGGTGTACTCCTTACATTCAACCTCCCAAAGTGCAAAACCTCACACTTGCTCATTCATCTGCCATTTCTCCACCCATTTTTGCTGTTGATCTATTTTAGTTTAGTTTAGAGATACAGCATGGAAACAGGCACTTCAGCCTACTGAGTCCATGCCAACCAGCGATCAACCCGTACACTAGTTCTATCCAAGAACCTAGGGACAATTTACAAAAGCCAATGAACCTACAAACCTGCACGTCTTTAGTGTGTGGGAGGAAACCGGAGCACACAGAGGAAACCCATGCGGTCACGGGGAGAGTGTACAAACTCCGTACAGACAGCACCCGCAGTCAGTATCTAACTCGGGTCTCTAGCGCCGTAAGGCAGCAACTCTACCGCTGCACCCTTATGCTGCCCCAAATATGTCCCGCTACATCCCACTGTATCTTCTGACAACAACCTTCCTCACTGTCTGCAACTCCTCCAGTTTTAGTGTCATCAGCACATTTATGCCCCAATCCATCCACATTTATGTCTAGGTCATTATATCACAAACAGAAATGTTCTCATTTCTTATGATGATAAGAAGTAGAAGCAGGTACTTTAACAGCATTTAAAAGATATTTGGACTGGTACATAGATAGGAAAGGTTTAGTTTAGTTTAGTTTAGTTTAATTTAGATTCGTTTAGAGATACAGCGCGGAAACAGGCCCACTGGCCCGCTGAGTCCGCACCGACCAGTGATCCCCGCACATTTACACTACCTTACACACAGTAGGGACAATTTTTTTAAACATTTGCACTAAGCCAATTAACCTACAAACCCGTACATCTGTGGAGTGTGGGAGGAAACCGAAGCTCACGGAGAAAAACTACACAGGTCACAGGGAGAACATACAAACTCCGTACAGACAGCACCCGTAGTCAGGATCGAACCCAGGTATCTGGTGTTGTAAGGCAGTAGCTCTACCGCTATGCTACCACTGTGCTACCCTTGGGTATTTGGGTCAAATGCCGGCAAATGGAACTAACTTAGATGGGGTATCTTGGTTGGCATGGACGTGTTGGGCTGAAGGCCCCGTTTCCATGCTGTATGACTGTGAGTAATTGGTTATTTATTTTTGGCTAGAAATATTTGAAATAGTGTCAAATTTGCATTTTGAATCAGAACTGAACAAGATTACCATCCTTGAACTGTTTCAGACAACTCTTGTTCCACAGAGTACATTTCACTTATTACTTGACTGAATTGAGAAATGTTGGAAGACCAGCATTTATTGTTTTTCTCTAATTGCTGATTAAATTCTGAGCTGAATGATTATCTGGGTAATTTCAAGGATTCAACTGAGTGTCAACTGCATTGCTATGTGTCGTCAGTCACTTGTGGGCCAGAGCAGTATCACAGAGAGATATATAAGGTCATAGAGTCGTAGAATCATACAGCGTGGAAACAGGCCATTCGGCACAAATAGCCCAAATCAACCAAATGTCCCATCTATACTGGACCCACATATCTGCTTTTGGCCCACATCCCTCCAAATCTGTCCTATCCATGTACCTGTCTAAATATTTCTTAAACGTTGCAATGGTCCCTGCCTCAACTACCTCCTCCGGCAGCTTGTTCAATTCACCCATCACCCTTTGTGTGAACAAATTACCCCTCGGGTTCCTATTAAATATTTCCCCTCTCAACTTAAACCTATCCCCCTGGTTCGCGATTCCCCTACTCTAGGCAAGAGACTCTGCGTCTAGCCGATCTATTCCTCTCATGATTTTGTACACCTCTCTAAGATCACACCTCATCCTCCTACACTCCAGAGAATAGAGTCCTAGCTTGCGCAACCTCTCCCTGTAACTCAGTCCCTTGAGTCCTGGCAACATCCTCGTAAATCTTCTCTGCACCTTTTCCAGCTTGACAACATCTTTCCTATAACACGGTGCCCTGAATTGAACACAATACTCTCAATGCGGCCTCGCCAATGTCTTCCACAACTGCAACATGACCTCCCAACATCCATATTCAATATGTGTAAGAAGGAACTGCAGATGCTGGTTTAAACCGAAGATAGACACAAAAAGAAGGGTCTCGATCAGAAATGTCACCCATTCCTTCTCTCAAGAGATGCTGCCCGTCCCGCTGAGTTACTCCAACTTTTTGTGTCTATCTATACTCAATACTGTGACTGATGACTATGACCGATACGAGTCAGATTTCTACGGAAAAATAGCCATTAAGATAGTCACTGCCAATGGCTTTTTCTCCAGATTTATTTAATTATTCAAGCGTACTGTAAATGTCTCAGCCAATGCAGTAGGATATAGACCCATGATGCGGATCAACTACACAGCACTCTGGATACAAGGTTAAGAATTATATTATTTTACACTTCAGCATTATTCACTCATCATTCTTCCACCGCCAACCAAGCCTAGAACGCATATAAACAAAGAAACATAGAAAATAGGTGCAGGAGGAGGCCATTCGGCCCTTCGAGCCAGCACCGCCATTCATTGTGATCATGGCTGATCGTCCCCTCTCAATAACCCGTGCCTGCCTTCTCCCCATATCCCTTGACTCCACTAGCCCCTGGAGCTCTATCTAACTCTTTCTTAAATCCATCCAGTGATTTGGCCTCCACTGCCCTCTGTGGCAGGGAATTCCATAAATACACAACTCTCTGGGTGAAAACGTTTTTTCTCACCTCAGTCTTAAATGACCTCCCCTTTATTCTAAAACTATGGCCCCTGGTTCTGGACTCGCCCAACATTGGGAACATTTTTCCTGCATCTAGCTTGTCCAGTCCTTATATAATTTTATATGTTTCTATAAGATATCCCCTCATCCTTCTAAACTCCAGTGAATACAAGCCTAGTCTTTTCAATCTTTCCTCATATGACAGTCCCGCCATCCCAGGGATCAATCTCGTGAACCTACGCTGCACTGCCTCAATCACAAGGATGTCCTTCCTCAAATTAGGAGACCAAAACTGTACACAATACTCCAGATGTGGTCTCACCAGAGCCCTATACAACTGCAGAAGAACCTCTTTACTCCTATACTGAAATCCTCTTGCACTGTCTTACTTTAGTTTAGTTTAGTTAGTTAGTTTAGTTTAGTTTAGTTTAGTTTAGTTTAGTTTAGAGATACAGCACGGAAACAGACCTTTCCGCACACCGAATCCGCTCCGACCAGCAATCCCCGCACACTTACACTATCCTACACACAGGTAGGAAAATTTACAACTTACAATTTTGCCAAGCCAATTAGCCTACAAATCTGTACATCTTTGGAGTGTGGGAAGAAATTGGAGCTCCCAGAAAGAAACCCACGCAGGTCACGGGGAGAAGTTGCAAACTTCTTACAGTCAGCACCCGTAGTACAATTCACTGGATGTATTCAAAAGAGAGTTAGATTTAGCTCTTGGGGCTAACGGAATCAAGGGATATGGGGAGAAAGCATGAACAGGTTACTGATTTTGGATGCTCAGCCATGATCATATTGAATGGCGGTGCTGGCCTGAAGGGGTGAATGGCCTACTCCTGCACTTATTTTCTACGTTTCTATGTTTCTGTAGTCAGGATCGAACCCGGGTCTCCGGCGCTGTAAGGCAGCAACTATCCCGCTGCTCCACCATGTTGAGGATTGTGGTTGAAGCAGATACATTAAAGGACGTTGCTTTAGGAAGGAGATGAGGAGGAATGTCTTTCGTCAGAGGGTGGTGAATCTGTGGAATTCATTTCCGCAAAATGCTGTGGACGCCTTCAATGGATATTTTTAAGGCAGAAATAGATAGGTTCTTGATTAGTACAGGTGTCAGGGATTATGGAGAGAAGGCAGGAGAATGGGGTAAGGAGGGAGAGATAGATCAGCCACGATTGAATGGCGGAGTAGACTTGATGGGCCGAATGACCTAATTTTGCCCCTATCACTTATGACCGTATAACAGTAATATTACATCAGATCCAATCTGACACAGTCTCTTAAGGTTGAGGCCACCCACCGATTTTATAGTTGGAATGACCTTACTAGCTAACAGCACACACCATTTGTGTAGAAAGGAACTGCAGATGCTGATTTACACCAAAGGATACTCTGCTTCTTCTCGAGAGCTGAGTATATGGTGTGTATGCTTCGAAGATAGACACAAAATGCTGGAGTAACTCATTGGACAGGCAGCATCCCTGAAGAGAAGGAATGGGTGAGTCTAAATAAGGGTGTCGACCCGAAATGTCACCCATTCCTTCTCTCCAGAGATGCTGCCTGACCGGCTGAGGTACTCCCTCATTTTATATCTTCAGAGCACACACACACCACATACTCAGCTCCACGGAAGAGGCAAAGACCCTTTGGCAAACCAGATGTCCCTGAGAAATCTCTACACCTATTTCCAAACCCAAATACTGCTAATTAGCACCAACATCTTATTAAACCCCCAAATCGGTCTGCAAGTTAGACCGAGCAACATTCTGCATTTCACTCGTGAATGTAGCTGCAGAAAATAATGTCCCATCACCCAGTGGTTCAGTAATACATAAAGCTGCCAGTTCCACCTGAGGGAATCAAAATTTGCAATGCAGAGAGGATTCTCCAGCTTTATGAAGCGTTTTCATTCAGCCTTAAATTCTGCTTCAGATGAGCGAAGATACTGTATGTACTTTGGAAGTGAAATAATGCTGAAGTGACTGTTGCACATCTGTCATAACGTCACCGGGAACAAGGGCAGAAAAGGGGGCCAGGCGTGGAAATATAGAAAATAGGTGCAGAAGAAGGCCATTCAGCCCTTCGAGCCAGCACCACTATTCAATATGATCATGGCTGATCATCCAGAATCAGTACCCCGTTCCTGCTTTTTCCCCATATTCCTTGTTTCCTTTAGCCCTAAGAACTAAATCTAACTCTCTCTTGAAAACATCCAGTGAATTGGCCTCCACTGCCTTCTGTGGCAGAGAATTCCACAGATTCACAACGCTCTGGGTGAAAACGTTTTTCCTCATCTCAGTCCTAAATGGCCTACCCCTTATTCTTAAACAGTGACCCCTGGTTCTGGGCTCCCCCCAACATCAAGAACATTTTTCCTGCATCTAGCCTGTCCAATCCCTTAAGAATTTTATATGTTTCGGGTATAGAGGGACGACGGTTCGCGGGACGGCCGGAATGGAGGAGGAGACGGCTGCAACGGGCCTTTGTGGCCAGCTGCAGCTGGGACTGTAAAATGGTGCTAGAATAGCACCTCTTGCATATGCACCATAAGAAATTGTAGCGAATTGTAGACGTAGCCCAGACCATCACACACACCATCATGCAGACCATCACACAGACCATCATACAAACCAACTTCCCTTCTATTGACTCCATTTATACCTCACGTTGCCTCTGCAAGACCAGCAGCATAATCAAGGACCAGTCGCACCCTGGCCACTCCCTCTTCTCCCCTCTCCCATCAGACAAAAGTTATAGAAGTGTGAAAACACACACCTCCAGAATCAGGGACAGTTTCTTCCCAGCTTTATCAGGCGACTGAATCATCCTACCACAACCAGAGAGCAGTGCTGAACTACTATCTACCTCTTTGGAGACCCTCAGACTTGATCGGACTTTGCTGGCTTTACCTTGCACTGAATGTTATTCCCTTATCGTGTATCTATACACTGTAAATGGATTGAGTGTAATCACATATTGTCTTTCTGCTAACTGGTTAGCACACAACAAAAAGCTTTTAATTGTAGCTCGGGATACGTGACAATAAACTGAACGGAACTGACATGGACGCAGTGGGCTGCCCTGTGCATACTGCACTTACTGGGGCGACTGTGCTTATGTACGGGGATAGTCTTGCGGAACGGCATGCAAAAAATGTAATTCACTGTACCTGCTGCACATGACAATAAAGAAACTATTGACCATCGACCATCGGAGTGCCTCCATGTCATCAGAATACAAATTCCATGCATTCAGGGAAGGGAATCTACCACACTTGCTAGCTTAGGCCTACATATGTACCCAGACCCACACTTATCTGCTTGACATTGGTGACAAGGAGCTGATGAGGCCACATTTAGCCTGGTTGCCAACCATTTTAACTCCCTCCCCTTCCCATTCCCATTCCCACACTGGCCTTTCTGTCCTGGACCTCCTCCGCTGTCAGAGTGAGGCCACACGGAAATTTGAGGGACGACATCTTTTTCTTGTTCGTAAGGAATAAGAGTAGAATTAGGCCATTCGGCCCATCAAGTCTACTCCGCAAGTCTATTCTCGCTTGGGCAGCTTACAAGCCAGCAGTATGAACGTTGATTCCTCTAATTTCAAGTAGCTCCTGCACTCCTAAACCCTCCCCCTCCTCCCCTCTCCTCTCTTGCCTCCACCTCCCTTCACCCTAGTCATCCTACTAGTTCCACTGTTTGCATCCTTGTATCCCTGTCGTTAGCACAACATCCCCAGCCAACAATGGGACATGATGGACTCCACCCTTCCTGAAATCATCCCTCACCGGACCTGTTTTGTTCTGGCCTGTTCTCACCTCCAGTTTCCCAGCACCCCTCCCCCGCCACCCCCCTCCCCAACCACCCCCCCCCCCTTCCCCCCCCCCTCACTCCCCACCTCTTCTTTCGACCCAAAACATCACCAACTCCTTATCTCCAGAGATGCTGCCTGACCCGCTGAGTTACTCCAGCATTTGTACTCCGGTATAAACCAGCATCTGTCATCCATTCATTCACATTTTGAGTAATTGTGTTCCGTTTTAGTCACCCTTTTGCAGGATAGATGTTGTTAAGCTGGAAAGAGTGCAGAGAAGACTTAATGAGAATGTTGCCAGGATGTGAGGGTCTGAGCTACAGGGAGAGGTTGGGAATGGATGGAAGTTCATTCCTTGCAGTGCAGGAGGCAGAGGAGTGATCTTATAGAGGTGTGTAAGATCATGAGGTGAATGGAAAAGGTAGATGCACAGAGTCTTTTACCCAGAGTAGGGGAATCAAGAACCAGAGGACGTGGGTTCAACTCAGAGTCATACAGTCATGGAGTAATACAGAATTAAGGATTGCCAACTGTCCCGTATTAGCCGGGACATCCGGTATATTGGGCTAAATTGGTTTGTCCCGTACGGGACCGCCCTTGTCCCGTATTTGTCTGCTACTACTCGGGTCGAGGGGACTGTCGGGTCGGAGCGCCGCATCCGGCCCTGCCTCACCCCGACGTAGTACAGCCTATGGAGTGCAGCAGTAGCACCTCGTCCGTGGCCCCGTCGGTCGGCAGCCCGGCCAGCCGTCTGACCTTCGGACCTTCACTTACCGCCGACACCACCATTCCTCCTTCTCATACTCCTCAGCTGGCCTGCCGGCTGGGCTTTGTGTGCAGTCCAGCATCCGGGTCAACTCATCATTCAGCCAGCCACGGCCGAGTCGGTCAACGATTTGCAGTCTGGAATTTGTCCCGTATTTTGACCTTTGGCCCCTTATTTGGGAGTGAGAAAGTTGGCTACCCCTATACAGAATGGAAATAGGCCCTTTAGCCCAACTTGTCCATGATGACCTAAATATCATGCCCACACTTGTCCTACCTGCCCGCCTTTAGCCCGTCTCCTTTCCTATCCGTATACCTGTTCAAATGCCTTTTTAAAGTTATTATAGTACCTGCCTCAACTACCACCTCAGGCAGCTCGATTCACATTTCCACCACCCTCTGAGTGGAAAAGATACCCCTCAGTTCCGATTAAATCTTTCCCCTTTCATCCGGCAGCACACGAATCGTCACCACGTTCCTGGCACCCAATGGTGCCCTTCATGTTTCAAAGTTCTTCAGAGTACAGAGTCTTATCTTGGCCTTAAAGGCCTGTTGAAGTAACTCAGCGTGTCAGGCAGTGTCTCTCGAGGACATAGATAGGTGATGTTTTTTCAGGTTAGGATTCTACTTGGGATTCTAACAGTAGAGGGAGAAAGTTTAATGGAGATGTACGGGGCAAGCTTTTAAATGGAGAGAAGTGGGGGCATGAAACACATTGCCTGGGGTGGTGGTGGAGGCAAATATATCCAATTTACTGGATGTTTCCAACAGAGAGTTAGATGTAGCTCAGGGCTAACGGAATCAAGGGATGTGGGGAAAAAGCAGAAACGGGATACTGATTTTGGATGGTCATTCAGGGGGCCGAATGTTTCTATGTTAGTGGCGTATCAGAGGCTTTAGATAGGCACATGGAAGTGCAGCAGATAGAGGGATCATGTACCGGCGGATGAGATCAGTTTAACCTGGTATCATGTTTGGCACAAGCATTGTGGGCCAAAGGGCCTGTTTTGTGCTGTACTTTCCTATGTTCTATGTTCCGTGTTCAGACTGATTGTAGCAGGGGGAGAAACCTTGAAAAGAGACACGGGGGACAGCACAAATGAGTATAAGATCATGAGAGGAATAGATCAGGTAGATGCACAGAGTCTCTTGCCCAGAGTAGGGGAATCGAGGACCAGAGGACATAGGTACAAGGGGAAGGGGAAAAGATTTAATAGGAATCCGAGGGGTAACTTTTTCACACAAAGAGTGGTGGGTGTATGGACCAAGCTGCTAGAGGAGGTAGTTGAGGCAATTGCATTGTGTACGATACATTTAGAGAGGTACATGGGTAAGACAGGTTTAGAGGCACATGGACTAAATGCAGGCAGATAGGACTAGTGTAGATGGGAAATGTTGGTCGGCATGGACAAGTGGGCTGAAGGGTCTGTTTCCACGCTGTATAGCTCTTTAACCAGTAGTGGCTGATGGTATCTGGTCTGGCTGTGAGCTCAGCGTTAGTGAACACGCAAGGAACAGATAGGAGAAATATAATCACAAGAAGTTATGCCCATAATGCCATGGCCCAAAAATTAAATGCTGCAAGTAGGAAATAGCAGAGTTAATCCTTTAATCTGTTATTTTAGCAGAGGCAATAATCCATTTATTTCCATTTGTACACTAATATTTATAATAATTTCACTGTCTGAATGTAAATGCATCAATTGGACCATCCATTTCATGCTGCGGTGAAGCCTGTAATTGCCTCTCACATTATCTACAACACAAATTATGTGAGTAATATGTAGTCTCTGTGACCACAATATCGCTCACAAGCTGAGGCTTTACAAGGCGCTGGTCAGGCAGCATTTGGAATATAGTGAGCAATTTTGGGCACCATAGCTGAGCAAGGATGTGCTGGCTCTGGAGAGGGTCCAGAGGAGGTTTACAAGAAAGATCCCAGGAATGAGTGGGTTCACCTATGATGAGCCACTGGGCCTGTACTCACTGGAGTTTAGAAGGATGAGGGGAACTTCATTGAAACGTACAGAATAGTGAAAGGCTTGGATAGAGTGGATGTGGAAAGGATGTTTCCACTAGTAGGAGAGTCTAGAACTAGAGGTCATAGCCTCAGAATTAAAGGATGTTCTTTAGGAAGGAGATGAGGAGGAATTTCTTTAGTCAGAGGATGGTGAATCTGTGGAATTATTTGCGCCGAAGGCTGTGGAGGCCAAGTCGATAGATATTTTTAAGACAGAGATAGACAGATTCTTGATTAGTACGGGTGTCAGGGTTTATGGGGAGAAGGCAGGAGAATGGGGTTCGGAGGGAGAGATAGTTCGGCCATGATTGAATGGCAGTGTAGACATGATGGGCCGAATGGCCCAATTCTGCTCCTATCTCTTATGAACCTACAAGTGCAGGGAACATTCCAGCTGAAAATGTCCTTCTCAAGAGAGAGCCCAGTTATGTTGTCGTGCTGGGAAACAGCTTTTCACAAATATTACTTGCGTCGGTATTTGTACTGGTTAATTATTGTCACATGTACGGAGAGGCAGTGGAAAATGTTCATTTGTATGCTATCTAGGCAGATATACTGCCCAATCAAACTACTCATGAGGACCACTGGTGGTGCAAAGGAGAAAATAAGCAGAGCACAGAATATGGTGTTACAGATAAAGAGAAAGGGAAGATTTTTTTTAAGTTCAAAGGTCACAATGAGGTAGATTGGATGATCCATTTTTTTTAAACTTTAATTTATTATCATGTGCAGTGAAAAGCATTTTTGTTGCAGTCAACATGATTACAATCGAGTCATCCACAGCATACAGATACATGATTAAGTGAATAAAGTTTAGTGCAAGATAAAGTCCCGCAAAGTTCAGTTTAGTTCAGTTTATTTACACGTGTACCGAGGTACAGAGAAAAGCATTTTGTTTCGTGCTAACCAGTCAGCGGAAAGACAATACATGATTAAAATCGAGCCGTCCACAGTGCACAGGTACATGATAAAGGGAATAAGGTTTAGTGCAGGATAGTGTCCAGTAAAGTCTGATTGAAGGTAGTCCGAGAGTCTCCATTGAGGTAGATCATAGCTCAGAACAGCTCTCTAGTTGTTGATAGGATGGTTCAGTTGCTTGATAACAGCTGGGAAGAAACTGTCCCTGAATCTTGAGTTGAGCGTTTTCACATCTTGCCTGATGGGAGAGGGGAGACGAGGGAGTGAGATTTGTCCTTGATAATGGCTGGTTGCCTTGCCGAGGCAGCATGAGGTATAAATGGAATCAATGGAAGGGAGGTTGGTTTTGTGTAAAGGGCCTGTCCCACGGGCATGCGACTCCATGCGGCAAACGCGACCTAACCGCAAGCGGGGGCCGCGCGGAGGACGAGTGATCCCCGTACAGGGCCGGTCCCACCAGCATGCGGCTGCATGCGGCAAGCGCTACCAAATCGGAAGCGGGGGCCGCGCGGAGGTCGAGTGACGTCAAGACGGTGCGTACGGCGGCGAGGCGGTGCGCACGGCCATCGATGCGGCTGTGTCCGGCGTCGAGGCGGTGCGCACGGGCTCGATGCGGCTGCGGGGCGGCAGGCCGTTGCCGCACGGAATTTTTGAACAGTGTCAGTTTTTCGGAGCCCCGCGCGATTTTGGGACCAGCTCCGCACAACTCCATGCGGCTCACGCGATCGAAGTGGGACCAGCCCCGCGGCCTCCGCGCGGCCCCCGCACGGCCCCCGCTTGCGGTTAGGTCGCGCTTGCCACATGGAGTCGCATGCCTGTGGGACAGGCCCTTTAAGCTTTGGGCTGCGTCCACAATTCCAACTAGATAGCAGCCCTGACCACCCGTGTACCTCATTGGAGACCATTGAACTATCTTTAATCGAACGTTACTGGGCTTTACATTAAACCCTTTATCCAGCTGTATGATGAAGTACACCGTGGACACCTTATTGTAATCATGTTAAAGCTTTGCACTGACTGGATAGCACAAAATAGCTTTTCACTGTTTACGGGTGCTGTCTGTACGGAGTTTATAAGTTCTCCCCGTTAGCTGCGTGGGTTTTCTCTGAGATCTTCGGTTTCCTCCCATACTGCAAAGTTGTACCACTTTGTAGGTTAATTGGTTTGTATGCATGTAAAATTGACATTCATGTGTGTAGGATAGTGTTGGTGTGCGGGGATTGCTGGTTGGCGCAGACTCGGTGGGCCGAAGGGCCTGTTTCTGCGCCATATCTCTAAACTAAACTAAACTAAACTAAACTAATTTGGGACAACTGAGAGCAAACCTGTAACTCTGCCATTATTTCAATCAATATCTGGTAATGAAAATAGACACAAAAGCTGGAGTAACTCAGCGGGACAGGTAGCATCCTGGTTTCAGGTCGATACCCTTCATCAGTATGAAAAAGGGTCTCGACCTGAAACGTCACCCATTCCTACTCTCCAGAGATGCTGCCAGTCCCGCTGAGTTACTCCAGCTTTTTGTGTCTATCTTTGTTTTAAACCAGCACCTGCAGTTCCTTCTTACAAATATCTGGTAATGATATCTCTAATGAAACCACATGGTGGCAAAAGCCAATCTCATTCATTTCTTGCAACAGCATCCGAGTCAACTTTATTGTCCGTGCGGTTCCAGAATATAAATAATTCACCAACTGAATTGAGGGCTGGATATTCCATTGGACGTTTTTCGTTCAAACTGTGCATCCCTGTGACAGTAAGCTGACTGACCTCGGGTGAAATGAATAGCTTCAGTGATCATTTGCATCACCAATCTCTCTCTGTTAGCCGTCTTAACATTCATCTGCTTCTCATTTCATTTCCCTGGTGTGCCCCGCTGACTTATGATCGGCACTGTTTTAAATCTGGTTTCTGTTGACATACGTTTGACATTTTTTTCCCATCTAACCACGTCGACTGGTTTCTAATTGCACCAGCCTGTGCCAGCTGTCAGAATATTCCCCCCTTCCCTGCAGATACCATCAGGTGCATTAACTCAGCTGGAACTTCACCTGAGCATCAACACCTGGTGGCAAGAGTTCACACACACACACACACACACATACATGTTCACATTATTCCCATTATCATGTATCTATACACTGTGGACGGCTTCATTGTAATCATGCCTTGTCTTTCCGCTGACTGGTTAACACGCAACAAAAGCGTGCAAACAAGGGCAATCATGGTGGCGCAGCGGTAGAGTTGCTGCCTTACAACGAATGCAGCGCCGGAGACCCGGGTTCGATCCCGACTACGGGTGCTGTCTGTACGGAGTTTGTACGTTCTCCCCGTGACCTGCGTGGGCTTTCTCCAAGATCTTCGGTTTCCTCCCACACTCCAAAGACATACAAGTTTGTAGGTTAATTGGCTTGGTAAATGTAAAAATGGTCCCTCGTGGGTATAGGATAGTGTTAATGTGCGGGGATTGCTGGTCGGCGCGGACCCGGTGGGCAGAAAGGACCTGTTTCCGCGCTGTATCTCTAAACTAAACAAAGAAATCTTTTCGCTGAAACTCTGTACAGGTGACAATAAATTAAATTAAACACACATAGATAAACACAAACAGATGGACTAATTCAGCAGGTCAGACAGAATCACTGGAGAAAAACAATAGGTGCCATTTCGGGACAAGACCCTTCTTCAGACTGAGAATCAGGGGACATTATCGCCATAGAGGGAGTGTAGAGAAGGTTCACCAGACTGATTCCTGGGATGTCAGGACTTTCTTATGAAGAAAGACTGGATAGACTTGGCTTATACTCACTAGAATTTAGGAGATTGAGAGGGGATCTTATAGAAACGTACAAAATTCTTATGGGGTTGGACAGGCTAGATGCAGGAAGATTGTTCCCGATGTTGGGGAAGTCCAGGACAAGGGGTCACAGCTTAAGGATAAGGGAGAAATCCTTTAGGACCGAGATGAGGAAAAACTTTTTCACACAGAGAGTGGTGAATCTCTGGAACTCACTGCCACAGAGGGTGGTTGAGGCCAGTTCATTGGCTATATTTAAGAGGGAGTTAGATGTGGCCCTTGTGGCTAAGGGGATCAGGGGGTATGGAGAGAAGGCAGGTACGGGATACTGAGTTGGATGATCAGCCATGATCATATTGAATGGCTCGAAGGGCCGAATGGCCTACTCCTGCACCTATTTTCTATGTATCTATGTATCTATGAAAGGTTTTGTAGAAGGGTCTCATGATTCAATGAGGTCGTCCCTCATTCTTCTAAACTCCAGTGAGTACAGGCCCTGTGCCGACAAGTCAAGTCAAGTCAAGAGAGTTTATTGTCATGTGTCCCAGATAGGACAAGGAAATTCTTGCTTGCTGCAGCACAACAGAATATTGTAAGCATAAATACAGAACAGTTCAGTGTGCCTATATAGCAAAGACCATATACATACACATAAATAAACAGATAAAGTGCAATAGGCTGTTATAGTTCAGAGTTTGTTTGATGGCGAGTTTAATCGCCTGATGGCTGTGGGGAAGAAGCTGTTCATGAACCTGGATGTAACAGATTTCAGGCTCCTGTACCGTCTACCTGATGGCAATCGAGAGATGAGTGTGTGGCCAGGATGGTGTGGGTCCTTGATGATGCTGGCTGCCTTTTTGAGGCAGCGACTGCGATAGATCCCTTCAATGGTGGGGAGGTCAGAGCCGATGATGGACTGGGCAGTGGTCACAACTTTCTGCATTCTTTTCCGCTCCTGGACGCTCAAGTTGCCGAACCAAGCCACAATGCAACAAGTCAGCATGCTCTCCCTGTAGAAGTTAGAGAGAGTCCTCTTTGACATACCGACTCTCCGTAATCTTCTCAAAAAGTAGAGGCACTGGTGTGCTTTCTCTATAATTGCATCAGTGTGCTGGGACCAGGACAGATCTTCGGAAATGCGCACGCCCAGGAATTTGAAGTTCTTGACCCTTTCCAACATCTTCTCGTTGATATAAACGGGATTGTGGGTCCCTATCCAACCCCTTTGGTAGCTTGGTAACCAGCTTGGAGGGGATGATTCTATTAAATGCCGAGCAGTAGTCAATGAATAACAGCCTGACATATGAGTTTTTGTTGTCCAAGTGGTCCAGTCTGTTATGGCAGTAAGCAAACTGCAGTGGGTCGAGGTTCATGTCGAGGTAGGAGTTGATATGCGCCATAATCAACCTCTCAAAGCACTTCATCTCCACAGACGTTAGTGCCACTGGTCGATAGTCATTAAGGCACGTCACCCTACTCTTCTTGGGCACCAGTATTATTGATGCCCTTTTAAAGCAGGTGGGAACCTCAGACCTCAGAAGTGAGAGGTTGAAAATGTCTGTAAAGACTCCAGCCAGTTGGTCCGCACAGGTTTTTAGAACACGACCGGGTATACCATCAGGACCAGAGGCTTTCCGAGGGTTCACCCCTCTGAAGGATCTCCTGACGACGGCCTCTGTGACTGTGACTGAAATACCATCATGGTGAGTGGAGGCTGGGGAAGGCACATCGGTGTTCTCCCTATCAAAGCGTGCGTAAAACGCATTGAGCTCGTCAGGGAGTGATGCATCGCTGACATTTGAGCCGCCTCCTGATTTCACCTTGTAGGAGGTGATGGCATTCAACCCCTGTCACAACTGCCGAACATCCGTCTCATCCTCCAGCTTGGTGCAGGTCCATTTTGGCCTTTTTGATGGCCTTACCAAGGTGGTATCTGGACTTCTTGTAGACCTCCGTATCTCCCGGGTTCGAACCTGACTACTGGTGCTGGCTGCAAGTTTGTAAGTTCTCCCCATGACCTGTGCGGGTTTTCTCCGAGATCTTCAGTTTCCCCCCACACTCAAAAGACGTACAGGTATGTAGGTTACCGGTAATTGGCTTGGTAAATGTAAAAATTGTCCCTCGTGGGTATAGGTAGGATAGTGTTAATGTGCGGGGATCGCTGGTCGGCTCCTTCCCGGTAGGCCGCAATAGCCTGTTTCTCTAAACTAAACTAAAAAACCTATTTACTGAAACTCTGTACAGGTGACAATAAATTAAATTAAACACACGTATAGATAAACACAAAAAGATGGACTAATTCAGCGGGTCAGACAGCATCACTGGAGAAAAAGAATAGGTGACATTTTGGGACAAGACCCTTCTTCAGACTGAGAATCGGGGAAAGGTTTTTCAGAAGGGTCTCATGTTTCAATGAGGTCCTCCCTCATTCTTCTAAACTCCAGCAAGTACAGGCCCAGTGCCGACAAACGCTCATCATAGGTTAACCTACTCATTCCTGGGATCATCCTTGTAAACCTCCTCTGGACCCTCTCCAGAGCCAGCACATCTTTCCTCAGAAATGGTGGCCAAAATTGCTCACAATATTCCAAATGCGGCCTAACCAGGGCCTTATAGAGCCTCAGCATTACATTTGTACCACTCAGCTGTTTTTGTATACAAGCCTTTTTGAAATAAATGCTAGGAAACGTTGCCTATTTCCTTCGCTCCATAGATGCTGCCTCACCCGCTGAGTTTCTCCAGCATTCTTGTCTACCTTCGATTTTCCAGCATCTGCAGTTCCTTCTTAAACATTTTGTCTACTCCACTGCGAAATCTCCTCAAGGTATGCCTACTTTGAAGAAGTTCTCCTCCTCTCTCCGAAGCTTCCTCCCACCCCTCCCACCCTCACAGCAGTCTGAAGAAGGGTTTCAACCCGAAACGTTGTCTATTTCCTTCGCTCCACAGATGCTGCCTCACCCGCTGAGCATTTTTGTCTACCTTCGATTTTCCAGCATCTGCAGTTCCTTCTTTAGCATTGCTTTCTTTAATATCGATTCGATTTGCAGATTAACTTTTTGGGAATCCTGCACCAGGAATTCCAAGTCCCTTTGCATCTCCGATTTCTGTATTCTCTCCCCATTTAGAAAATAATCTACATCTTTATTCCTACCACCACACAGACAGCACCACAGGTACAGGCCTGACTGAAGCTGTGAGGCAGTGACACCACCAACTCCGCCAGATGCAGTGCGTTAAAAAAGGACTGGCGCTAAAATTAATCAAATCAAACGAATGGGTTATTTTGTATTGACAATTACTAAATAGTGAGAAGCCACAGAGATTGCAATTTACAATCCATATTCAGTGCTTGGAAGATAGACACAAAATGCTGCAGTAACTCAGCGGGTCAGGCAGCATCCCTATACTGGACTTTACTGGAGATGGCTTTGCACTAAACGTTATTCCCTTTATCCTGTATCTGTACACAATAGAAGGCTCGATTGTAATCACGTATTGTCTTTCCGCTGACTGGTTGGCACGCAACAAAAAATCTTTTCACTGTACCTCGGTACACGTGACAATAAACCAAACTAAACTAAACCTTGCTAAGCATAATTGCGACCACAAATAAGAAAAAAAGTGGAACGATTGTTCACAAGTTCACAAGTTATAGTAGAATTAGGTAATTCAGCCCAACGAGTCCACTCCACCATTCAATCATAGTTGATCACTGCCTCCTAATCCCATTTTCCTGCCTTCTCCCCATAACCTTTGACACCCATTCTAATCAAGAATTTGTCTATCTCTGCCTTAGAACTATCCAGTGAATTGTGCACAAATAGTCATTATTTGCACACCCATGTGCCAGACTGCTGGCGTGGAGCCGACCAGGATCGGGCGAGGAGGGACATTGGTGTGTTAGAGGGATATTGGTGAGTGTAGAGGGATATTGGTGAGTGTAGAGGGATATTGGTGAGAGTAGAGGGATATTGGTGAGTGTAGAGGTACATTGGTGAGTGTGGAGGGATATTGGTGAGTGTAGAGGGATATTGGTGAGTGTAGAGGGATATTGGTGAACAACAGGGATATTAGTGAGTGAGAGGGATATTGGTGAATGAGAGGGATATTGGTGAGCAACAGGGATATTGGTGAGTGAGAGGGATATTGGTGAGTGTAGAGGGATATTACTTCTCCGTGGATTGTCACCTTGTTGTGGTGGAGTAGCTTGTGTGGACCTGAGACCCTGAGAGCGATGCCGTCTGGAGCTATGCTCCCGGTAGGGCCACCCATGGCAGTAAAGTCGAGGGAGAGGTCTCTGACAAAGAGCAATCCAACCAAGACCTCAACGGTGGAACAGGCAGAGGATGATGGCTGACCTTTGTGGAGCGTCACAACGGCTGGGAAGGCGGATGAAGGCTGCAGCAGAAAAGGGTCTCCGGTCGTCTTGGACTCCATGCCACTGGAACCTGACAGATCTGTCAAGGACCGTGGGGTGCACCAGTCTCCCCACGTTAAACAAAGTAATGCACAGGTGTCCTCCATATAGGGAATGGCACCCTGGAGACACCCATGGTCAGCCATGACCGAAGGGGGCCTAAGAAGAGAGATATTGGTGAGTGTAGAGGGATATTGGTGAGTGAGAGGGATATTGGTGAGTGAGAGGGAACGTCGGTGAGAGTGGAGGGCTGTCAGAGACTTAGAGTCAGAGAGTCATAGAGTGATACGGTGTGGAAACAGGCCCTTCGGCCCAAAGCCCACACCGGCCAACATGTCCCAGCTACTCTAGTCCCATCTGCCTGTCCATATCCCTCCAACCCTGTCCTATCCATGTACCTGTCCAACTTTTGTAACTTTGTCGGCCCTTTAAGTGGCAACTCGTGTACTGTTTGCAAAACAAAGAATCTCACTGTACCAAGAACACATGACAATAAAGTAGCAACCAATCCATCAACCATGTTTCTGCCACCATTTTGTGCCCTGCAAGGTTAAATTTCTTAAAAGCATCAAGTGTTATCTTGGCCCGTTGACTTGGCAGTGGCATTGGGTCGGCCTGGCCTGGCGATGCTGTTGACATCCTCCACTGCTGCTATGTGCTGCTGTAGGTTGGGTCTGATCCACAAGCTCGGCCTCTGTGACTTCCCTCATCTTATTCTCACCAGCCTCTTGAAGCCTGCACCCACAGTGCACATTAACAAATTAACACTAACCATTCAATCCATCGGTTATTCCATCATTAGATCCCCACATGCAACATCAAAGAATGAAATCTACAGAGAAACTCTCTGACCATCAAGAGCATGAGATGGCAGAAAGGTTCTGCTGGTCAGACCGCATTTGGAATACCGGGAGCAAATTTGGGCCCCATATCTGAGTAAGGGTGTGCTGGCTCCGGAGATTTACAAGAATGATCCCTGGAATGAGTGGGTTAACCTATGATGAGCTTTTGTCGGCGCTGGGCCTGTACTCGCTAGAGTTTAGAAGGATGAGGGGGAACCTCACTGAAACATACAGAATTGTGTAAGGCTTGGATAGAGTGGATGTGGAGAGGATGTTTCCACTAGTGGGAGAGTCTAGGGCTAGAGGTCACAGCGCCAGAATTAAAGGACTTTCCTTTTGGAAGGACATGAGGTTTCTTTCGTCAGAGGGTGGTGAATCTGTGGCATTCTTGGCCACAGAAGGCTGTGGAGGCCAAACCGATGGATAATTTTAAGTCTGGGAAAGATAGATTCTTGATTAGTACGGGTGTCAGGGGTTATGGGGTTAAGAGGGAAAGATAGATCGGCCATAATTGAATGGCGGTGTAGACTTGGTGGGCCCAATGGCCTAATTCTGCTCCTACCACTTTTAGTTTAGTTTAGTATTAGAGATACAGTGTGGGAACAGGCCCTTCAGCCCATCGACTCCGCGCCGACCAGCGATCCCCGCACATTAACGCTATCCTGCTCACACTAGGGACAATTTTTACATTTTACCAAGCCAATTAACCTAGATAACTGTACGTCTTTGGAGTGAGGGAGGAAACTGAAGATCCCGGAGAAAACCCACGCGGTCACGGGGAGAACGTACAAACTCCGTGCAGACAGCACCCGTAGTCGGGATCGAACCTGGGTCTCCGGTGCTGCAAGCGCTGTAAAGCAACAACTCTACCGCTGCGCCACCGTGACCGCCTATATGAATTTATGAAGGTATTGTGGAAGTGCAGATTCATTCTTTAATTTGAAAAATGATAGAACATGCCTGATATACAGTAACTCTGGGCTTCCTACCTGCTTGCTGAATCTTTGGGGCGGCCAGATTGCATTTCACACATGACTTACAACTGCAATGTTCCGTAACCTAGGTCTTTATTTATTTGGATGTCACAGATTGAAAATATATATTTGTTTTGCCACATGATAATGTAGTGAATAAATCGTTGGCACATAATGTAAAAATGACAAGCTGGCAGAGGACCATATCTATCAGAGTTAAAACTGCGCGTCAATCTACTAGAGGCCACTCACTGCACACCCACACTCACTGTCTGGATTTCCATAACAGCAACAGTAAAGTCGAGAAGTAGAAGCAGGGAACTGCAGGCACTGGTTTACACAAAAGAACACAAAGTGCTGGAGTATCTCAATGGGTCAGGCAGCATCTCTGGAGAATATGGACAAGTGACTTTTCGGGTGGTGTCATAAGAAAGGTCATAAGTGATTGGAGTAGAAATAAGCCATTCGGCCCATCAAGTCTACTCTGCCACTCAATCGTGGCTGATCTATCACTCCCTCCTAAACCCATTCTGCTGCCTTCTTCCCATAACCTCTGACACCCATACTAATCAAGAATCTTTCTATCTCTGCCTTAAAAATATCCACTGACGGTCTCCGCAGCCTAATACGGCAAATAATTCCACAAATTCACCACCCTCTGACTAAAGATATGTTTTCCAATTCTCCTCCCTAAAAGAACATCCTTTAATTCTGAGCATAACCATATAACCATATAACCATTACAGCAGAAACAGGCCATCTCGGCCCTTCAAGTCCGTGCCGAACATTTTTTTTTTTTTTTTTTTTTTTTTTAAATAAATACTTCCCCCTAGTCCCATCTACCTGCACTCAGACCATAACCCTCCATTCCTTTCCCGTCCATATACCCATCCAATCTATTTTTAAAGGATAAAATCGAACCTGCCTCCACCACTTCCACTGGAAGCTCATTCCACACAGCTACCACTCTCTGAGTAAAGAAGTTCCCCCTAATGTTACTCCTAAACTTCTGTCCCTTAATTCTCGTCATGTCCCCTTGTTTGAATCTTCCCTACTCTCAATGGAAAAAGCTTATCCACGTTAACTCTGTCTAACCCGCTCATAATTTTAAAGACCTCTATCAAGTCCCCTCTTAACCTTCTGCGCTCCAAAGAATAAAGACCTAACTTGTTCAACCTTTCACTGTAACTTAGTTGCTGAAACCCAGGCAACATTCTAGTAAATCTCCTCTGTACTCTCTCTATTTTGTTGACATCCTTCCTATAATTAGGCGACCAAAATTGTACTCCATACTCCAGAATTGGCCTCACCAATGCCTTGTACAATTTTAACATTACATCCCAACTTCTATATTCAATGCTCTGATTTATAAAGGCCAGCACACCAAAAGATTTCTTTACCACCCTATCTACATGAGATTCCACCTTCAGGGAACTATGCACAGTTATTCCTAGATACCTCTGTTCAACTGCATTCCTCAATTCTCTACCATTTACCATGTACGTCCTATTTTGATTTGTCCTGCCGAGATGTAGTACCTCACATTTATCAGCATTAAACTCCATCTGCCATCTTTCAGCCCACTCTTCAAAATGGCCTAAATCTCTCTGTAGACTTTGAAAATCTACTTCATTATCCACCACACCACCTATCTTAGTATCATCTGCATACTTACTAATCCAATTTTCCACACCCTCATCCAGGTCATTGATGTACATGACAAACAACAGTGGACCCAACACAGACCCCTGAGGCACCCCACTAGTCACCGGCCTCCAACCTGACAAACAGCCATCCACCATTACTCTCTGGCATTTCCCATTCAGCCACTGTTGAATCCATCTTGCTACTCCACCATTAATACCCAACAATTTAATCTTCTTAACCAACCTTCCATGAGGAACCTTGTCAAAGGCCTTACTGAAGTCCATATAGACAACATCCACTGCTTTACCCTCATCAATTTCCCTGGTAACCTCTTTGAAAAATTCTAGAAGTTTAGTCAAACATGACCTTCCAGGCACAAATCCCTGTTGACTGTTCCTAATCAGACCCTGCTTATCCAGATGCTCATATATATTATCTTTAAGTATCCTTTCCATTAATTTGCCCACCACTGACGTCAAACTAACAGGTCTATAATTGCTAGGTTTACTCTTAGAACCCTTTTTAAACAACGGAACAACATGCGCAGTACGCCAATCCTCCGGCACTATTCCCGTTTCTAATGACATTTGAAATATTTCTGTCACAGCCCCTGCTATTTCTACACTAACTTCCCTCAATGTCCTCAGGAATATCCTGTCAGGACCTGGAGACTTATCCGTTTTCATATTTTTCAAAAGTATCCGCACCTCCTCTTCTTTGAATCTCATAGTTTCCATTGCTACTCTGCTTGTTTCCCTTACCTCACATAATTCCATATCTTTCTCCTTGGTGAATACCGAAGAAAAGACATTGTTCAGTATCTCCCCCATCTCTTTTGGCTCTGCAGATAGCTGTCCACTCTGACTCTCTAATGGACCAATTTTATTCCTTGTTATCCTTTTGCTATTAATATAGCTGTAGAAACCCTTTGGATTTACTTTCACCTTACTTGCCAAAGCAACATCTTCTTTTAGCTTTTCTAATATCTTTCTTAATATTCTTTTTACATTCTTTATACTCCACAAGCACCTCATTTACTCCATGCTGCCTATAATTATTGTAGATCTCTCTCTTTTTCTGAACCAAGTGTCCAATTTCCCTTGAAAACCATGGCTCTTTCCAATTTTTACTATTTCCCTTCAACCGAACAGGGACATAAAGATGTTAAAGAAGGAACTGCAGATGCTGGAAAATCGAAGGTACGCAAAAATGCTGGAGAAACTCAGCGGGTAACGTTTCGGCCCGAAACGTTACCTATTTCCTTCGCTCCATAGATGCTGCTGCACCCGCTGAGTTTCTCCAGCATTTTTGTGTACCAGGGACATAAAGATTCTGTACTCTTAAAATGTCACCTTTAAATGTCCTCCATTTCTCTTCTACATCCTTCCCATAAAACAACATGTCCCAATTCACTCCTTTTAAATCCTTTCGCATCTCCCCAAAGTTAGCGTTTCTCCAATCAATAATCTCAACCCTAGGTCCAGTTCTGACCCTCTCCATAATTATATTGAAACTAATGGTATTGTGATCACTGGACCCGAAGTGCTCCCCAACGCTTACCTCCGCCACCTGCCCAGTCTCATTTCCTAACAGGAGGTCCAGCACTGCCCCTTCTCTAGTAGGCAGCTCTATGTATTGCTGCAAAAAACTATCCTGCACACATTTTACAAACTCCAAACCATCCAGCCCTTTTACAAAATGTGTTTCCCAGTCTATGTGTGGAAAATTGAAATCACCCACAATCACTACCTTGTGCTTACTACTAATATGTGCTATCTCCTTACATATTTGCTCTTCCAATTCTCGCTCCCCATTTGGCGGTCTATAATACACCCCTATAAGTGTTGCTACACCTTTCCCATTTCTCAGTTCCACCCAAATAGCCTCCCTAGACGAGCCCTCTAATCTATCTTGCCAAAGCACTGCTGTAATATCTTCCTTGACAAGCAATGCAACACCCCCACCTCTTGCCCCTCCAATTCTATCACCCCTGAAGCAACGAAATCCTGGAATATTTAGTTTCCAATCACAGCCCTCCTGCAACCATGTTTCACTGATCGTCACAACATCATACTTCCAGGTGTCAATCCAGACTCTAAGTTCATCCACCTTTCTTACAATGCTCCTAGCATTAAAATATACACATTTAAGAAACCCACCACCACTTATTCTCTGTTTATTATCTTTTTCTTCTTTCTCCCCTACATTTTGGGTCTGAGTGCCTCCCTTCTCTGCCTCCTGCCTCCCACATTTTCTACCATCTTTCTCTATTTGAGTCCCTCCCCCCAACCGTTCTAGTTTAAAGTCTCCCCAGTAGCCTTTGCAAATCTCCCCGCCAGGATATTGGTTCCCCTCGGATTCAAGTGCAACCCGTCCTTTCTGTACAGGTCACACCTTCCCCAAAAGAGGTCCCAATGATCCAGAAATTTTAATCCCTGCCCGCTGCACCAGTTCCTCAGCCACGCATTTATCCTCCACCTCATTTCATTCCTGCTCTCACTGTCGCGTGGCACAGGTAGTAATCCTGAGATTGTTACCTTTGTAGACCTTCTCCTTAACTCTCCTCCCAACTCCCTAAATTCTCCTTTCAGGACCTCTTCTCTTTTTCTGCCTATGTCATTGGTACCTATATGTACCACAACCTCAGGTGCCTCTCCCTCCGATTTCAGGATATCTTGGACACGTTCTAGAGCATATGACGTCTAGTCTTAGACTCTCCCACTAGTGGAAAAATCGGTCCCAATCCGAAACGTCACCTATCCATGTAAGCAACAGTAAAGTTGAGAAGTAGAAGCAGGGAACTGCAGATGCTGGTATACACAAAAGAGCACAAAGTGCTGGAGTAACTCAGTGGGCCAGGCAGCATCTCTGGAGAATATGGGATGGCGATGTTTCGGGTCGTGTCTGAAGAAGGATACCGATCCGAAATGTTACCTATCCATGTTCTCCAAGATGCTACATGAACCACTGAGTTACTCAGCACTTAGTGTCATTAACAGTAATTTGTTTTAATTATGTGACCGTAGCTGCTAATGGCTACTTAGCTGGGTTACCAGCATTCTCAAACTCAGGGAGATATATTTACAGTTGTGTTTGTTGTCACGTGTACCGAGGCACAGTGGAAAGCTTTTGTTGTGTGATAAACAGTCAGCGAAAGAAAATACATGATTATAATCGAGCCATATAGGTACATCTTCTTATCGAGTCCACACACAAGATTAGAAGTTGTTCAGCCAGAGCTGAACACACTTCTCAGCATCTGCACAATGGTGTATAGATACATGGGAAGGGAATAACGTTTAGTGCAAGATAAAGCCCGCTAAGACATGGATAGAAACTTGGTTGGCAGACAGGAAACAAAGAGTAGGGATTAACGGGTCCCTTTCAGAATGGCAGGCAGTGACTAGTGAGGTACTGCAAGGCTCGGTGCTGGGACCGCAGCTATTTACACTATACATCAATGATTTGGATGAAGGGATTCAAGTAACATTAGCAAATTTGCAGATGACACAAAACTGGGTGGCAGTGTGAACGGTGAGGAGTATGCTATGAGAATGCAGGGTGACTTGGACAGGTTGGGGGAGTGGGCAGATGTGTGGCAGATGAAGTTTAATGTGGATAAATGTGAGGTTATCCACTTTGATAGCAAAAACAGGAAGGCAGATTACTATCTAAATGGCGTCAAGTTGGGAAAAGGGGAAGTACAACGGGATCTGGGGTCCTTGTTCATCAGGCAGTGAAGAAAGCGAATGGCATGTTGGCCTTTATAACAAGAGGAGTTGAGTATAGGAGCAAAGAGGTCCTTCTGCAGTTGTACAGAGCCCTAGTGAGACACACCTGGAGTATTGTGTGCAGTTTTGTTCCCCTAATATAAGGAAGGACATTCTTGCTATTGATGGAGTGCAGCGTAGGTTTACAAGGTTAATTCCCGGGATGGCGGCACTGTGATATGCTGAGAGAATGGAGCAGCTGGGCTTGTACACTCTGGAGTTTAGAAGGATGAGAGGGGATCTTATTGAAACATATAAGATTATTAAGGGTTTGGACACGCTAGAGGCAGGAAACATGTTCCCGATGTTGGGGTAGTACAGAACCAGGGACCACAGTTTAAGAATAAGGGGTAAGCCATTTAGAACGGAGACGAGGAAACACTTTTTCTCACAGAGAGTGGTGAGTCTGTGGAATTCTCTGCCTCAGAGGGCAGTGGAGGCAGGTTCTCTGGATGCTTTGAAGAGAGAGCTAGATAGGGCTCTTAAAGATAGCGGGGTCAGGGAATATGGGGAGAAGGCAGGAACAGAGTACTGATTGGGGATGAACAGCCATGATCACATCGAAAGGCGGTGCTGGCTCGAAGAGCCGAATGGCCTACTCCTGCACCTATTGTCTATTGTCTATTGTCTATTGTAAAGTCTGATCAAGGATAGTCCGCAGGTCACCAACGAGGTAGATAGTAGTTCAGCACTGCTCTCTGGTTGTGGTAGGGTGATGCAGTTGCCTGATAACAGCTGGGTAGAAACTGACCATGAATCTGGAGGTGTGTGTTTTCACATTTCTGTACCTTTTGCCTGATGGGAGAGGGGAGAAGAGGGAGTGGCCAGGGTGTGCCTCATCCTTAATTATGCTGCTGGCCTTGCCGAGGCAGCATGAGGTGTAAATGGAGTCTGTAGAAGGGAGGTTGGTTTGTGTGATGGTCTAGGCTGCGTCCACAATTTGCTGCAGTTTCTTGCGGTCTTGGAGGGAGCTGTTCCCATACCAAGCTGTCATCCATCCTGGTCTCTCTATGGCGCTTCTGTGGAAGTTGGTGAGAGTTGTAGAGGACATGGCGAACCTCCGAAGAAGAACATGAATAGGTTTCAGGTGTATGAAGAAGGGTCCCGATCCAAAACGTCATCTATCCATGTAAGCAACAGTAGAGATTAGTAGAAGCATGGAACTGCAGACGCTGGTTTACACAAAATAATCCAAAGTGCTAGAGCAACTCAGCAGGTCAGGCAGCATCTCTGGTTGGGGCTGAAGAAAGCTCCCGATCTGAAACGTTATCTATCCATGTTCTCTAGAGGAGCAACTGATGAGAGCAAGAAAGGTCGCCGAGGTGCGAGGGGGGTCGTCAGAGAGCGAGCAGGACCCTCGGAGAGCGAGCAGGGGCATCGGAGACCCGGGTTTGATCCTGACTATGGGTGCAGTCTGTACAGAGGTTGTACGTTCTCCCCGTGACCGCGTGGGCTTTCTCCGGGTGCTCCAGTTTTCTCCCAAATTCCAAAGACGTACAGGTTTGTAGGCTAATTAGCTTCGGTAAAATTGTAAATTGTCCCTAGTGTGTCACTAGGATAGTGTCAGTGTACGGGGTGATCACTGGTCAGTGCGGTCTCAGTAGGTTCAAGGGCATGATTCCATGCTATATCTCTACAATCTAAAAGTCAACATTAAAAGCCTTGTGTCCGCATCAGACTTGGCCTTCCGCTTGTGCCTTCCCTCATGGTGGGAGCCATTGTGGGGGGATGTTCAGTGTTAAGACTATCTTGGTGTTATGTCTGTATTCTCTTTTTTGTGTGCTGCATAATGGCAAAAAGCATTTCACTTCACTACACCTGGGTGTATGTGAATGTGACTAATAAAAATACCTTGAAAATACCTTGGTGGTCGGCAAATAACAGTTACATTAAAGCTGGCTTCGAGAGGATCCTTATACCTCCCCCCTCCACTCTGTCCAGGGACCCCGACAGTCCTTTCAGGTTAGGCAGAGGTTCACCTGCCCCTCCTGCAACCTCATCTACTGTATCCGCTGTTCCAGGTGTGGACTGTTATACATCGGCGAGACCAAACGTAACTGGGCGATCATTTCGCTGAACACCTTCGCTCAGTCCACCTTGGCCTACGTGATCTCCCGGTTGCCAAACATTTTAACTCCCTCTCCCATTCCCATGCTGATCTTTCTGTCTTAGGCCTCCTCCACTGTCAGAGTGAGGCCAAACCCAATTTGGAGGAACAGCACCTTATCTTTCGCTTGAGCAACTTATATCCCAGCAGTATGAATAATGGGATAGACACAAAATGCTGGAGTAACTCAGCGGGTCAGGCAGCATCTCTGGGGAGAGGAAATGGGTAACGTTTCGAGTCGGCCCGAAACATCACCCATTTCTTCTCTCCAGAGATGCCGCCTGTCCCGTTGAGTTACTCCAGCATTTTGTGTCAATCTTCGGTTTAAACCAGCATCTGCAGTTCCCTTCCTACACCTTATGAATCACGATTTCCCTAATTTCAAGTAACCCTTGCTTCCCCCCTCTCTCCGTCCCCCACCCCAGTCAACGTAGTAGCTTCACTGTCGTCCTGTTGAGTGTCATTGTCCGTGTAACCTGTTGTCATCTAGCCATAGCCAACAACGGAACATTGTGGGCTCAACCATTTCCCGGATCATTGTTAATTTTTTGCATAATTGTCATTCATTTGTTCTTTTCCTCTCTATAATCAGCATCCATTTCTTTCGTTTCCCTTTTCCCTGACTCTCAGTTTGAAGAAGGGTCTCGACCCGAAACATCACCTAGATCTTTTCTCCAGAGATGCTGCCTGACCCGTTGAGTTACTCCAGCTTTTTGTGCCAATCTTCAGTTTAAACCAGCATCTGCAGTTCCTTCCTACTCATGAGAGGGCTGTGTTTGTTTCAGGAATTCTTCCCAGTCTTTGTATTGAAAGGTAGATGTTTGGGAAGATTTCGGAGGAGGTCCGGGATGAAGTTGTTACAGTGGAGGGAGTGCAGCGTAGGTTCACGAGGTTAATTCCCGGGATGGCAGGACTGGCATACGTTGAAAGAATGGAGCGACTGGGCTTGTAAACTCTGGAATTTAGAAGGATGAGAGGATATCTTATTGAAACATATAAGATTATTAAGGGTTTGGAGATGCTAGAGGCAGGAACCATGTTCCTGATGTTGGGGGAGTCCAGAACCAGGGGGCCACAGTTTAAGGATAACGGGTAGGCCATTTAGAACGGAGATGAGGAAAAACTTTTTCACCCAGAGAGTTGTGAATCTGTGGAATTCTCTGCCTCAGAAGGCAGTGGAAGCCAATTCTCTGGATACTTTCAAAAGAGAGTTAGATAGGGCTCTTAAAGGTAGTGGAGTCATGGGATATGGGGAGAGGCAGGAACGGGGTACTGATTGTGGATGATCAGCCATGATCACATTGAATGGCGGTGCTGGCGCGAAGGGCCGAATGGCCTACTCCTGCACCTATTGTCTATTGTCTAATATGGAGGGGGAGCAACAAACACAATCTGGACTGCCTGTCCCTAACACGATGATACAGGGTGGTGAAGGGGCCTCCCTGCTGCCTACCAGTGCTCACAAGCAGTGGGCAAATGCAGCATCAGCAGATGCTGCCCAGTCAGCACAGCAATGTAAACTGATGCTCAATTACTCCGGGCTCACCATCTGTTCAGCTGGCCCATGAAGGGAGTGGAAGTGTGGAAGAAGCAGCGGATGAGGAAGAACCATCTCTGGTCTCCGGACCATCTCTGGTCTCCCCTTCATCATGAGACCACCCTGCTGCACATCTCTTTGTGGCACAGTGGGAGAGTTGCTGCCTTAAGGACCTGTCCCACTGTACGAGTTTACCCAAGAGCTCTGCCGAGTTAAAAAAAAATCAAACTCGTGGTAAGTACGTAGAATGTACGTAGCGGGTACGTCAGAGCTCGGGACGTCTCTTAGCGGCTCGTAACGCTAACGGCAGGTACTCGGGAAACGCGGTAAGCTCGTGAAGTTTTTTCAACATGTTGAAAAATGTCCACGAGAGCCCCGAGTACCTACGAGCGGCTATTACCGTAATTCTCCGAGTTCGAATCAGGGGAAACTCGGGAGAACTCTTGAATTAGCTCGTACAGTGGGACAGCCCCTTTACAGTGCCATAGACCTGGGTTTCATCCTCCAAAGACGTACAGGTTTGTTGGTTAATTGGCTTGGTATAAGTGTAATTTGTCCCTAGTGTGTATAGGTTAGTGTTAATGCGCGATTACTGGTCGGTGCGGATTTGGTGGGCCGAAAGGCCTGTTTCCACGCTGTATATCGAAAAAAAAAAATGGCGGAATAGACTTGATGGCCTAATTCTGCTCCTATAACTAATGAACATGAATTTAAGATTCCAGCATCAACAGTTTCTCAAGCAATGGTTCAATTGAGCATTATTTGTCACATGTGCAACAGCACAGTGAAATTCATTTTGTATATTTACACATGCGGGCACCACCATGTGTAGGCGCTATTTCCAAAACACAAAGTCCGATCCGCCCACACGCTCAGTCTCCTGGAGCGGCTCCCGATTCAGGGAAGCTCCTGTCATCGGTCCCCATAATCCTGGACACCGGTTCTAATCAAGAACTTGTCTATCACTGCCTTAAAAATATCTACTGTCTTGGCCTCCACAGCCCTCTGTGACAATGAGTTCCACAGATTAACTACCCTCTGACTAAAGAAGTTCATCCTGACCTCCTTTCTAAAAGAGCACCCTTTAATTCTGAGGCTATGACTTCTGGTCCTGGACTTTCCCACCAGTGGAAACATCCTTTCCACATACACTCTATCTATGCCTTTCATTATTCGGTAAGTTTCAATGAGGTCCCCCCCTCAACCTTCTAAACTCCAGCGAGTACAGGTCAGTGCCGTCAAACGCTCATCATATGCTGAGCCACTCATTCCTGGGATCATTCTCGTAAACCTCCTCTGGACCCTCTATCTGCACATCCTTCCTCAGATACGGCTCCCATATTTGCTGACAGTACAGAGAGCTGGCAGCCTGTGCAGACTTGCATCTGAGTTTGCAAGGAAGATATTTCTGTGTGAGCGGTGTGCCATCACATTCATGTTGTGGAGCAGGTGTTGGCTGCTTGTGCCAAAGCAGACTCTCACCGTGAAGTGGTTCACACGGTATTAGGATGGCTGAGGCTGCAGTTTGTCATCTAGGTCTCACCAACAGTTGTATAAGACGTTGGTGAGGCCGCATTTAGAAAATTGCGTTTAGTTCTGGGCACCATGTTATAGGAAAGATATTGTCAAGCTTGAAAGGTTTCAGAAAAGATTCAGGAGCATGTTGCCAGGACGAGAGGGTGTAAGAGATTAAGTAGGCTGGGTCTCTATTCCATGGAGCGTAGGAGGATGAGGGGGGATCTTACAGAGGTGTACAAAATCATGAACTGAGTCTTTTACCCAGAGTAGGGAAATCGAGGATCAGTGGACGTAGGTTCAAGGTGAAGGGAAAAGATTGAATCGGCATCCGAGGGGTAACATTTTCACACAGAGGGTGGTGGGTGTATGGAACAAGCTGCTAGAGGAGGTAGTTGAGGCTGGGACTATCCCATTGTTTAAGAAATAGTTTGACAGGTACATGGATAGGACAGGTTTGGAGGGATATGAACCAAACGCAGGCAAGTGGGACTATTGTAGCTGGGACATTGTTGGCTGATGTGGGCGAGTTGGGCCGAAGGGCATGTTTCCATACTGTGTCACTCTATGACTCTATGAGACTAGGTAAAGAGTAATTTCAAGCAAATTCTAACTTTAAAGGGAGTTGTGAGGCAGAGTTGTGCTGTTGCTTCTCAGTGTAAGGGAACAAGATTCAAGAATTTTTTAGAGTTCTGGACTTCGAAAATGGCATCAGAATCCTGACGAGTTTTGCATGCCGTCGCAGTGCACGATTTAGTTGAGTTTTAGTTTATAAATGCAGCACAGAAACAGGCCCTCCGGCCCACAGAGTCTGCACCAAACAGTAATCCCCACATTCTTACACTATCCTCGGTACAACTTACATTTATTACATGTACATTTATACCAAAGCCAATTAACCTACAAACCTGTAGGTCTCTGGAGTGTGGGAGAAAACTGAAGATCTCGGAGAAAACCCACGCAGGTCATGTGGGGGGGGGGCGGGCAGAGTGAATGGGCACCTGAGAGAGAATGGGTTGTGGGGAATGCAACTGATGGGAATGTTCCAAGGGACAGCATCATTCCAATGGGCCGAATGGTCGCCTTCTCTGTCACACGAGAATGGAAGCTCACAAATTTGAAATTGAAAGTATGTTCGTGACACGTTCGGTTTAGTTTAGTTTAGAGATACAGCATGACACAGGCCATTCGGCCCACCAAGTCCGCACTGACCAGCGATCACCACACATTAACACTACCCGACACACACTAGGGACAATTTTTTAAATATTTATACCAAGCCAATTAACCAATAAATCTTTGGAGTGTGGGAGAAAAAATTGAGATCTCGGAGAAAACCCATGCAGGTCACGGGGCGAACGTACGAACTCCGTACAGACAGCATCAGTAGTCGGGATCGAACCCGGGTCTCTGGCGCTGTAAAGCAGTAGCTCTACTGCTGCGCCACCGTGATGATATGAATGTCTGCTGCCCGTCCAACATCAACATCAAATCAACATCATAGCTCAACATCAAAGGGATTGAACAGAACTTGTGGTTCAAGGCAATTGGGCTAGTAGCCTGGTGGTACAACATCACCCCCATTGAATTGCTCTAACACCTGCTAATTACAGGTCCATCATCGATATTCCGTCAACTGGTGATTTGGCGCCTCTTTTAATCCGGTCAAAATTACGAGAGCGCACTTGAAACCCCTCCCGCGGAAGTCCCCCCGAACTTATGGTGCCTAGGCCAGGTGAGGCGGCCGATCTCCACCTCATCGGGACTTACACGGCGATCGGCAGGTCGAATTTGTCCCCTGTGGCCGGGGCTATGGAACTCCGGCCCGGCTGAAGCAGGCAGATCCGTTCCCATCGCCGACTTCCACGGACGACTTTGTTGGCCGGTATCTCAGCCGTGACCTCTGTTAGTTCGGCAAAATGGATAATACGGCAAGGTTCTGGACAAAGGTTGCCGGAAAATCGGACCTGTATAAGAGTAGAACACGCAGACAATAGACAATAGATGCAGGGGTAGCCCATTCAGCCCGTTGAGCCAACACCACCACCACACGAAGGCACGTTGTCGCTTTATAGGACTTTGGTTTGGCTGCGTTTGGAGTATTGTGCGCAGTTCTGGTCGCCCCATTACAGGAAGGATTTAAGGGCCTGTCCCATTTAGGCGACATTATGTTCGGCACGGGCTATGTGTGCCGAAGAGCCCGTTCCTGTGCTGTACTGCTCCATGTTCTGTTATAATTACTCGACAGCTCAAACCTCAAGTGCTGCTTTTTGTACTTAAATGGTGAGAAGAGAATCTCGTTAATCTCTGCTACTTACAAGCAACAAAGTATTTTCTTCCATTGGTCATGTATAAATAATTGATTGCTGGAAGTGAGTCATTAGATCAACTGTCTGATATCACTGATGGAGCATTACTAGCCCCGGTACAAATATGTGAAGATTGTGGAAGCACAATAATGTCCCAAGTGCTGGAAGTGTCTGCGATCTCATTCCCATCTGATCACTTGTAGCTCAACACTATTGCCTTCACGTCGAAAGTTCAGGCGGTTAATTCCCACTCCAGGGGCTTGAATAAAATGTCTAAGCTGACATTCTAGTCAATGTAATACCACAGGTAATGCAGCAATGGTGCACCAAGGCATCAACAGCCTGCTGCCTTCACAGAATTTACTGCCGTTAGACTTTCCATCAAGATTTCTCAAATAACATAATCCTGCCAATAATTTGAGGACTGCTCAACCAATTTAGCCGATGGAAAATATGTTTTTTTTTAAAATGGTAAAAGCATGAAAGTTTGCATTCGAAGAGACTTGGCAATGCAGGAATTATTGAAAATTAACATGGAGGCACGGTGACGCAGCGGTAGAGTTGCTGCCTTACAGCGCTAGAGACCCGGGTTCGATCCTGACTGCGGGTGCTGTCTGTACGGAGTTTGTGCACTCTCCCCATGACCTGGGTGGGTTTTTTTCTGGGATCTCTAGTTTCCACCCACTCTCCAAAGACGTACATACACGTGGACAACACGGTCACTAAAGCCGACCGGACACTAGGATTCTTTAGGCGAAACCCCTGGTTCTGCCCAAAGGAAGTGAAAACCACAGCAAATACAACATTGGTTAGACCCTTACTGGAATACGCTTCATGCGCCTGGGACCCATACAAAACTGGTCATATCAACAAACTAGAAGGGGTACAGAGGAAAGCAGCACGCTTTTGCATCGGGGACTACAATAGAGGTAGCAGTGTCACCCAGATGCTGTCCAACCTGGAGTGGGGAACGCTGGAAACAAGAAGGGCAAGGAACAGACTAGCCATGTTGTACAAGAATCAAAAGGGGATCGTGGGCATAACTGCAGATAGATACATAACATACTCAACAGAAAGGAGAACAAGAAAGAGAAATGATATGCAAATAGAAATCCCATTTGCCAGGACAGATATTTACAAGAACTCATTCTTTGTAAGAACCTTAAGGGAATGGAATAAACTAGACAACAATCTTTGTAGGTTCATTGGCTTGGTATAAAAATATAAGTTGTCACTCGTGCGTGTAGGATAGTGTTAATGTGCGGGGATCGCTGGTCGGCGCGGACTTGGTGGACCGAAGGGCCTGTTCCCGCGCTGTAGCTCTAAACTAAACTAAACTAAGCAATTAGAAAGGCAAATGGTATGTTGACATTCATTGCAAGAGGATTTGAGTACGAGTGGATTTAATGTGATACATAGATGGTGCAATCTGACCTCAAATACCTCAAAAAATGCAGCCTTGGCCCCTCTATTCATTTCTGAGATAGAAATTTGAACTCTTGAGGTGAGATTAAATAGACTGTGCCGATGACATCTAAATTTTGGAAGAAATTGGCAACGTTTCACACAAAATTCTTACAGGAGAGAAAGCAAACTGTTGGAGGAACTCTGTGAGTCAACTCTGTGACTTCTGTGGAGGCCAAGGAATTAGATTTCAGCATCTGAAAATAAATCAAATAATATATCAGAAAGCATCCTCCTTTCTCTCAATGTCAACAAGACAAAAGAGATAGTGATCGACTTCAGGAAGCAAAGTGGCATACATGCCCTGGTATGCATTGACGGAGACTAAGTAGAGATGGTTGAGAGCTTCAAATTCCTTGGAGTAAATATCACCAATAACTTGTTGGAGTAGAGGTTTGAAGAGTGAAATGATTGTGATGCATGATTGCAGATCCAAGTTTGTGACCAGCACAAAAAGAGTGTCAGCAAGGTGGCGGTAGAGTTGTTGCCTTACAGCGCCAAAGACCCGGGTGCAATCTTGACCACGGGTGCTGTCTGTCCGGAATTTGTACGTTCTCCCCATGACCTGCGTGGGTTTTCCCCCGGGAACTCCTGTTTCCTCCCACACTCCAAAGACGTACAGGTTTGTAGGTGAATTGGCTTGCTATCATTGCAACTTGTCCCACGGTGTGTGCAGGATGGGGCTAGTGTGCGGGGATCGCTGGTCGGTACGGACTCGGTGGGCAGAAGGGCCTGTTTCCATGCTGCATCTCTTAAACTAAACTAAACCATATTGCTTGGCTGAGGTGCCATTTTGAAAGTTTACTTCCCCTCCCTCCCCCCCCCCACACAGATGCTGCCTGACCCGTTGAGTTCCTCCAGCACGTTGTGCTTTGTCGTGCTTTTCTGCGGATTCCAGCATCTGCAGTCTCCTGTGGCTCCAAGTTAAATCTCAAGGGTTTGAGCACGGCTGCTATTTTTTTGCTTCGCACTCTACCCGCAGTCCTCTTCATATTAATTGTGAAGGAGCCACATCAAATGTTTATCTGGTTTATTTGTGCCACTTCCACCTTCATGCATATTTAAATTAGATGCAGATTATATAAATAGGACAGTAGAATGTGTCACGCACTGCACAGCAAAGGCACTACTTAGAACATAGAACAGAGAACAGCACAGGGACAGGCCCTTCAGCCCACAATGTTGCCGAGCTGAACTGATCTCTGCTGCCTGCAAGTGATCCAAATCCTTCCATTCCCTGCACATCCACGTGTCTATCTAAAAGCCGCTTAAACACCACTATCATATCTGCCTCCACTACCACACCCCTGGCAATGCGTTCCAGGCTCCCATTTAGTTTAGTTTAGTTAAGTTTATTGTCACGTGTGAAAAGCTTTTGTGGCGTGCTAAAATCCCTGTCCCACGGTACGAGTTCATTCCAAGAGCTCTCCCGAGTTTTAAAAAAATCAAACTCGTGGTAAGTACGGAGAATGAACGTAGCGGGTACGTTGGAGCTCGGGAACGTCTCTTACCGGCTCGTAACGCTAACGGCAGGTACTCGAGGAGACTCGCTAATGGCAGGTAAGCACGGGGAGACTCGTGACGATTTTTCAACATGTTGAAAAATGTCCACGAGAGCCCCGAGTACCGACGAGTGGCCATTACCCTAAATCTCCGAGTTCGAATCTGGGCAAACACGGGAGAACTCTTGGAATGAACTCGTACCGTGGGACAGGGCTTTAACCAGTCAGCGGAAAGACTACACATGATTACAATCGAGCCACCCACAGTGTACAGATCCATGACAAAGGGAATAAAGTTTAGTCCAGGTGAAGTCCGATTAAAGATAGTCCGAGGGTCTCCAATGAGGTAGATATTTGCTCAGGACCACTCTCTAGTTGTTGAAAGGATGGTTCAGTTGCCTGGTAACAGCTGGGAAAAAACTGTCCCTGAATCTGGAGATGTTTATGAAAGAACTGCAGATGCTGGAAAAATCGAAGGTAGACAAAAATGCTGGAGAAACTCAGCGGGTAAGGCAGCATCTTCAGTCTGAAGAAGGGTCTCGACCTGAAACGTCACCTATTTCCTTCGCTCCATAGATGCTGCCTCAACCGCTGAGTTTCTCCAGCGTTTTTGTCTACCTCTGAATCTGGAGGTGTGCATTTTCAAACTTCTGTACCTCTTGCCTGAGGGGTAGAGAGGGGAGGGAGTGACCAGGGTGAGTCATTCTTGATTATGCTGGTGGCATTGACGAAACAGCATGAAGCATAGGTGCCAAGTTAAACTGATCTCATCGACCTGTATATGGTCCATATCCCCTTGTTCCCTGCACTTCCACAGGGTCATGGAGTGATACAGCGTGGAAACAGGCCCTTCGGCCCAACTTGCCCACACCGGCCAACTTGCCCCATCGACACTAGTCCCTCCTGCATGCCATATCCCTCTCAACCTGTCCTATCCATGCACCTATCTAAATGTTTCTTAAACGTTGTGATAGTGCCTGCCTCAACTACCTAATTTGGGCAGATTTTAGAGATTCAGTGTGGAAACAAGCCCGTCGGCCTGTTGAATCTGCGCCAACCAGCAATAACCCTGTATACAATTTTTACAACTTACTGAGGCCAATGAACTTACAAACCTGTACGTCTTTGGAGTGTGGGTGGAAACTGGAGCCCCTGGACGAAACCCACACGGTCACGGGGAGAACGTATAAACCACGTACAGACAGCACCTGTGGTCAGGATCGAACCGGTGTCTCCGGGCAGGCAACTCATTCTTTATACCTAGCACCCTTTGTGTAAAACAATTGCCCCTCAGGTTCCAATTAAATCTTGCCCTCTCACCTTAAACCCCTATACATGTGACTATCTAAAAGCCTCTTAAACTCCACCATTGCAAGGCCTCCACCACCACCCCCTGACACTGGTTCTGGCCCCCACCACTCTCTGTGTGAACACGACTGTCAGCTGGAGTAAAGTTCCAACACTGACTGATCTCCAGGGTGTATGCTGCAATAAATATATCTCCAGTGAAAGTGGATCGCACCGTTCTAGTGTGCTATAGGTTTAGGTTTAGTGTTATTATTGTCATGCGTACCGTGGTACAGTGAAAAACGTTGTTTTGCATGCTACTCAATCACTGATGAAGGGTCTCGACCTGAAACGTCACCTATTTCTTTTCCTCCAGAGATCCTGCCTGACCCGCTGAGTTACTCTTGTGTCGATCTACAGTTTTATTGCTTGTTGTATTCATTTTTAACATTCTTGCCATGGACCGTATTTGATCAGCTCTAATCTTGCTTATTGTAAGTAAGTAAGTAAGTAAGTAAGTTTATTGGCCAAGTATTCACATACAAGGAATTTGCCTTGGTGCTCCGCCCACAAGTAACAACATGACATACAGTGACAGTTACGAATGACTCAGAAAACACTAAACATTAATAATAATAAGACATTAATGATAAAACACCATTGATCAAGCATGCGTACCAACAAAATACCCTCAAAGGGAGGCTACAGATTTTTGGCTGTTGAGTAGAGCAACTACTCGTGGATAAAAACTGTTTTTATGTCTGACTGTGGCAGCTTTGACAATCCGGAGTCGCCTTCCAGAGGGAACTGATTCAAAGAGTTTGTGGCTAGGGTGAGAGGGGTCAGAGATGATCTTGCCCGCTCGCTTCCTGGCCCTTGCAGTGTACAGTTCATCAATGGAGGGAAGGTTGCAGCCAATAACCTTCTCTGCTGATCGGACGATTCGCTGCAGCCTCCAGGTGTCGTGCTTGGTGGCTGAGCCAAACCAGACCATGATGGAGAAGGTGAGAACAGACTCTACGATGGCCGTGTAGAATTGGACCATCATTGCCTGTGGCAGATTGTGTTTCCTCAGCTGCCGTAGGAAATACATCCTCTGTTGTGCCTGTAAAGTTAAGAACATAGAACAGTACTGCACAGGACAGGCCCTTTGGCCCACAATGTCCACCCAGAACAAGGTAAACTGATCTCTTCCTGCCTGTACATGATCCATATGCATATCACTCCATTCCCTGCACTTCCATGTGCCTATCTAAAAGCCTCATAAACACCACTATCATATCTGCCTCCACCACCACCCCAGGCACCCACCACTCATAAGCTCATGTCATAAGTGAAAGTAGTAGAATTAGGCCATTCGGCCCATCAAATCAACACCATTCAATCATGGCTGATCTATCTCTCCATCCTAAACCCATTCTCCATAATCCCTGACACCCGTACTAATCAAGAATCTGTCCATCTCTGCTTTAAACACTCTTGACTCTCTTAACTCTTGTCCAGTACCAAAAGGAAAGCATGGATGTAATGGGCCGAAGGGCCAGTTTCTATGCGGTACAATATGACTAAAATAGATGTTCAGCTTAGTTTAGAGATACAGCATGGAAGCAGGCCGTTCGGCCCACCGAGTCTGCACCGACCAGCGATCCCCACAGACTTGGCCTCCACTAACAGATTCACCACCCACTGACTAAAGAAATTTCTCCTCATCTCCTTCGTAAAAGAGCGTACTTTATTTCTGAAATCCTATGTAGTAATCTAGCCACGCACATCTCCATTAACCTTTGCCCCTCTCACCTTAAATCCATGCCTTCTAGCCTTTGATATTTCTACCCTGGGAAAAAGATTCTGATGATAGACACAAAGAGCTGGTGTAGTAGCCATCTAGATTAACTCGGTATGTTATAACTATAACCAGTTACCTTTACGTTTTATCTGCCTGTAATTACATGGGTGGGATTTATTATGTAGTTGGAGGTGCGTTGGCGGCTGGGATTCTCGCGCAGACGCCCAAGTAGTTTTTAAGTTTGAAGAAGCATGGGGGGGATGTCACAGTTTTCCACCATGCACGAGTTTTACTACAAGTAAGATCAAAATATACTTATACAAGAAGAAGTTTGGATGAATATCTTAGTTTTTACTACAATAAAAAAACTATTAATTAAGAGACTGTGTTTTGAAAATTTATCTTTGGACGGCAAAGATAATGTCTCGTGGAGAGCTCATGAATGCATATCGATTAATCTCTTGAACCTCTGTCTTCAATCATAGTGGCTAGTGGAAAGATTCCTTGAACAATATGAAAATCTGTCACTACAGCTGGAGTAACTCAGGTAGCATCTCTGGAGAGAAGGAATGAGTGACGTTTTGGGTCGAGACCTTTCTTCAGACTGTGATAGATTCTGACTGTCTATCCTATCCACACCTCTCCTGATTTTATAAACTTCTCTCTGCCCTCAGCCTCTGGCATTCTAGAGAAAACAATCCAATTATGTCCAACTCTCTAATCGTCTCTAATGCAGGCATCAATGGGGAAAACCTGTTTTGCATCCTGTAATGCTGTGATCAGAACCACACACAATACTACAAATGTGTCCTTAACCACATTTCTGTGTGGTATCATGACTTTGTGACTCTTCTATTCAATGCCCTGTTTGTTGAGGCCAAGCATAAAATCTGGCGTCTTTACCATTCTATCTACAGTACTTGCGTTGCCATCTTCAGGGAGCTGTGGACTTGAACAACAGATCTCTTTGCCTGCAGGATGTAGACTTTCCCCTCCAGCCGCTTAACAAATGATCTGCCCGTAATATTCTCCTTGTGACTTCTCCTGACTATGGGAATGAAATGCTAAAACGCTGAGAACTATACATTTGTGGATATTCAGTGGATATTTTTAAGGCAGAGATAGATAATTTCTTGATCAGTACGGGTGTCAGGGGTTATGAGGAGAAGGCAGGAGAATGGTGTTAGAAGGGAGAGATAGATCAGTCATGATTGTATGGTGGAGTAGACCTGATGGGCCGAATGGCCTAATTCTACTCCTATCACTTATGATCTTATGACTCTGCACTCTTTATACCCCCCTGCGTGCGCCTATTGTAAAGACCTAGGGTCTGAAGAAGGGTCCCAGCCTGAAACGTCACCTATGTATGTTCCCCAGGGATGCTGCCTCATCCATTGAGTTACTGCAGAACTTTGTGTCTTTATTTGTAAACCAGCATCTCGAACTATCCCTCAGATGGGTGCCATGGTGGCACAGCGGTAGAGTTGCTGCCTGACAGCGCCAGAGACCTGGGCTTCATCCTGACTACGGGTGCTATCTGTATGGAGTTTGTACCTTCTCCCCGTGACCTGCGTGCATTTTCTCCAAGACCTTTGGTTTCCTCCCACACTCCAAAGACGTACAGATTTTTAGGTCAATTGGCCTGATATGAATGTAGATTGCCCCTAGCTTGTGGGATAGTGTTAGTGTGCGGGGATCACAGGTTGGTGCGGGCTCGTTGGGCCAAAGGGCCTGTTTCTGCACTGTATCTCTAAACTATCCAGTCAGCAACATATACATGAGTGGCTGCAAGCAGGAAAGGCTTGCAGTGAAGGCAGGTTTCTTTCCTATAAGGACATTAGAGAGCCAGATGGATTTTACATGACAATCTGGTACCTCGTTAGTCAATTTCTTTCCTCAGAAGAAATGCATAATATGCTTTTTTTTTTGCTTGTACATGTAATCAGAAGCAGGCTGACAAAGTGTATAAAGTGTATAAATTCACAAGAGGAATAAATCGGGTGGATGCACAGTGTCTCCTGCCCAGAGTAGGTGAATCAAGGACCAGAGGAGATAGGTTTAGGATAAGATATTACTTCATAGTCACGTGAGTGACTACGTGAAGACCCCGCCAGCACGCAGGCGCGTCATATCGTCTATCGCATTGCGTACGGCTGGCGGGGGTGCATGATGCTCCTGCCAGCGGTCAGACCTGAAGGTACGTTTTAAAAACTTTTTCCAGGTTATATCTTCTTGCAGGAACCTCAACTTAGAGGTCCTGCTAAAGTCCGGGACGAAGTCGGGACGGAGGGGGAACCCCAGTCACGGACTACAGGGAATCCCGGTCACGACCTCGGGGAATTCCGCCCACGGACCAAGGGAATCCGCTCGGAAGACCGCGGAATGCGGGTAGCGGGCGGCGGTGAATTCGCCTTTCGAGCCGCTGGCGGTAGAACCAGCGGCTTCATACTGGTGCTGGTGGCACCTGGACAAACACAGCGGGGATACCCGACTATGTATACCGCGGCTATCCCTTTTATAGGGACCGCGGGGATATCCCGGCTGCAGTTACTGCGGGGATACCCAGCTCGGGGCCGGGGGGGGGTAAGCCCCGACTGTAAACATCGCGGAGAAGCCCTTCTATAAGGGACCGCGGAGGAAATCCCGGCTATAAGCCACAACGGGAATACCAAGCTCGGGGGAGATAAAGCCGACAAATATGGTATATGACCCATGGTATATGGAGTCTAGTCATCATGGGGTCCTAGGACGCCCATGGCAGCACCTTATAGAGGGCTGCATAATGCATCTCCCTCAACAGAGGGGAGCATTAAGAGTCACGTCTGGGCTGACTCTGAAGACAGGGGTTTGGCTGAATGTACCACAAGTGTGCTGGGGGTGCAGGAACAACACAACCAGCAGCAGGAGCAGGCTGTGAATGACAACTACCAAATACCTAGCACCAGGGAACTGTGTCTGAAGAAGGGTTTCGGGCCGAAACGTTACCTATTTCCTTCGCTCCATAGATGCTGCTGCACCCGCTGAGTTTCTCCAGCATTTTTGTGTACCTTTGTGTTCTCTCAGTGTCCCTGCGGTGAACAACTCTATCTGGGGACCCCAAATTTGCAGGACTGTGTAAGACCAGTAACCACTGATACTGCCATTTGGGGGCAACCTGTTGAAACAGGTCAAGAAGCTCGATGAGGGCCGTCGGGCTCATGAAGGTCACATCATCAGGCAAGACCTCACATCTCCGGCGGCAGCACCCCTACGCACCCACCAGCAAACGACGATGCCCTGAAGCTGGTGAAAGCTCGAAGGCCGTACAACCAGGAGAAAGGTCTTTTCAGACCATGGCCCAGAACGGCCTTCCTGGAAGATGCGCCAACCCCGTACTCGAGCTCCTCTACCTCCCAAGGAGCAGAAGGTGCAAAATCATGAACACATGGTTGAGGCAGCTCCTGGGTCGGGTTGCATAAGTCCTCCCATTCGGATGTGGAAGGATGAAGCTGATTGAGGCAACTCCTGGAAGTTCCCCATCCGGCGGTGTGAAGGTATGGAGCCTCATCGATGATGGGATAGCATGAGTTATCAATTGTTCAGTTATGGTATCAACTGCCAATGGACACCAGGTGCATTCTGTGCATTAAAGGGTGTGTGAACATGCATAATCTGCATGCACAAGTCCAAGGTGATACACTTTGGTGGTGGTATATGTTAATCACAAGGGTGCAATCAAATCAAAGTATCCGGTGATAGTTTACCTAACTGCATTTAGCACTGGTGTATTATCATGTAAAATCAATGACAACACAGAATGGATGTGCGATCACAAAGTATTTAATGACATTGTGGCTCGATGGAACACTAACGATCGAAATGTTTGCATCCAGGCTCAATCACCAGTTGCAGAAAAATACGAGGCATATCAATGGCGATGGGTGCATTCTCGTTACACCAGGGAGGAATGTTCTTTTATGTCTTCCTCCATTTGGCCTTGCAAAATTCAGCAAGTTCCCGCTTCCGGCATTTTCATAGTGCCTGCCTGGTTTATATACCCATGGTTCCCGCTGATGTGGGGAATGATCATAAAACCTCACATGGTTGGTTCTGGACACAAAAATTTGGCTGTAATGTGGAAACCATCCTCTGCATGATATAATCAATTATAATCATGATATAATCAATTCATTGACTTGCAGACTCTGAGAGACCGTTCCTGTGGCTCGGGTTGTTAAACCATAAACCTTGGAAGTGCTCGCTGCAGATTGCAGGGATAGCAATAAATAGCAGCATTCCTCATAAGGAGATGGGAGGTATTGTATTATACTTATTTACATTTAACTCGGCACAGATGACTGACGCCTTGAAATTCAGTTTATATGGGATTTTATAGCATGTTAAAGTTCCATTTACTGTGCCTGAAGTACCTCCTCATCATTTGGCTGCGGGGAACAGAAACCACTCTGTCGGGTCTCACCCGCTGACATCTAGATTATGAAGGGTATCGTCAACTCAAAACCTCCCAGGCCTAGGGACGCAGAGATATGGGTTGTTAACATTGTGCTACGTCACTTCGCCGATGGGCTCCAGCAACATCCCTGTCCTTGGTCAAACTCACTTACTAGTGGTTATGCCATGGCGCTGAATACAGCGCAACGGGTCCAGTCATTGCATAAGCTACACTGGATAGGATGATCATATCTGCGGGCAATAATAACATGTTATGTTTAAGACTAAGTCAAGCAGAGTAGACAGGGACATAAGACCAAACTAGATGTTTGCATATCCCATGGACCTTGGGTTGAGTGTGATCACGCATCTACACCAATATGTTAAGGTCCCTTAGAGCCTTATAGACTCTGACTAGCAATATTGTTAGTTACATAAAACCTCGTTAGAAGGTATCACTACAGACCATCTCCAGGGGGTTAAACGGGTCTGGCTTATACAGGAGTGAACATTGACATTTTCAAGTCTCATTCCACCAGGGCTGCAACAACCTCAGCAGCAGGGTTATGGACCACATCCTAGCGGCTGTAGGATGGTCAAACAAATGAGCTGTCCAAATATTCAGAATAAACCCATTGCCAGATCGGGGGTATTTGCCAACTCTATGTTAGGTCTGTTTCATAGCTTCCTCCCAGTTCCTCCCAGTTGTCATTATTTGTTCATTAAAAGCATCAACATGTCTATATCTATGTCATGTCTGAATGCATTATTAATGTTCATTCACCATTGGTCAACTGATGATGCATGGACTCGTTTCCACGGCATGAAATCACAGAGCTTTAAAATCTTCATGTAGTCACTCACGTGACTCAGAAGTAAAATAGTAAGATTAAACGAGCTTACCAGTTTGAAGTTTTTTTTTTAATTTTTTTTTTTAAATTATTTTTATTAGAAGTACGGTAATTTACAGTAATACACAACACTTATATCTTAGTACATTTTTTATACCGCTTCATTTTTTTAGCTTTAAGAGAAAGATAGAAGTAAGAAAAGTAAAGAAAGTGCGCAAGAGTCGTGAAGTGCAAAAGAGTGTTGTGAAAAGAAAGCCCCTTAAAAAAGAAGTTAGAGAAGGAAGTAAAGTAAGAAAGCAGATCCTAGAAAAGAAAGAAAAAGAAAGTAGGAACAATCGCAGTTTGAAGTTTGATCTTTATTTTATGAGGAGTTGCGTTGAGGGATTACGTGCCCTCCGCTCCCAACCCTCTATCATAAAGGTCAGCTGGTATTCTAGTTCTCTTATCTTACTGTTTAGTTCAACTACTGTTATCTGTGATTTCACACCGCTGCTTTGAAGATTGACGCTCATGCGGGTTGGCGGGGTCTTCACGTAATCCCTCAACGCAACTCCTCATAAAATAAAGATCAAACTTCAAACTGGTAACTTCTCGTTTAATCTTACTATTTAATAGGAATCTGATTTAAGGTAAAAGATTTAGGAATCTGAGGGGTAACTTTTTCACACAAAGGGTGGGGGGTGTATGGAACAAGCTACCAGAGGAGGTAGTTGAGGCTGGAACTATCCCCACGTTGAAGAAACAATTAGACAGGAACATGGATGGGACAGGTTTGGAGGGATTTGGACCAAACGCAGAAAGGCAGGACTAGTGTAGATGGGACATGTTGGCCGGTGTGGGCCAAGGGGCCTGTTTCCATGCTGTATCACTCTAAGTAGTTGAGGTCCTTTTCCGACACGCTGTGCCCCTTACAAAAAAATGACTGCATCTGATTTCTGACAGCTAATTAGAGAAGATTATCCTCTCTTAGGCAGCTTTAAGCTTCTAAATCAGCAGGAAGGCTGATTAGAGCCCAATAACAGCTAATTGGAGGATTTTATGGAAAATATCTCCGTGGCATGGCACTCGTAGACAGGAGTGCTGAAATTCTTCCACTTCTGTGCTCCAGTGCCGTGTGCTGGATGCTAAATTAACAGCTTCCTCTAAAAGATAGGAGGCAAGGTATAATCTCAGCCAGCTGCACCACAGCCATGCGGTTGTGAAGGTCAGTAAAGTGCCAACTAGAAGGTGAAGCCGAGGACTCAGGAGGGTTCAGGAGGACTCGCTTGGGAAACCTAAGTGGATTCATCTTTTTTAGTTTAGTGATGCTGCGCGGAAATAGGCCCTTCGACTGACTGAGTCCACATCAACCAGCAACCAGTGATTAGTACGGGTGTCAGGGGTTATGGGGAGAAGGCAGGAGAATGGGGTTAGGAGGGAGAGATAGATCATCCATGATTCAATGGCAGAATAAACCTGATGGGCCGAATGGCCTAATTCTACTCCTATCACTAATGACCTTCTGAGCCCCGCACATTAACACTATCCTACACCAAGGGACAGTTTTTACATTTATACCAAGCCAATTAGCCTACAAACCTACAAACCTTTACGTCTTTGGAGTGTGGGAGGAATCCGTTCTCTGAGAAAACCCACGCTGGTCACGGGGAGAACGTACAAACTCTGCACAGACTGCACCCGTAGCCAGGATCGAACCCGGGTCTCTGGTGCTGTAAGCGCTGTAAGGCAGCAACTCTACCCCTGCGCCAATGTGCCACCCAGCTGGCTGCATGGATTGGTTTGTCAGAATAGACCTTCTGTATTCTGAAGATGGACACAAAGTGGGTCAGGCAGCATCTCTGGAGAGAAGGACCTGGTGACGTTTCGGGTTTGCAAAAGTGGGATAACATAGAACTAGTGCGAATGGGGTTATCGATGGTCAGCATGGACTTGATGGGCCGAACAGCCTGTTTTAATGCTGCATCTTCAAACTAAAATATAGAACCTGACCCACTATCACCAAAGCAATCCCTCCCTCTGCATCCTCTCTCTCTCCCAACAACACCATCTGGGGGGGAAACTAGGGGTCAACCTTGTTTTAGGGAGTGAGGATGGGGAAGTGATGGAAGAGTCTGTGGGAAAACCCTTTGCAAAACAGTGATCGCAATTCACGAAGATTTAAGGTAGAGATGGAGAAAGATTTATAGGTTTGCAGGTTAACTGCACAACTTTGCACGAAACGTTATTCCCTCATGAGCCTATACACTGAGAATTGCTCGATGCCAATCATGTATTGTCTTTCTGCTGACTGGATAGCACGCAGCAAAAGCTTTTCACTGTACCTCGGTACATGGAACAATAAACTAAACTAACCAACTAACGAATTGGTCTCCGTAAACTGGACTTAGCGTGCAGGCAGTTGGTGGGAAAGTGGGATAACATAGAACTAGTTCGAATGGGTGCTCTCAGTCTAAAAAAGGGGGGTCTTGACCCGAAACGTCACCTATTCCTTTTCTCCTGAGATGCTGCCTGACCCGCTGAGTTACTCCAGCATTTCGTGTCTATCTTCGGTGTAAACCAGCATTTGCAATTCCTTCCTACACGTTCTGTATTCTGGACATGAACTTTACAAGGCATCTATTTTCATTCTGACTTGAAGCGGTGGCACAATACTAGCATCATAGCATCACAGAGCCCAGAAACTCACCACCTCACCTGGTAGACAAAAATGCTGGAGAAACTCAGCGGGTGAGGCAGCGTCTATGGAGCGAAGGAATAGGCGACATTCAGGTCGATACACTTCTTCGCCTATTCCTTCGCTCCATAGATGCTGCCTCACAGCCTGACCTCAGTCTGCAAAGACTGGGCCCTTCTACACCCACCCCCCTCCAATTACCACTTCACACCCAATCACCCACACCCTATGTGCTGCACAACATCACTTATCCAATATCAACAATAAAAATAGAGGAGGTGGAGAGGCTTTTCAGAGGACAAAAAAGCCAGAAATCTCCAGGACCTGACAATGTTTCCCCCTCTACTCTTAAGCTCTGTGCCAAACAGCTGGCACCGGTCTATACAGACATTTTTAACCAGTCCCTGCAAACATGTACTGTCCCTGCCTGCTTCAAAGTCTCTACTATTGTCCCTGTACCCAACAAGGCATGGATTACTTGTCTTAATGACTACAGGCCTGTCGCACTGACCTCTGTAGTCATGAAGACACTCGAAAGGCTTGTGCTGGCCAAGCTGAAAACTATCACAAACCCCCCTGCAGTTTGCATATTGGGCCAATAGATCTGTGGATGATGCAGTCAACCTGGGCCTGCACTTCATCCTACACCATCTAGACCGCCAGGGCACCTATGCGAGGAACCTGTTTGTTGATTTAGCTCTGCATTCAACAATCAGCATAGGAGCACCGCAAGGCTGCGTACTCTCCCCTCTCCTTTAAGCGCCTGTCCCACGGGCATGCGACTCCATGCGGCAAACACGACCTAACCACAAGCGGGAGCCGCGCGGAGGTCGCGGGGCCGGTCCCACTTCATCGCGGGTGCCGCATGGAGTTGTGTGGTCCCGACATCGCGCGGGGCTCCGAAAAACTGACACTGTTCAAAAATTCCGTGCGGCAACGGCCTGCCGCCCCACAGCTGCATCGAGGCCGTGCGCACCGCCTTGACGCCGGATGCAGCCGCATCGACGCCGGATGCAGCCGCATCGAGGCCGTGCGCACCGCCTCGACGCCAGACGCAACCGCATCGAGGCCGTGCGCACCGCCTCGCCGCCGTACGCACCGTCTTGACGTCACTCGACCTCCGCGCGGCCCCCACTTCCGATTTGGTAGCGCTTGCTGCATGCAGCCGCATGCTGGTGGGACCAGCCCTGTACGGGGATCACTCGTCCTCCGCGCGGCCCCCGCTTGCGGTTAGGTCGCGCTTGCCGCATGGACTCGCATGCCCGTGGGACAGGCCCTTAACTCTCTCTACACCAACGACTGCACCTCCACAGACACCTCTGTCAAGCTTCTCAAGTTTGCGGACGACACGACCCTGATTGGACTGATCCAGGGGAGGAATCTGCCTACAGACAGGAAGTGACACAGCTGGCGTCCTGGTGCCATCGCAACAACCTAGAGCTCAATGCTCTTAAGACAGTGGAATTGATTGTAGACTTTAGGAGAGCTCCCCCTCCCCTCACCCCACTCACAATCAACAACAACACAGTCACATCTGTGGAGTCTTTTAAGTTCCTGGGAACCATCATCTCCAAGGACCTTAAGTGGGGGGCTACCATCAACTCCACAGTCAAAAAGGCACAACAGAGGATGTACTTCCTGCGGCAGCTGAGGAAGCACAATCTGCCACAGGTAATGATGGTCCAATTCTACACGGCCATCGTAGAGTCTGTTCTCACCTTCTCCATCATGGTCTGGTTTAGCTCAGCCACCAAGCACGACACCTGGAGGCTGCAGCGAATCGTCCGATCAGCAGAGAAGGTTATTGGCTGCAACCTTCCCTCCATTGATGAACTGTACACTGCAAGGGCCAGGAAGCGAGCGGGCAAGATCATCTCTGACCCCTCTCACCCTGGCCACAAACTCTTTGAATCACTTCCCTCTGGAAGGCGACTCCGGATTGTCAAAGCTGCCACAGCCAGACATAAAAACAGTTTTTATCCACGAGTAGTTGCTCTACTCAACAGCCAAAAATCTGTAGCCTCCCTTTGATCTGGTATTTGTTGGTTCACCTGCTTGATCAATGGTGTTTTATCATTAATGTTTTATTATTATTAATGTTTAGTGTTTTCTGAGTCATTCGTAACTGTCACTGTATGTCATGTTGTTACTTGTGAGCGGAGCACCAAGGCAAATTCCTTGTATGTGAATACTTGGCCAATAAACTTACTTACTTACTTACATAGATGCTGCCTCACCCGCTGAGTTACTCCAGCATTTTTGTCTACCTTCCATTTTTCCAGCATCTGCAGTTCTTTCTTAAACACCAAATCTGGTGATGCATATGATGATGCTCGAAGACCGAGCGCGGATCGGGTGCCAAATCCCGACGACTCGTGCATATGGTCTCAGTGGACACTTTCTGTAGACTTTAGACTTTAGATTTTTGAGGTACAGCTTGGAAACACATCCTTCATTGGGTCCATGCCGATCAGCGATCACCTTGTTCTGTTTAGTTTATTGTCTTGTGTACCGAGGTACAGTGAAAAGCTTTTTTTGCGAGCTATCCAGTCAGCAGAAAGGCAATACATGATTACTATCAAGCCATTTACAGTGTAGGGATACAAGATAAGGGAATAACGTTTAGTGCAAGGGAAAGCCAGCAAACTCCGATCAATGATAGTCTGAGGGTCACCAATGAGGTAGACAATGGTTCAGCACTGCTCTTTGGTTGTGGTAGAATTATTCAGTTGTCTGGTAACAGCTGGGAAGAAATTACCCCTGAATCTGGAGGTGTGCGTTTTCACACACCTATCCCGTTTGCCTGATGGGAGAGGGGAGAAGAGGGAGTGGCCAGGGTGCGACATGTCCTTGATTATGCTGCTGGCCTTGCCGAGGCAGCGTGAGGTATAAATGGAGTGAATGGAAGGGATGTTGGTTTGTATGGTCTGGGTTGCATTCACAATTCGTACACTAGCACTATCCTACAAGCTAGGAACAAGATACAACTTTACCATAACAAATTAACCTACAAACCTGTATGTCTTTGGAGTGTGGGAGGAAACTGGCGCGCCCTATGAAAAGCCATGCAAATCACGGGGAGAGCATACAACATCCATAGAGACGGCACCCGTAGTCAGGATCGAACCCGGATCTCTGGCGCTAAAAGGCAGCAACTTTACCGCTGCACCACCATGCCGCCCTCGGATGTTTCCAGATATTAATATTAATCTTGACACATAGGACAAGCTTGAATTTCCAAAGAGGTTAATACTTAGTGTACAAAATCTTGAGAGGAATAGATAGGCCACAGAGTCTCTTGCCCAGAGTAGGGGAATCGTGAACCAGAGGGCATACGTTTAAGGTGAGGGGGGAAAGATTTAATACGAACCTGAGGGGTAACTTTTTCCTGCAGAGGGTGGTGGGTGTATGGAACGAGCTGTCGGAGGAGGTAGTTGAGGCAGGGACTATCACAATGTTTAAGAAACAAGTAGACAGGTACATGGATAGGACAGGTTTGGAGCGATATGGACCAAGCGCAGGCAGGTGGGACTAGTGTAGATGGGGCATGTTGGTCGGTGTGGGCAGGTTAGGCTGAAGGGCCTGTTTCCACACTGTATCACTCTATGACTATGACTTCCACTGTTTGACAAATAAGGCATTTAATTCAACGCTCGTTGTTAGCTCAGAGCAGAGGAGAAATATTTCTGCTGAAGTCTGAGTCAGCAAAAACTAAATGATCGCACAAATTTTATGAGGCATCTTTTAAAAATATGAGTCACATATAAAATGAACCTGTGAAGCCAGCCAGCCGATCAAGCACTGGCTTGCCACTGAACATGGATGATATAAGGACACTTATCGTGTTCATTTTGTTTTAAAAAATGTCGAATGATAGATCTAATAGTGTAGTCTAACACGTCCTGGGGGTGAAGCTGGAGTCATAGAGTCATAGAGTGATACAGTGTGGAAATCGGCCCTTCGGCCCAACTTGCCCACACCGGCCTACAATGTCCCAGCTGCACTAGTCCACTTGCCTGCGCTTGGTCCATATCCCTCCAAACCTGTCCTATCCATGTACCTAACTGTTTCTTTTTTGTGATATAAATTTTTATTAGAAGCAAACATATTACAGTGTAGAGTAACATATTATAATAGAACAAAAAACTTTTCATATACATCAATCACATACATTATTAAATTTGTCAATTGTCAGTTAATTCTGCTTCTAGTGTTTTTTTTTTATATAGATAGAAAAAGAAAAATAGAGAGAAAGAAGAAAGAAGAAAGAGAGAGAAAGAAGAATTACAATATCAAAAAAGAAAAAGAGGTGGAATGAATAACTTATAATACGTCATAGGAGATAAGTTCGTAGGTTATGAAATATAATTACATCTAATCCTGAGTTCAAGCTTCAGTCGGGCTTTTGCGCTGGGCCAATCTATCCCTTCAAATAGGCAATGAATGGAGCCCATATTTTAACAAAAAGTTCTTGCTTGTCCATTGGCTGCACCAGTTTAGACAATAGACAATAGGTGCAGGAGTAGGCCATTCGGCCCTTCGAGCCAGCACCGCCATTCACTGTGATCATGGCTGATCATCCACAATCAGTACCCCGTTCCTGCTTTCTCCCCATATCCCTTTACTCTGCTATCTTTAAGAGCTCTAAGGTAGACAAAATTGCTGGAGAAACTCAATGGGTGCGGCAGCATCTATGGAGCGAAGGAAATAGGCAACGTTTCGGGCCGAAACCCTTCTTCAGACTAATGCAGGGTGGGGGAGGGGGGGGCGGGAAGAAGAAAGGAAGAGGAGGAGCCAGAGGGCTGAGAGAGAGCTGAGAAGGGGAGGAGACAGCAAGGGCTACCGGAAATTGGAGAAGTCAATGTTCAGGCCACTGGGATGCAGACTGCCCAAGCGGAATATGAGGTGCTGCTGCTCCAGTTTCCGGTGGTGCTCACCCGGGCAATGGAGGAGGCCCAGGACAGATTCGGAATGAGAGCTTTAAGAGCTCTATCTAGCTCTCTCTTGAAAGCATCCAGAGAATTGGCCTCCACTGCCTTCTGAGGCAGAGAATTCCACAGATTCACAACCCTCTGGGTGAAAACGTTTTTCCTCATCTCCGTTCTAAATGGCCCACCCCTTATCCTTAAACTGTGGCCCCCTGGTTCTGGACTCCCACGTCTCAAAGGCGTGCAGGGTTTCTAGGTTAATTAAGCTCTGAAGATTTCCCCTAGTGTGGAGGCAGTGGATGAGAAAGTGCAATAACATGGAGCCCGCGTCAACAGGTGATGAATGGTTGCCGTGCACTCGGTGGGCCGAAGAACATGTTTCTACGCTATTTCTATCGATATTTCTATCTTTCATTCAGTCAAACTCACACAGAGAATTAGATGGGACCATACAATTTCATTGCCAAATAGGATTCAAAAAAATCCCAAGCCATTTTATGCACATTATATATATATATATATATTTTTTAGGCGAGTGCAGGAGACTCTGCGCTCGCCTCATGGTCGCCACATGTTCGCTGGTGGTCTCTGGTGAGTCTCCTTCATGGTCGCGAGGTGTTCCCGCATTCTGGGAACTGGTCGCGGCCTCAGCATGGTCGCAGCAAATTTTTCAAAATTGGTCGCAATGCAGCAAATCGATACTTTTGTAGTCGCAGGTGCAGTGGTAGTGGGGTCGCCATGTCGTCGTAGGTAGTCGAGGTAGCCGTAGGTAGTTTTAGTTAATCTCTTTTGCTGACCGGGCATTTTCATTGGCTCATTGGGGAAATAAAACGTAAGCATGAGTTTTGAGAGCCAAGGAAAACCGACCGGTAATGTTAAATGCCCGCCGAACGCCACAGCAGTGTATCTCTGGCTTATTAAAAAGTTGTCTGGCTTCTTAAAAGTGTCTCCACTCCTTCTCTCCCCTTCTCACCCTCCCTTCTCCCACCCTTCTCTCCCCCCCCCTTCTCCTCCCTCCTCCCCTGCCCCACCCCCCCCGCTCTTTTAAAGGACTTACCGTACACTATGCTAGCCGTCTTTAACCTTCCCGTTCATCGCGGTGTGTGTCTGTATCACATTGGCTTTGCACCGTGTGAATTTCAGACAGCGCTCCCCCGCTTTCCCTGGCCCCCGCCTTTGCGATGTGTTTGTGTGTGTTCTGCTCTGATGGTCGCCGTTACAGTTCGCGGTTTTTCAGGCGTTTGTCGCGAACTTGACAGTCGATGGCAGTCCATTGCAAGTCGCCTAAGTGGGACAGGACCTTAAGGAATGACACATAAAACATTAAACATTAATAATAAAATATTATTGATTAAACATGTGAATTAAATAAAATACCAGAGCAAAAGGAGGCTACAGATTTTTGGCTGTTGAGTAGAGCTACTACTCATGGAAAAAAGCTGTTTTTATATCTGGCTGTGGCAGCTTTGACAGTCCGGACTCGCCTTCCAGAAGGAGGTGATTCAAAGAGTTTGTGGCCAGGGTGAGAGGGGTCAGAGATGATCTTACCCGCTCGCTTCCTGGCCCTTGCCGTGTACAGTTTGTCATTGGAGGGAAGGTTGCAGCCAATAAGCTGATCGGACGATTCGCTGCAGCCTCCAGGTGTCGTGCTTGGAGGCTGAGCCAAACCAGACCATGATGGAGAAGGTGAGGACAGACTCTACGATGGCCGTATAGAATTGGACTATCATTGCCTGTGACAGATTGTGCTTTCTCAGCTGCCGCAGGAAGTACATCCTCTGTTGTGCCTTTTTGACTGTGGAGTCGATGGTAGCCCCCCATTTAAGGTCCTTGGAGATGATGGTTCCCAGGAACTTAAAAGACTCCACAGATGTGACTGCGGTGTTGTTGATGGGGAGTGGGGTGAGGGGAATATATATATATATAAATATTTGTAGAGTTGCTGTCTTATAGCACCAGAGACCAGAGGTTCGATCTTGACTACTGGGGTGGTCTGTATGGAGTTTGTAGCATCTCCCTATGCCCACATGAGTTTTCTCTGGGTGCCTCGGTTTCCTTCCACACTCCGTACAGGTTCATAGGTTAGCTTTGGTAAAAATTGTAAGCTGTCTCAAATGAGTAGGATAGTGTTAGTATACAGGGATCCCTATTCGGCATGGACTCAGTGAGCTGAAGGGCCTGTTTCCGTGCAGTATCTCTAAACTAAACTATACATCTATATTACTAAAAGTCTGATCTTGACCACTTCCTGTAGTTCTGTATATTGATTTTAGAAAAATCGCTGCCACTTACGGCTGTGATTTTTGGCCATCTTACTCAGAGTCCCCCTCCGCTGCGCAGGACAAGAGGATTTTTCCCATCGATGAAAAATAAAAGAGTTATTAGTGTTTACAAAATGTCGAGTTTCTCTCCTGAACGCCACGCCCCTTCCGGAGGGACTGTAAAACACGGAAGTGTTGAGTGCCTCAGTCTCTGCAAGATGGGGGAGCAAGAGTGGTTGGGGGGAGGGACTCAAATAGAGAATGCTATTAGACAGTGTGTGAGGCAGGAGGCAGAGAAGGAAAGCACTCAGACCCAACATGTAGGGGGGAAAGAAGAAAACAATAATAAACAGAGAATAAGAGGTGGTGGGGTTCTTAAATGGGTGAGCAGAGAAACAGAGGGGTGTAAAATGCGGGCGGAAGCAATAGGTAGCAAGGTGAAAGGTAAAAGTGGCAGGCAGACAAATCCAGGGCAAAAATCAAAAAGAGCCACTTTTCAACATAATTGTATAAGGGGTAAGAGCGTTGTAAAAACAAGCCTGAAGGCTTTGTGTCTCAATGCAAGGAGCATTCGTAATAAGGTGGATGAGTTGAACGTGCAGATAGCAATTAATGATTATGATATAGTTGGGATCACGGAGACATGGCTCCAAGGTGACCAAGGCTGGGAGCTGAACATCCAGGGATATTCAATATTCAGGAGGGATAGAGAGAAAGGAAAAGGAGGTGGGGTAGCGTTGCTGGTTAGAGAGGAGATTAACGCAGTGGAAAGGAAGGACATTAGCTTGGAGGATGTGGAATCGGTATGGGTAGAGCTGCGAAACACTAAGGGGCAGAAAACGCTGGTGGGTGTTGTGTACAGGCCACCTAGCAGTAGTAGTGAAGTTGGGGATGGCATCAAACAGGAAATTAGAAATGCGTGCAACAAAGGCAAAACAGTTATAATGGGTGACTTCAATCTACATATAGATTGGGTGAATCAAATTGGCAGGGGTGCTGAGGAAGAGGATTTCTTGGAATGTATGAGGGATAGTTATCTAAACCAACATGTAGAGGAACCAACGAGAGAGCAGGCTATTCTAGACTGGGTATTGAGTAATGAGGAAGGGTTAGTTAGCAGACTTGTTGTGCGTGCCCCCTTGGGCAAGAGTGATCATAATATGGTTGAGTTCTTCATTAGGATGGAGAGTGACATTTTTAATTCAGAAACAACGGTTCTGAACTTAAAGAAAGGTAACTTTGAGGGTATGAGACGTGAATTGGCCAAGATTGACTGGCAATTAGTTCTAAAAGGGTTGACGGTGGATATGCAATGGAAGGCATTTAAAGACTGCATGGATGAACTACAAAAATTGTTCATCCCAGTTTGGCAAAAGAATAAATCAAGGAAGGTAGTGCATCCGTGGATAACAAGGGAAATCAGGGATAGTATCAAAGCAAAAGATGATGCGTACAAATTAGCCAGAAAAAGCAGCATACCAGAGGACTGGGAGAAATTCAGAGACCAGCAGAGGAGGACAAAGGGCTTAATTAGGAAAGGGAAAATAGATTATGAAAGGAAACTGGCAGGGAACATAAAAACTGACTGCAAAAGTTTTTATAGATATGTGAAGAGAAAGAGATTAGTTAAATCAAATGTAGGTCCCTTGCAGTCAGAAACAGGTGAATTGATCATGGGGAACAAGGATATGGCAGACCAATTGAATAACTACTTTGGTTCCGTCTTCACTAAGGGAAGACATAAATAATCTGCCGGAAATAGCAGGGGGCCGCGGGTCAAAGGAGATGGAGGAACTGAGTGAAATCCAGGTTAGTCGGGAAGTGGTGTTGGGTAAATTGAATGGATTAAAGGCCGATAAATCACCAGGGCCAGATAGGCTGCATCCCAGAGTACTTAAGGAAGTAGCTCCAGAAATAGTGGATGCATTAGTGATAATTTTTCAAAACTCTTTAGATTCTGGAGTAGTTCCTGAGGATTGGAGGGTAGCAAACGTAACCCCACTTTTTAAGAAGGGAGGGAGAGAGAAAACGGGGAATTACAGACCAGTTAGTCTAACATCGGTAGTGGGAAACTGCTAGAGTCAGTTATTAAAGATGGGATAGCAGCACATTTGGAAAATGGTGAAATCATTGGACAAAGTCAGCATGGATTTACGAAAGGTAAATCGTGTCTGACGAATCTTATAGAATTTTTCGAGGATGTAACTAGTAGAGTGGATAGGGGAGAACCAGTGGATGTGTTGTATCTGGACTTTCAGAAGGCTTTCGACAAGGTACCACATAAGAGATTAGGATACAAACTTAAATCACACGGTATTGGGGGTTCAGTATTGATGTGGATAGAGAACTGGCTGGCAAACAGGAAGCAAAGAGTAGGAGTAAACGGGTCCTTTTCACAATGGCAGGCAGTGACTAGTGGGGTACCGCAAGGCTCAGTGCTGGGACCCCAGCTATTTACAATTTATATTAATGATCTGGACGAGGGAATTGAAAGCAACATCTCCAAGTTTGCGGATGACACTAAGCTGGGGGGCAGTGTTAGCTGTGAGGAGGATGCTAGGAGACTGCAAGGTGACTTGGATAGGGCTGGGTGAGTGGGCAAATGTTTGGCAGATGCAGTATAATGTGGATAAATGTGAGGTTATCCACTTTGGTAGCAAAAACGGGAAGGCAGACTATTATCTAAATGGTGGCCGATTAGGAAATGGGGAGATGCAGCGAGACCTGGGTGTCATGGTACACCAGTCATTGAAAGTAGGCATGCAGGTGCAGCAGGCAGTGAAGAAAGCGAATGGTATGTTGGCCTTCATAGCAAGAGGATTTGAGTATAGGAGCAGGGAGGTTCTACTGCAGTTGTACAGGGTCTTGGTGAGACCACACCTGGAGTATTGCGTACAGTTTTGGTCTCCAAATCTGAGGAAGGACATTATAGCCATAGAGGGAGTGCAGAGAAGGTTCACCAGACTGATTCCTGGGATGTCAGGACTTTCATATGAAGAAAGACTGGGTAGACTTGGCTTATACTCGCTAGAATTTAGGAGATTGAGAGGGGATCTTATAGAAACGTACAAAATTCTTATGGGGTTGGACAGGCTAGATGCAGGAAGATTGTTCCCGATGTTGGGGAAGTCCAGGACAAGGGGTCACAGCTTAAGGATAAGGGGAAATCCTTTAAGACCGAGATGAGGAAAAACTTTTTCACACAGAGAGTGGTGAATCTCTGGAACTCTCTGCCACAGAGGGTAGTTGAGGCCAGTTCATTGGCTATATTTAAGAGGGAATTAGATGTGGCCCTTGTAGCTAAAGGGATCAGGGGGTATGGAGAGAAGGCAGGTACGGGATACTGAGTTGGATGATCAGCCATGATCGTATTGAATGGCGGTGCAGGCTCGAAGGGCCGAATGGCCTACTCCTGCACCTATTTTCTATGTATCTATGTATCTAAGAGGGTCACGTCTCACAGTCTGAGCTGTGAATAACACTGAACACATGTCTACTAAACTGTGAGTGGTTTTACTGACCTGTCAGTGGCCTTAATGTGGTTTGAAAATATAGTTTGGAAATGCTAAAGCTGTGTTGCCTTTGGTTTGGAAATGCTAAAGCTGTTGCCTTTGGTTTAGAAATGCTAAAGCTGTGTTACCTTTGGTTTGGAAATACTAAAGCTGTGTGGCCTTTGGTTTGGAAATGCTAAAGCTGTTGCCTTTGGTTTAGAAATGCTAAAGCTGTGTTGCCTTTGGTTTGGCCATCTTACTCAGAGTCACCCTCCGCTCATCAGGTGCCGAGGATTTTTCCCATCGATGAAAAATAAAAGTTATTAGTGTTTAAAAAATGTTGAGATTCTCTCTCCTGTCAATCACACCATGAAGGCCACGCCCCTTCTGGTGGGAGGGGGAGGGACTATAGAACCCAGAAGTGTGGGTGTGGCTCAGTCTCTGCAAGATGGAGGAGGCAGAGGTTATGACTCGCTGTCTTTAGTGGCCTTGCACCCCTTGAAATGGTATGAAACTGCACTTGAATTTGGTGGCCTTGCATCCTGCTTGAAGTGGTAAGAAACTGTACAAATTTGCTGGCCTTGCACCCTGCTTGAAATGGAATTTCAAGGAATTGCCATGAGTCAACTGCCAGCCCACCAGCCATGTGTGAGTGAGCTGCCAGCACAACAGGCTTGAGTGAATGAGCCGCCAGCTCAAGAATCCATTCGGCCCACAATGTCCATATTAGCCCTCTGGAAACCAGTCCCTTCAGCCCACAACACCCATACTAGCGCTCCAGAAAGCCCCCCCCCCCCCCCAATCGCCACCAATATTGGAATTGGTGAAGAGGTGGAATATTGTGTTGGGGGACCAACCCTCCCATGTGATGCTGGGACCCAACGGGTCCCACTTAGTCTAGTATAATATATAATCGCCATCATCTGCAGTTCCTCGTGTCTCCTCTCATAAGATCCTAAGTGATAGGAGCAGAATTAGGCCTTTCGGCCCATACAGTCTACACCATCATTCAATCATGGCTGATCAATCTCTCCGGCATTCCATAGAAAACATTCCAAGTCTGTTCAACCTCTCCATGTACTAATACCTCCCGAATCCAGGCATCCCTCCGGTAAACCTCCTCTGCACCTTCCATGGCCAACCATGTCCTTCCTGTAATGGGGCAACCAGAAGGACACATAATACTCACAATGTGGCCTAACCAAAGTCCTATAAAGATGCATCATGACATCTTGGACTTAACATATGAAAGTAAGCATGCCATACCTTATGCCTTCCTTTTGCTACTCTATCTACTGTTGCCACTTTCAGCGAGTTATAGACTTGGATCCCAAGATCCACTTGGACCACATTGTTATTGTACCTACCTGGATGGGACAGGTTTGGAGGGATGCTGCAGATGTTCTACCAATAGGTGGTAGCCAGTTCCACCTTCTTCACTGCTGTGTGCTGGAGAAGCCACAGACGGCAACAGAAATTAACAAACTCGTCAGGAAGGCTGGATCAGTCCTGGGGGCAGAGTTGGATTCACTGGAGGTGGTCTTGGAGGGAGGATGCTCCTCAAACTGCGGAGCATCTTAGACAATACAGCTCACCCTCTCCATAACACACTGGTCAACCTGAGGAGTACCTTCAGCAACAGACTGGTTCCACCAAGATGCAGGATAGAATGACACAGGAGATCCTTATTCTCTGTGGCTATCAAACTGTACAACTCCTCCACCTTCTGTCGTGGGGTAGACATGTTGGCCGTTGTGGGTAAGTTGGGTTGAATGGCCTGTTTCCTCGTGGAAGAAAACATTAAAATCTTCATTTACTTAATTTTGATTGGAATTAAATAAGGTTACCAAAAGGTGTGCGGACGTGGCAATTGGCATCTCTCGTTGACCAGGTGCAGAAGAAGATCATGAGAATTTGGTAAAACATGTTTATGACGCATTATCCCTTCTAGAATTGTTTTCTCTTGTCTGGGAATGCACCGTTGGCGAATAAAGCACAGCAAGTTAGGACATAGATAAGGAAGCCTGTTTCTCATTGGAAAGTTACTGAATGCTGGATCACAATAGCTAACCTGCATTGTCGGTAACTATAGTGATAAAAAAAACACAACACAATAGCTGGGTAGGCCACCCGCACACCCTACTGTTAGTAGCGCAAAAACGTTGCAGTAAATGGGGCAGTGGCGCAGTCTGTTTAGAAGATGAGATAGAATGTTGTCACGATGCACTGGCATTATGTTTGACTTATATTAACCATCTGTTGTTGAATAAGATTAACATAAACAAAAAATATATTAAGACTAATTAAATAATTAATACCTATGTAGCAGACAGTAATAACAGGAAAACATATAGCCAAGGACCAAGTGAATTTTCGCAGCATTGTATCTAACAAAAACAAAGTTGTTTACTGCACTGTATAACTGTCGGCTAATTCTACTGCAAAGACAGAGAACTGGTGAGCAGTTAAGGACCTGTCCCACTGTATGAGGTAATTCAAGAGCTCTCCCGAGTTTAAAAAAAAATAAAACTTGTTGTAAGCACGTAGAATGTACGTAGCGGGTACGTCTGAGCTTGGGACGTCTCTTAGCGGCTCGTAACGTTAACGGCAGCTACTCGGGAAACGCGGTGAGCTCGTGAAGACTCGTGAAGATCTTTCAACATGTTGAAAAATGTCCACGAGAGCCCAGAGTATCTATGAGCGGCTATTACCGTAATTCTCTGAGTTTGAATCAGGGGAAACTCGGGAGAACTCTTGAATTAGCTCGTACAGTGGGACAGGCCCTTTAACTGCCGCAATCTCTCCATGATATCATGCAATAAAGCCTCTTAAAGTCTCAGTTTTTTCTTTAATTTTCCTCTGTCAATTTCCTCGACAGATCGCAATTACTTCCTCAAGCAGCTTGTTCCATACCCACCACCTTCAGAGTGAAAGAGTTGTGCCTCAGGTAGCTAATAAATCTTTAGTAAGCGATTGACTCAACAAGATTGAATTTTATTGTTGTGCTGCTGCATATGACAATTAAATACTCGGCATATGATATATGCATATTTGTCATTTCAAGTCAAGTCAAATTAAGTCACTTTTATTTATATAGCACATTTAAAAAACAACTCTCGTTGGCCAAAGTGCTTTGCATTGGTAGAGGTACTAACGTTATACAACAGTAGTTCATAGATTAAGTACAAACATAAATACATACATATAGCCCTCACTCAGAGGACGTCAAGAAAGGCTTGAGAGTAAAGATGAGTTTTAAGTCTTGGCTTAAAGGGGTCGGAGGGGGCAGTTCTGATGGGAAGAGGGATACTGTTCCACAGTCATTTGCTGCAAATGACAATTAAATACAATTAAATACAAATATTTAATTATCATACTGCATATCCTTATAACTATAAAACTCTGATCTTGTGTGTGTTTGTGTGTGTGTGTGTGTGTGTGTGTGTGTGTGTGTGTGTGTGTGTGTGTGTGTGTGTGTGTGTGTGTGTGTGTGTGTGTGTGCGTGCGTGCGCGCGTGCGTGCGTTCGTGCGTGCGTGGTCACAACCTCTCGGAAAAACGGCGCGCAAACGGTAAATTTTTAACATATTCGGGTAGAGATTTACCCACTGGAGTCCAAAATAGGCCTTATCTGAAAATGTTGTGCTTTATTTCTTGAGTTATTAATGAAAATGTTCACAAATCCGATCAAACTTTGAAATCAAAAAGCCTGTTTTTCGCTGATGACGTCACAGTGGAACTGTCTGCCTGCCTGCCGTCTGCTCGCGTTGTGAGTGACTCGCCCGCTCGCACTTTGGCTCAGCGCGGACCCTGTACCCGAGAGCTGCCGAGAGCTTTGGTCGATGCATGCTCGCGCCTCAGCTCGGGTCCAGTCTTTGGCTCGCCCCAGGCCTCCCCCCCTCTCTCTCCCCCCCATCCCTCTCCCCATCTCTCTCCCCCATCTCTCTCCCCCTCTCCTCCCCCCTCTCCTCCCCTCTCTCCTCCCACTCTCTCCTCCCCCCCTCTCCTACCCCCTTTCTCCTAACCCTCACCTCACCTCCTCTCTTCCCCCCACTCTCTCTCCCCCTCACTCCCCCTAATCCCCCTTCTCCCCCCCCTCCACCCTCCCCCCCATTTTCCACCACCCTTCTCCTCCGCCCTTCTCCTCCCCCGCCTCTCCTTCCACCCCTCTCCTCCCCCTCCTCCACTCCTCTCCTCTCCCCTCTCCTCCCAACCTCTCCCCCCATCTCCCCCACCCCTCTCTGCCCCCTCTCTCCCCGCTCTCTCTCCCCCCTCTCTCCCTCCCTCCCCCTCCCCCCTCTCTCTACCCCCTCTCTCTCCCCCTCTCTCTCCCCCAGCTGTGATGCGTCGGTTGCGGAACTGGGCCTTGGCTTGTTGGAACCACACCTGGGCTGCGATGTCCAGAACACGGGCAGCTTCAGGGAGACAGCGTTCGGCTGGGCTGGATTGACAGCGACCTCGGGCTGTTGAAGTTGAACGTTGGCTGCGTCCATACCTTAAATCCAATATGTCACCAAGATGGCGGGCGAATAAGTAAGCCACGTGTGGTGAAACAAAGGGATCTTTATTATCACAGTAGAGAGAACAACACACAGGCGAATGGGAGAAGGTTCACTATATCAGAATCAGAATCAGAATCAGGATGCCGTTTATTGTCCTTTAACCTACAACGTTCAAAGTTCCTGCAGTCATAACATCAACAACAACAAAACACAATTAACACAATTCCACACAAACATCCATCACAGTGAATCTCCAAACACCTCCTCACTGTGATGGAAGGCAAAAGTCTTATCTCTTCCCTATTCGCCATTCTTTATTCTTCTTCTCCCGCAGTCAAGCAGTCAAACTGCTGCATCGAGCTGATCGAGGCTCTTGATGTTAGATATTAGAGCCCCCGGCGGGCGATGATAAGTCCCGCGGCCATTTAAGCTGCGCCGGGCGATTTAAGCCCCTCGATTCGGGCGGGCGAAGTTTGCCATTGCGGGAGCTCCGAAAAGCGGTCTCCCACCAGGGACCCGCGAGCTCCCGATGTTACCGTCCACAGGGCCTGCAGCCGAAGCCTCCGAGCTCCGAAGTATACACCACGACACACCCCTAAACCCCGTGATGACTCCTTCCCACCAAACCCAGTCACGTGACCCTGTCCCCCGACTGCCGAGGGTTCGCTCTGTAAGTAGCCTAACCACCAGGTGGCGCCACAATAGCATTCTTTACTTTAGATATCTGTAAAGGCTCAGTTATTAAGTTCATTCAAAAGATAGATATTTATATCTCTGAAAATGAAAGATATAAATGGTTGAAGGGTTAGTGCAGGAAAATGATGCTGAGGTAGGAGTTCATTCATGAATTATAGTGAGAACTTGGTTACGCCAAGACTTTATTCCTCAGAGCGCAGGAGGCTGTGGAGATCGTATAGAGGTGTATCAAAAGAGAGTTAGATTTAGCTAAAGGAATCAAGGGATATGGGGAGAAAGCAGGAACGGGATACTGATTTTAGATGATCAGCCGTGATCATATTGAATGGCATGAAGTAAAGATGGTTGGAAACTTCAAATTGCTAGGAGTCAATATCACCAACAACTTCTCCTGGACCACCCATATTGAAGCAACGACCAAGAAAGCACACCAACGCCTCTACTTCAAGTCAAGTCAAGTTTTATTCGTCACGTGCACATAAAGTGCAAGTGAAATAAATTTGCCAGCAGCGGTACAATAATAAAGAACACACAATACACAATAGAAATGTAACACAAACATCCACCACAGCATTCATCACTGTGGTGGAAGGCACAAAATTTGGCCAGTCCTCCTCCATTTCTCCCCGTGGTCGGGACCTCAACCCTCCACAGTTGCCACTGCGGGCGTCTAGATGTACAGACAGGGTAAGTCCAGGTAAGTCCTGAATTGGTGCCTCCCCACCGGAGACCACGGCTTCAAGATGGTGTAGGCCGCAGCCGGCGGTCGAAGATTTAAAGTCCCCGTCGCGCCGCAGCCAGAAGCACCGCAGACCGCAGGGCCGGCGGTCGGAGATCCTCTCCAGGGATCCCCGGCGAGGGATCCCTCTCCGGATGGTAAGTCCCCGCCGCGCCCGCGGTTAGAAGTTGGCCGCGGGCCGGCAGTCGGAGCTCTTCTCCTCCAAGGTCCCCAACGAGGGATTCCAGGCTCCGGACGCCGCGCCAGCTGGAGCTCCGCAGACCGCAGCTTCAGGCTGCCGCTGGCCAGCGAAACTGAGCGCTCCCCTCCGGCGACCCCCGGCGAGGGCTCGCCCGCTCCACGACGAAAGAGTCCTCGCTGCGCCCGCTGCTGAAGCCCCGGGCACGTCTCCGGGAAAGGCCGCACCGATCATCTATATTAGGCCACAAGGAAGGCGACATGGAAAATGTCGCCTCTCCGTGGAGGAGGTGACCGAAGCGGTTTCCCCCTTACCCCTCCAAACCACCCCCCACACAAGACACACCGAGAAACATTAAAAACACACATTAGGACACACTAATAATTTTTTTTAAAGTAGAAAAAACTAACACACTGCTGGCAGGGCTGCCGGCTCGCAGAGCCCTTCCTTATAAGGCTTCGGAGGTTTTGCATGACCCCAACAATATCACCAACTTCTACAGATTCACCACAGACAGCATTATATCGGGATGCATCACAGCTTGGTTTGGGAACAGCTCCATCCAAGACCCCAAGAAATTACAACGAATTGTAAACGCAGCCCAGACCATCACACAAATCAACCTCCCTTCCATTGACTCCATTTATACCTCACGCTGCCTCGGCAAGGCCAGCAGCATAATCAAGGACGTCGCACCGTGGCCACTCCCTCTTCTCCCCTCTCCCATCGGGCAAAAGATGTAGAATTGTGAAAATGCACATCTCTACATTCAGGGGCAGTTTCTTCCCTGCTATTATCAGGCATCTGAATCATCCTACCACAACCAGAGAGCAGTCCTGAACTAGTATCTACCTCATTGGGACACTCGGACCATCTTTGATCGGACTTTACCGGCGTTACCTTGCCCCAAACATTATTCCCTTATCATGTATCTGTACGCTGTGAATGGATCGATCGTAATCATGTATTGTCTTTATGCTGACTGGTTAGCAGCTGACTGTTGAATCTGTGGAATTCTCTGCCTCAGAAGATAGTGGAGGCCAATTCTCTGGATGATTTCAAGAGAGAGTTAGATAGGGCTCTTAAAGATAGCGGAGTCAAGGGATATGGGGAGAAGGCAGGAACGGGGTACTGAATGTGGATGATCAGCCTACTCCTGCACCTATTGTCTATTGTCTACAGCAACAAAAGTTTTTCACTGTACCCATGACAATAAAATGAACTGAACTGGAGTGACACCAGCATCTATCCATCTCATTTCTGCATGATTTCCGACGAGTTATGGGTGAAATCTGGCAAAATGTCAGTGAAAGCCAAATTCAGCAGAGCAGAAGCGAGGATGACATCTCCAGTATGATTCAAAGCTGCTTCACTGGCTGTAATGTGGGATATAGTGATCCCCAACCACTGCAAATCAGCATGTCTGAAGAAGGTCATGTCCCAAAACATCAGTCTGAAGAAGGGTCCCGACCCGAAACGTCACCTATCCTTTTTTACCACAGACCTTGTCTGACCTGCGTTACTCCAGAACTGCAAATTGGGCATTCTTTTTCCCCCCAACCCCCAGTGTGTATACATTCCTCCCATTATTTCGCTCCTCATTCCCACCCACACCTGTCCCCTTCCCCTGATATCTCACCCACTGCTTCTGCTTCTTTTCAAAAACCCTTTTATCTCCTGGGTAGACAAAAATGCTGGAGAAACTCAGCAGGTGAGGCAGCATCTATGGAGCGAAGGAAATAGGCAACGTTTCGGGACAATGGACATTTATACCAAGCCAATTAACCTACAAACCTGTATGGCTTTGGAGTGTGGGAGGAAATCGGAGCTCCTGGAAAAAAACTCACCCAGGTCATGGTGAAAACGTACAAACTCTGTGCAGACAGCACCTGAGGTCAGGATTGAACCCGAGTCTCTGGCGCTGTGAGGCTGCAACTTAAACACTGCGCCACCATGCCACCCCATCTGTCTCCTATCCCTCACTGTCCTGCCCCCACCTCTCTTTTCCAGCTTTCTTCCCCCTACAACAAAGACTGAAGAATGGTCCCAAAACGTTGCCTATCCATTCCTTCCACTGAGGCTGCCTGACCATTTATGTTACTCCGGCCATTTGTGCTTTGCTCGAGATTCCCACATCAAGAACCAGAGATTTACGGTGAAGGGGGAAAGCTTTAATAGGAACCTGAGGGGTAACATTTCCGCACAAAGGGTGGTGTGTGTATGGAACAAGCTGCCAGAGGAGGTAGTTGAGGCAGGGACTATCCCATCATTTAAGAAACATTTAGACAGGTGCATGGATAAGACAGGCTTAGAGGGATATGGGCCAAACGCAGGCAGGTGGGACTAGTGTAGATGGGTCATGTTGGTCAGTATGGGCAAGTTGGGCTGTACGGCCTGTTTCCACACTGTATGACTATGACTCTGAGACGACAAAGCCTATTCTACCATGTACACTGGCTTGGTCCTTGACCGGTGCAGAATATTAGAGCCTTGAGACCTCACTCCAAGCTGGATGTCCAATTAGTCCTGCTCCCTTATTGACAGTGCCTTCCAATACCACAGATAATGGTCACTGTCAGAGATGGGGAGAGATCAGTCAACCCTTACGGAGAGGTCAAACGAGTTAACTACCTGGGTGAGGACCTTTCACGGAAACCTGATAGTGAGGGAAGGGATCGCTAATGACCTGTGGTTTAATGACTCCTCTTGGGAGTTAATGATCGATTTTATGGCAACAACAATCTATCGACACTGATACTGAGCTGGGCAGAGCTACTGGGGAGGATGTGAGGAAGGTAACAGTTAGCACAGCTCAGGGATCTTTACCGCTTTGGCATTCGGAGAGAATAATAAGCGTGCGGTTATTATAAAAGTGCTACTTGTGTTTATTTGGATACTAATATTAAATACAGCTGTCCAGGTTGTCAGCCCAGACCATCACACAAACCAACCTCCCTTCAATTGACTCCATTTACACCTCACGCTGCCTCGGCAAGGCCAGCAGCATAATCAAGGATGAGTCACACCCTGGCCACTCCCTCTTCTCCCCTCTCCCATTGGGCGAAAGGTGTAGAAGTGTGAAAACACACACCTCCAGATTCAAGGAACAAGTTCACATTATAGGGGTAGAATTAGGTAATTTGGCCCATCGAGTCTACTCTGCCATTCAATCGTGGCTGATCTCTGCTTCCAAATCCCATTTTCTTGCCTTCTCCCTATAATCTTGACACACGTTCTAATCAAGAATTTGTCTATCTCTGCCTTAAAAATATCCACTGACAGTTTCTTCTCAGCTGCTATCAGGCAACTGAACCATCCCACTGCAACCAGAGAGCAGTGCTGAACTTCTATCTATCTTATCGGGGACCCTCGGACTATCTTTGATCGGACTTTACTGGCTTTCCCTTGCACTAAACATTATTCCCTTATCATGTATCTGTACAACTGCAAATGGGTTGATTATAATCATGTATTGTCTTTCCGCTGACTGGTTAGCATAGAACTAAAGCAAGCGGTACATGTGCTGATGAACTAAACTGAGCTGAACAAGTTGTAGCCTAATTCCTATTTAAAGTGAATGTATGATGGTGTCAGTAGCCAGCATTGACTGCAGGCTTACTATACATGAGTAGATGGGTCTCAGGAGAGGAGAAGGATAGGTTTCTCCAAGTACTGTGCTGAGGAAAGTGATTTGTAAGTGAGAGAAAGCTGGAGTGTGTCTGAGATAAATGAGGTGCAGGTGGGAGATGGATGGTTTGGCGCGCGATCCCCACCTGATATACTCCCCAGGGAGCCCGTGACCAGCCCGTGACCTTCACCACCAGGGGCCACCACAAAGCCAACAATAAAAGGGGAATTAGGGGAGGGCACCAATAAATGCAGCATTAGGGGAGGGCACCAGTAAATGTGGAATTAGGGGAGGGCACCAATAAATGCAGCATTAGGGGAGGGCACCAGTAAATGTGGAATTAGGGGAGGGCACCAATAAATGCAACATTAGGGGAGGGCACCAGTAAATGTGGAATTAGGGGAGGGCACCAATAAATGCAGAATTAGGGGAGGGCACCAGTAAATGTGGAATTAGGGGAGTGCACCAGTAAATGGGAAATTAGGGGAGGGCACCAGTAAATGCAGAATTAGGGGAAGGCACCAGGAAATGGGTTTAGGGGTGGGTACAAATTACCAATCTTAAACACATTTCTGAGGAGAGCAAACAAGAGGGAGTGTGTCAGTGCGAGAGAGAAAGTATGTCTGGGAGAGAGGTGGTTCTGGTTGATTACTGCGCAAACACGTGCAGGTCGGAGTGAGTAGAGTAGTGATTAAATGTTGGCCTTTTTGACCAAGTAGAGGAGATCTAGTTGCTGAATCCCCTTTTTAAAAGACTTAACATCGGGAGCAGCATGTGTGTTGGGTGGTAACATATTCCGTTCCCTTATCGTCCTTGGGTAAAGGGAATATTAGGAGCAAAATTTATTGAAATTTAGCGAGTTGATAATGCAGGGACCGTTATTTTGTCCAGTTTCCTGGCAGTTGGTGCTCTGGGATGACGGGAGATTTAGTGAGATTTACACACTTAGTGGAATGTGTTAGTGAGAGAGAATGTGTCAGTGAGAGAGAGACTCTCCACAGCCTTCTATGGCAAAGAATCCCATAGATTCACCACCCTCTGACTAAAGAAATTCTTCCCCATCTCTTTCCTAAAAGAACATCCTTTAATTCTGAGGCTGTGACCTCTAGTCCTGGACTCTCCCACTAGTGAAAACATCCTCTCCACATCCACTCTCTCCAAGTCTTTCATTATTCTGTACGTTTCAATGAGGTCCCCCCTCATTCTTCTAAACTCCAGCGAGTACAGGCCCAGTGCTGACAAACGCTCATCAGATGAAGACCCATCCTTGTACCAGTCCCTCGTATCCCATAAATTCCAGAGAGTTGGGTCAAGGCACTCAATACCTGGTGTTAATCACAGCAGAAGATGGGATTGTGCAAGGTTAGAAGTGCATGAGGGCATGAATGAGGATGGAGTTTAGGACGGAGCAATGCGAGTAATGAGGATGTGAATTTTGAACCTCGATATTCTTTGCCTTCAACAGCCTGTTAACTACCAGCCATGTCCATCCAGGCAGGCTGCAATATTGCCAAGTCTCGGACCGTTTTGCTGGCATGCCAGTCTAGAAAATGACAAGCTAGCGCTCAAATTAAAACAGTGGACAAGGGAATCACATCCTGACACTGTCCAATCTGCTAAAAATAATAATAATAATTCCTCGGTTAATTCTTGGCAAAAAAAACAGGCCTGTTTCCCGAGATGTCTCAGTAATAAAAAACATGTAACTGGAAGATAAATGAAGTCACTATTAATCTTTTTTTAAAGGCATCTTCATAAATTTGTATCGGGGAATGATTTAAAAAGAATAGGATTTTAAATTGGTTGGCTCGTAGTTTGAATAATTCATTTAAATTGCTCTGGAGATAAGAGCTATAATAAAGTTAGCCCTTTGATTGCACGTCAAGATAGATTGCTTGTCTGAAATCAGACGTGAGTGGCAGCTCTATAATTTTAAATATGGATCTGTTTGCTCTTGTGTCAACGTTAATGGGCAAAGTTTCCCGGGGTCATTAATAATTGTCACGGAGAAAGATAGGTAGGGTTTTATTGTCCTGGGAGCTGGTTCGCTGTATAATAAATAGGTTTATTGAGTGACAGTGGTTTCAATGGAGTTCAGAGGCAGTGCATTGACCTTTCTACCACTTAAATCCTATGTGGGGATATTTCGCTGAGTCAGCTTTCCCACCGCTGGTCGATGGTGCTTTTGTATTCATTGCACTTTTTCTCATGCAGTGTGTGTGTCAAGGTGAGCTGGACTCCACAGAATGCCTATCGCCCTATTAATTTGCCGTGCCTTGTTACTAATCCAGTCTCTCCAAACAAATGCAAGGTTTTATAGTCATACTCCGGGCTCTGGAGGCTTACTAGGAGGAGCAGAATTTATTATTTGTCCCAAATTGCCCTTGAAAAACTCTCCGGAATTAGTTTAGTTTGGTTTAATTTGGTGATACAGCCAACCGAGTCCACACCGACCAGCGATCCCCGCACATTAACACTGCCCTACACACACTAGGGACTATTTTATATTTATACCTGCAAACCATGTACGTCTTTGGCGTGTGGAAGGAAACCAAAGGTTTCAGAGAAAACCCATGCAGGTCACGGGGAGAACGTACGAACTCCTTACAGAAAGCACCCGTAGTCGGGATCAAACCTGGATCTTTGGCGCTGGAAGCGCTGTAAGGCAGCCACCCTGCTGCCCTTCTGGTGCAAGTACTCACTGTGTGGGTTGGATCGAGATTTCTAACACTCAGTGTCGACGAAGAACCAGCAAATTCATCGATCGATTGAAAAGGACATACCTGTAGTATGGAGATGAGGAGGAATTTATTTAGCCAGAAGATAGTGAATCTGTGGAATGTATTGCCACAGACGGGTGCGGAGGCCAAGTCATAGGGTGTTTTTAAAAACGGAGATTGACAGGCTCTTGATTAGTAAGGGTTTCATAGGTTACCGGGAGAAGACAGGAGGATGGTGTTGAGAGGGAAAAATAGATCAGCTGTAATTGAATGGCAGAGAAGATTCGATGGGTCAAATGGCCTAATTCTGCTCTTATGTCTTAGAGTCACAGTCATAGATTGATCCAGTGTGGAAACAGGCCCTTCGACCCAACTTGCCCACATTGGCCAACATTTCCCAGCTACACTAATCCCACCATCACCACGGTGTTAGGTCCATATCCCTCTAAACTTGTTCGATTCCCTGTATACCATGCCTTATGGAGTTTCAGTTTGAGTTTAGTTTATTGTCACGTGTACTGAGGTACAGTGAAAAGCTTTTGTCGTGTGCTAATCAGTCGGCGGAACGACAATACATGCCAGTGCGCGGGGATCGCTGGTCGGTGCGCACCCGGTGGGCCGACATGGCCTGTTTCCGCGCTGTATCTCTAAACTAAACGAAACAGAGGCACGAGGAATTTGCTGAAAGGTAGCTGCGTCTGTGAGAATAGCTGGCACGGTAGACGATGGTGAATCCGCCAAGGGATGAGCTTAACAGCTCACAAAGTGAAGTGCATGGTAGGAATCCGGAGAGGACAGCTGGTATGGAGAAGACTGGCACTTACACTGAGTCGCAGCAGATTTCTGGGGAAGTTGATTGTGCAAAAGGAACTGTCTGCACTGTTATTTAAAAAAAAAAAAGATAGACACAAAATGCTGGAGTAACTCAGCGGGACAGGCAGTATCTCTGGAGAAAAGGAATGGGTGACGTTTCGGTTCGAGACCCTTCTTTTACACACAGGACTGAAGAAGGGACTCGACCCAAAATGTCACCTATTCCTTTCCTACAGAGATGCTGCCTGTCCCGCTGAGTTACTCTAGCATTTTGGGTCCATCTTCGGTTTAAACCAGCATCTGCAGTCGCTTCCTACACATTTTGTCTGCTATTTATAAACTTGCACCTGTTTGGATTTTGTCAGCACTGCTTGCAGTGAACACGGAAACTCAAAAGACAGAAGGACAATTTGCTGAAATTCAACACCTGCGGCATCTATGATGAATCAGCATCCGTTGCTTACCAATCTGGTTAACTAGATGTCTACATAAGCCAAAACCATTCTTACCCTCCACAGAGCTGACTGCTGAATAACAAGACTGGTTTTAATGTGATGATGAAACCTATTGAGGTGTTTGCATTCTGAAAGATGCATTTAAATCCAAATCTAAATTGGAGTTTACAGTTTAGTTTATTGTCGGAAAGAACTGCAGATGCTGGTTTAAATCGAAGGTAGACACAAAATGCTGGAGTAACTCAGCGGGACAGGCAGCATCACTGGAGAGAAGGAATGGGTGACGTTTCAGGTCGAGACGTCACCCATTCCTTCTCTCCAGAGAAGCTGCCTGTCCCGCTGAGTTACTCCAGCATTTTGTGTCTATCTTTAGTTTATTGTCACGTGTACCGAGGTACAGTGAAACGCTTTTGTTGCGTGCTAACCAGTCAGCGTAAAGATAATACATGATTACAATCGAGCCATTTACAGTGTATCGATACATGATACATGTTTATCAGAAGGTGTGCAAGGCTGGTTAAGATGACTTCCCACCCACTTCCCGAGGATGTTCAGAAAAACACAATAACCATGAACTAGGTCAGTAGTAGCCACTCATCCCAGTACTCTTGACCATTGAAAAGGTCGACAATTCCTTTCCCTCCACAGATGCTGCTCAGTCAACTGAGCCCTATCATGAGTTAGAAACATAGGAACATAGAAAAATTGGTGCAGTAGGCCATTCAGCCCTTCGAGCCAGGACCACCATTCAATATGATCATGGCTGATCATCTAAAATCAGTACCCCGTTCCTGCCTTCTCCCCATATCCCTCGTTCCCTTTAGCCCTAAGAGTTTCTTTTTTCTCCAGATCCGAGTATCTGCAATCTCCTGTGTCTCCCAGAAGCGAGTGACAGGGATTCCTTGCACTTTAATAGACTCATAGTGCCGTAGAGCATAGAAACAGGTCCAAGGGAGTACCTGGTGGCAGGCGGCCGAGAACAGGCCCGCGCTGAGTGCCGGAGGTCGGACGAGCCCGCGGTGGGTGACAAAGGAGGGTCGAGGACACGCTGCTGAGAGATCAAAAAGGGACCGGCCGTTGGGAGGCCACCGAGAACAATCTAGTTTAGTTTATTGTCATGTGTACCGAGGTACAGTGAAATGCTTTTGTTGCGTGCTAACCAGTCAGCTGAAAGACAATACATGATTACAATTGGGCCATTTACAGTGTATAGATACATGAACAAAGAGGGACCCAGCATGGGGGGGGGGAGGGGGGCGTTAGGAACAAAGAGGGATCATTGGGGACTTCATTGAACACTTTGTGACTTTGTCGCCGCCCTATACGTGGCGACTCTTTGCATACCTTGTGTACAGTGTGCAAAACAAAGAATTTCACTGTGACATTCACATGTAACGTCCTTACATATCTCAGGCAGGATCAGGCTTGGCTAGCATAGTTCCATATAATCTTCGAAGTTCAAAAGAAAATGAGAATTTGGCTGATTGAAACCTAACTAAAAAGTAAAATGAACACCTGCTTTGTAAGCAGTTTGATTATTAATAATAAACTATCACTATTTCACTCATTCAGGCCATTCGGCCCAATCCTTCCATGCCGACCAAGGTGCCACATATCTTATCTGAAGTAGGGTCTTGACCCGAAACGTCACCCATTCCTTCTCTCCAGAGATGCAGCTTGTCCCGCTGTCACTCCAGTATTTTGTTTCTACTACCACATATCTAAGCTAGTCTCTTTTATCCATTCCTATTTGAAGTAGATACATAGAAATTAGGTGCAGGAGTAGGCCATTCTGCCCTTCGAGCCTGCACCGCCATTCAATATGATCATGGCTGATCATCCAACTCAGTATCCCGTACCTGCCTTCTCTCCATACCCCCTGATCCCTTTAGCCACAAGGGCCACATCTAACTCCCTCTTAAATATAGCCAATGAACTGGCCTCAACTACCCTCTGTGGCAGAGAGTTCCAGAGATTCACCACTCTCTCTGTGAAAAAGTTTTTTCTCATCTCCATCTTAAAGGATTTCCCCCTTATCCTTAAGCTGTGACCCCTTGTCCTGGACTTCCCCAACATCGGGAACAATCTTCCTGCATCTAGCCTGTCCAACCCCATAAGAATTTTGTAAGTTTCTATAAGATCCCCTCTCAATCTCCTAAATTCTAGTGAGTATAAGCCGAGTCTATCCAGTCTCCAGGCTAACAAGGTTGTAAAAGCTAGGACCCGTTTCACCGCAACAGAGAGGTTGGTATTGGGAGGGGTACCGAAAATGGCTGACATTGGGTTTGGAGGAATAGTCTGGTCGTAAACTCTGCTTATCAATTCGAAAGCACTCCTCCAAAAGGCTGCTAGCTTAGGGCAAGACCAAAACATATGGCTATGGTTTGCGGGAGATTGATTACATCTGTTGCAGGTGTCCCAAACAGCTGGGTACATTCTGGCTAATCTTGCATTTGTGTAGTGGACTTTGTAAAGGACTTTGCATTGGATTAGGCCATGACGAGCACATATGGAGGAAGAATGGATCAAATCCAAGGCAGAATCCCATTGCTCGTCTGTTAGTTTCGTATTCAGCTCTCCCTCCCACGCAGCTTTTAATATTTATTCTTTTGACAAACTGGGATGAACAATTTTTGTAGTTCATCCATGCAGTCTTTAAATGCCTTCCATTGCATATCCACCGTCAACCCTTTTAGAACTAATTGCCAGTCAATCTTGGCCAATTCACGTCCCATACCCTCAAAGTTACCTTTCTTTAAGTTCAGAACCATTGTTTCTGAATTAACAATGTCACTCTCCATCCTAATGAAGAACTCAACCATATTATGGTCACTCTTGCCCAAGGGGGCACGCACAACAAGACTGCTAACTAACCCTTCCTCATTACTCAATACCCAGTCTAGAATAGCCTGCTCAAGTAGATATGCTTGACCTCCTAACTTACAATGACATTTTTAAATAACTACAGTATCTATGTTTGTGCCTCCTCAATTCAGTTATCTTCACATTTGATAGATCTGCCTGTGTTAAAATAAACCAGAAATATCAACTTGTCCATTAATAATGGTCTTAATTCAGTTTAGATTAGAGATAAAGTAGGGAAACAGGCCCTTCAGCCCACTGAGCCGTTCACACTAGCACTGTTATCCAATTTTTCATTCACTCCTTACACACAGGGGGTAATTTACAGAATGCAATTAACCTACAAACCAGCACATCTTCGGGATGTGGGAGTAAACCAAAGCACCTAGAGGAAACCCATGCGGTCACAGGGAGAACGTGCAAACTCCTCACAGATAGCAGCCGAGGTCAGGATTGGATTCTGGTCTCTGGCACTGTGAGGCAGCAGCTCTACCAGCAGTGCCACCGTGCCGCCCATGAATTATCTATTTAGAGTCATACAGGTGGAAACAGGCCCTTCAGCCCAACTTTCCCATGCCGACCCACATGCCCCATCTACACTACTTCCCGTGTTTGGCCCACATCCCTCTAAACCTGTCCTATCATGTACCTGTCTAATTGCATCTTAAATGTCCTGATAATCCCTGCCTCAACCACCTCCTCTGGCAGCTCGTTCCATACACCCACCACCCTTTGGTTTCTCACTGTGAAAATCACTACACAATAGCCTTGCACACCAGAAGCACATTGATACCTTTGTACCATCTCTATGTACAACATGTCTTTTACAGTTAATTCAAAAACGTACATGGTTTACTTTAACTGAGTTCTCCATGGTTACAACAGGAGACTATGACACGTTACCTAGAATAAAACTAAAAGAAAAGATGTATAACACAGCAAAGAGTAGCCAGATGCCAGAGGATTGGGAAACTTTCATAGGACAACAGAAGGAAACAAAACGGGCTGAAAAGATGAAGTACGAGGGGAAGAAGGCCAGGAATATAAAGAAGGACGGTAAAAGCTTCCTTAGCTATGTTAAGGGAAAAAGAGTAGCAAAGTCAAATGTGGGTCCCTTGAAGGGAGACATAGAAACATAAAAACATAGAAAATAGGTGCAGGAGTAGGCCATTCGGCCCTTCGAGCCTGCACCACCATTCAATATGATCATGGCTGATCATCCAACTCAGTATCCTGTACCTGCCTTCTCTCCATACCCCCTGATCCCTTTAGCCACAAGGGCCACATCTAACTCCCTCTTAAATATAGCCAATGAACTGGCCTCAACTACCTTCTGTGGCAGAGAGTTCCAGAGATTCACCACTCTCTGTATGAAAAATGTTTTTCTCATCTCAGTCCTAAAGGATTTCCCCTTTATCCTTGAACTGTGACCCCTTGTCCTGGCCTTCCCCAACATGTGAAATTATTATGGGGAACAAGGAAATGGCAGAAGAGTTGAACAGGTACTTCACTAAGGAAGACACAAACAATCTCCCAGATGTACTGGAGGACAGAAGATCTAAGGGGGTAGAGGAACTGAAAGAAATTTTCATTAGGCGAGAAATAGTATTTGGTAGGCTAATGGGACTGAAGGATGATAAATCCCCTGGGCCTGATGGTCTGCATCCCAGGGTCCTCAGGGAGGTGGCACAAGAAATAGTGGATGCATTGGTGATCATTTTCCAATGTTCAATAGATTCAGGATCAGTTCCTGTGGATTGGAGGATAGCTAATGTTATCCCACTTTTCAAGAAAGGAGCGAGAGAGAAAACGGGGAATTACAGACCAGTTAGCCTGATTTCGGTGGTGGGAAAGAAGCTGGTGTCAATTATTAAAGAGGTAATAATGGGGCATTTGGATAGCGGTAAAAGGATTAGTCCAAGTCAACATGGATTTATGAAAGGGAAATCATGCTTGACTAATCTTCTGGAATTTTTTGAGGATGTGACAAGTAAAATGGATGAAGGGGTGCCAGTGGATGTAGTGTATCTAGACTTTCAGAAAGCCTTTGGTAAGGTCTCGCACGGGAGACTGGTGACTAAAATTAGAGCACATGGTATTGGGGGTAGTGTGTTGACATGGATAGAAAATTGGTTGGCAGACAGGAAGCAAAGAGTAGGAGTGAACGGGTCCTTTTCAGAATGGCAGGCAGTGGCGAGTGGAGTGCCGCAAGGCTGGGTGTTGGGGCCGCAACTGTTTACCATATATATTAATGATTTGGAAGAGGGAATGAGGAGCAACACTAGCAAGTTTGCGGATGACACAAAGCTGGGTGACAGTGTGAACTGTGAAAAGGATGTGAGGAGGTTGCAGGGTGACCTGGACAGGTTGAGTGAGTGGGCAGATGCGTAGCAGATGCAGTATAATATAGATAAATGTGAGTTTATCCACTTTGGCGGCAAAAACAAGGGGGCAGATTATTATCTCAATGAGGTAAGTTTAGGTAAGGGGGAGGTGCAGCGAGACCTGGGTGTCCTTGTACACCAGTCACTGAAAGTTGGCGTGCAGGTACAGCAGGCAGTGTAGAAAGCTAATGGAATGTTGGCCTTCATAACAAGAGGATTTCAGTATAAGAGTAAAGAGTGCAGTTGTATAGGGCTCTGGTAAGACCACATCTGGAGTATTGTGTACAGTTTTGGTCTCCTAATTTGAGGAAAGACATCCTTGTGATTGAGGCACTGCAGCGTAGGTTCACGAGATTGATCCCTGGGGTGGTGGGACTGTCATATGAGGAAAGATTGAAAAGACTAGGCTTGTGTTCATTGGAGTTTAGAAGGATGAGGGGGAATCTTATAGAAACATATCAATTTATAAAAGGACTGGACAAGCTAGATGCAGGAAAAATGTTCCCAGTGTTGGGCGAGTCCAGAACCAAGGGCCACAGTCTTAGAATAAAGGGGAAGTCATTTAAGATTGAGGTGAGAAAAAAAGTTTTCACCCAGAGAGTTGTTAATTTGTGGAATTCCCTGCCACAGAAGACACTGGATGGATTCAAGAGAGAGTTAGATAGAGCTCTAGGGGCTAGTGGAATCAAGGGATATGGGGAGAAGGCAGGCACGGGTTATTGATTGGGGGCGATCAGCCATGATCACAATGAATGGCGGTGCTGGCTCAAAGGACCGAATGGCCTCCTCTTGCACCTATTTTCAATGTTTCTATGTTTCTATGTTTACGCAGACTCATTCAAATAAGGCACTGGTAACATTCAAACGATAAGAAATGCTTTCAGCTCTGGGCCAGAATCATTTTTTCCCCTTTAGCTATAATTCGAAACGATAAAAGCAAGTCACACCCAAAAGTTCATTGGAAAGTTTAATAATAGATTTATTTTTCCTTGTAAATGGCTGATAAAAGTGGAAAAGGCCAAATGCCACAATAAAATGATTAACATCCTTACATCTCAGAGGTAGTATCAGGCTTGGCTAGCTCAGTTCCATATAATCTTCGATGTTCAAAAGAAAATGAGAATTTGACTGATTGAAACCTAACTTTAAAAAGTAAAATAAACACATATACTTTGTAAGCAGTTTGATTATTTTAAAATGAAATCTGAGTGACATCGATTTACATGTGGAAGATATTATAAACTCTTTGAAAGCGGTCTCTTATCAAATTGTCCATAGGACGAGCAGAAATCTGCGCATTTTTCTGCAGACGAGGTGATCTTATTAATATATAGAAATTTGTAACTGGTCAAATATGAATTACCTTCAAATGCATCATATCCAACTTTCATTATCAGGAATTTTGCTTCCAACTAACTTCAATGAAACTGCACGATTTGATTAAACCAGTGTTCAAACGGAATGGAATTCAATAGATTTGCACGCACTGATTCTCCTGTCAAAGCTGACAGGAAATTAGCTTCAATAAGCTTCAAATAATTATATATACATAGTAAGGAAATTTTTTTACGGTTCTTTTCCCCAAATAAGCTTGGAAGCCTGATAACAGATTCCAGAGGGAGAACTTTTCACTCTTGAGAAGATGAGGAGGAATTTCTTCCGCCAGAAGGTAATGAGTGTTGAATTCATTGTGGAGAACTAGTCATTGGGTATTTTTAAAGTGAACCTGATTAGTAAGGGGGGATCAAAGGTTACAGACATAGTGGTGCAGCGTTAGTTGCCTCCTTTCAGCACCAGAGACCCGGGTTGAAAATGATGCCAAGACCATCTCTTACCTGCCTTCACATAATCCATGTCACAAGTTCACAAGTTCACAAATTATCGGAATAGAATTAGGCCATGTGGCCCATCGAGTTTACTCCGCCATTCAATCATGGCTGATCTCTGCCTCCTAATCCCATTTTCCTGCCTTCTCCCCATAACCCTTGACAGCCGTTCTAATCAAGAATATGTCTATCGCTGCCTTTACAAATATCCACTGACTTGGCCTCCACAGCCCTCAGTGGCAATGTCCTTCCATTCCATATACTGTAGGTGCAGCTAAATAGGTTCAGAAATAAAACAGAAAATACGGCAATTTGTCAGAAGATCATGGGGTTTCCTTACTAAAGGAAGAGTTAGCATTTCAGATCAATAATGTTTCGTTGCAGCAGTTGGGTTTGGGAGCATTTTTGGCACCGATGCTGCCTGACCTACCATTTCCAACATTTTTTGATTTATTTCTGTTTTCTGGGATTGGAAGTGCAATGGAGAATTACAGAACATGGAAACCCATCGAGATATACTAACTGTCAAGAAACCATTTTCACTAATCCTGCACGAATCCTGGTCATGCTCCTGACAGTTCCAACAATTCTCCTTCCCATCCTTCAATTACGCCACTGAGCAACACAGTTGAGTCTTTTAACAGTGGCCAATTAACCTACTGAGCTATTCATCTTTGGGATGTGGGAGGAAACCAGAGCATGCAGCGAACATGCAATTTTTTGGCCAAGATGTTGGCGAGTGCCTGGACCACATTTCTGGGGGTGGCGGTGTGGAGGCAGATACGATAGTGGCATTTAAGAGACTTTTGGATAGCCAAGAGTCAAGAGTCAAGAGGGTTTTATTGACATATGTCCCAGATAGAACTAAATTCTTACTTGCAGCAGCACAGCAGAATATGTATGTGCACATGGATATGCGGGGAGGGAGGGATATGGATTGTGTGCAGGGAGACAAGAGTTCCAGGACATGAATTAGGCCATTCGGCCCATCAAGCCTACTCTGCCATTTAATCATGGCCGAGCTACTTTCCCTCAACCCCATTGTGCTGACTTATCCCCATTACCCCTGACACGCTGACTAATCAAGTAAGGGTCGTTGATCTTGGCATAGTTTTCGAATACGTTTGCATCGTGCAACTGAACCATCCTATCAACAACTAGAGAGCAGTCCTGAGCTACTATCTACCTCACTGGAGATCCACGGACTATATGTAATGAGACTTTTCTGGACTTTATCTTCCCTTCATCGTGTATCTGTACATGATGGATTGCTCTATAGTAATCATGTATGGTCTTTCCATTGACTGGTTATCGCACAACGTGTACCTTGGTACATGTGACAATGAACAAAACTAAACTAAACTCAAGGGCTGAAGCATTTATGGAGCGAAGGAAAAGAAAGGGCTCGACCCAAAACGTCACTATTTCCTTCGCTCCATAGATGCTGCCTCACCCGCTGAGTTTCTCCAGCATTTTTATCCACCTTTGATTTTTTCCAGCACCTGCAGTTCCTTCTTAAACTAAAGGGCTAGTCACCACAAATTAGCCAGAAAAAGCAGCCTACCAGAGGACTGGGAGAAATTCAGAGTCCGGCAGAGAAGGACAAAGGGCTTAATTAGGAAAGGGAAAATAGATTATGAAAAAAAACTGGCTGGGAACATAAAAACTGACTGCAAAAGTTTTTATAGATATGTGAAGAGAAAAAGATTAGTTAAAACAAATGTAGGTCCCTTGCAGTCAGAAACTGGTGAATTGATCATGGGGAACAAGGATATGGCAGACCAATTGAATAACTACTTTGGTTCTGTCTTCACTAAGGAAGACATGAATAATCTGCCGGAAATAGCAGGGGACCGGGAGTCAAATGAGATGGAGGGACTGAGTGAAATCCCGGTTAGCCGGGAAGTGGTGTTAGGCAAATTGAATGGATTAAAGGCCGATAAATCCCCAGGGCCAGACAGGCTGCATCCCAGAGTACTTAAGGAAGTAGCCCCAGAAATAGTGGATGCATTAGTGATAATTTTTCAGAACTCTTTAGATTCTGGAGTAGTTCCTGAGGATTGGAGGGTAGCTAATGTAACCCCACTTTTCAAAAAGTGAGGGAGAGAGAAAACGGGGAATTACAGACCAGTTAGTCTAACATCGGTAGTGGGGAAAATGCTAGTCAGTTATTAAAGATGGGATAGCAGCACATTTGGAAAGTGGTGAAATCATTGGACAGTCAGCATGGATTTATGAAAGGTAAATCATGTCTGACGAATCTTATAGAATTTTTCGAGGATGTAACTAGTAGAGTGGATAAGGGAGAACCAGTGGATGTGTTATATCTGGACTTTCAGAAGGCTTTCGACAAGGTCCCACATAAGAGATTAGTATGCAAACTTAAAGCACACGGTATTGGGTGTTCAGTATTGATGTGGATAGAGAACTGGCTGGCAGACAGGAAGCAAAGAGTAGGAATAAACGGGTCCTTTTCAGAATGGCAGGCAGTGACTAGTGGGGTACCGCAAGGCTCAGTGCTGGGACCCCAGCTATTTACAATATATATTGATGAGCTGGATGAGGGAATTGAATGCAACATCTCCAAGTTTGCAGTTGACACGAAGCTGGGAGGCAGTGTTAGCTGTGAGGAGGATGCTAGGAGGCTGCAAGGTGACTTGGATAGGTTGGGTGAGTGGGCAAATGCATGGCAGATGCATTATAATGTAGATAAATGTGAGGTTATCCACTTTGGTGGCAAAAACAGGAAAGTAGACTATTATCTGAATAGTGGCCGATTAGGAAAAGGGGAGATGCAATGAGATCTGGGTGTCATGGTACACCAGTCATTGAAAGTAGGCATGCAGGTGCAGCAGGCAGTGAAGAAAGCGAATGGTATGTTAGCATTCATAGCAAAAGGATTTGAGTATAAGAGCAGGGAGGTTCTACTGCAGTTGTACAGGGTCTTGGTGAGGCCACACCTGGAGTATTGCGTACAGTTTTGGTCACCAAATCTGAGGAAAGACATTCTTGTCATAGAAGGAGTACAGAGAAGGTTCACCAGACTGATTCCTGGGATGGCAGGACTTTCATATGAAAAAACACTGGATAGACTCGGCTTGTACTCGTTAGAATTTAGAAGATTGAGGGGGGATCTTATAGAAACTTACAAGATACTTAAGTGGTTGGACAGGCTAGATGCAGGAAGATTGTTCCCGATGTTGGGGAAGTCTAGAACAAGGGGGTCACAGTTTAAGGATAAGGGGGAAGTCTTTTAGGACCGAGATGAGAAAATCATTTTTCTCACAGAGAGTGGTGATTCTGTGGAATTCTCTGCGACAGAAGGTAGTTGAGGCCAGTTCATTGGCTATATTTAAGAGGGAGTTAGAGGTGGCCCTTGTGGCTAAAGGGATCAGGGGGTATGGAGAGAAGGCAGGTACAGGATACTGAGTTGGATGATCAGCCATGATCATAGTGAATGGCGGTGCAGGCTCGAAGGGCCGAATGGCCTACTCCTGCACCTATTTTTTATGTTTCTATGTTTCTTCAGACTGAAGAACCTGAAACGTCACCTATTTCTTTTCTCCAGCGATGCTGCCTGACCCGCTGAGTTACTGCAGTGTTTTGTCTCTATCTTCTGTTTGAACATGCATCTGCAGTTCCTTCCTAAACCAAAGGGCTTAGTTGAGGGCGGAAAATGGTCCATCGGCCCACTGGGTCGGTGCCGACCAACGATCCCCGTATACTAGCACTATCCTACACAATAGGGACAATTTACAATTTTTATCAATGCCAATTAGCCGACAAACCTGTACGTCTTTGGATTGTGGGGGGAAACCAGAGTGCTTGGAGAAAACCCACGCAGGTCCCGGGGAGAACGTGCAAACTCCGTACAGACAGCGCCCATAGTCGGGATGGAATCCGGGTCTCTGGTGCTGTAAGGCAGCAACTCTACCGCTGCGCCACGGTGCTATACTATTCTATATTCTATTATGTCATTATGTTTTATGATATTATCATGTACTATTATACTGCACTATGCTATGTTCCATGTTCTATACATACTCTGTACAGATAGCATCGGAGGTCAGAATTGAACCAGGGTCAATGGAGCTACAAGACAGCGGCTCTGAGGAATGTGCCACCATGCCACCACACGTTCACTGAGGTGAGGATGGCCTTATTCACCTGTGACTGTGGTCCACTGACGTTGGCGTGAGTGCCAGCTGTGCACATGATACGTCCACCCCATGTACCATCGCTGCAAATTGGACGCGGCAGGTGGGATATGGGGACGGAGGACATCAAAAGATGAACTGCTGCTGCCGTCTCCTGCAATGTGTTTACTGAGCTGTACGAAATGACGAGCAACTTGAAAAGTCGGCAGCTATTTCCGCGTGGGACACAGCCAGCTTCGGAAGCATTTGTTGTAAGACAGGTCAAGGATCAGCTGTGAAGCCTGTGGTGCAGTCAGATCGCATTGTTCCACTTTGAAAGGAGCTGCCAACGTTGGTTCATGGAGAAAACTTTTATTAACTCAGGATCGGTACTTTTAGATTTTACTGGTGAAGGGTCACAATGTAGATTCCATGTGGACGCCCAGGATAAAAGCAGAGGAAGGAGGTTTTATTTTGTTTTTCCCTGGAGAACTCTCAGAAGCAAATTGGACCCCTGGACTTGCAACAGATTGTCTTTGTGTCAGGAACCAGAAACGCTACTGCAAAGATAGATGTGGTTGGGATTTTTTTTGCACCAATGATCAGCATGCACACAAACACAAAAGCACAATAGTAAGTATGTGGAGCAAGGGACATTCCTATGCCGCACTGGTAAAGTTGCTGCTGGTTTGATCCCGACTATGGTTGCTGTCTGTACGGAGTTTGTACGTTCATGAACATTGAATTCTCCAATTTTAGGAGAGACTCTCCCCCCCCCACCCCCCTCCTAATCAAGTCCTAGTGTCTGTCCCGACCCCATCTCTTTTTTCCAGCTTTCACCCTCGACTCCATCAGTCCAAAGAAGGGTCCAGACCCGACATGTCGCCTGTCAATTCCCCTCCAAAGTGCCGGTAGAACTCAGCAGGTCAGCCATCCGTGGTGGGAAACGGATGGAGAAGCGTTCATAAAATAAGCCCTCTTTGCCCCGTCGAGATTGCGGTGTCCATTCTTGGGATGGGATGCAAGGTCCGAGCTGACCAGTCATGGACAGCCCCCCCCCTCGTGGGCCATCTCTTCGTCATTCCTCTGTCTTCTTCTTGCTGGCGAAAGGCGTCAGGATTAAACTGGAGTAACCGCTTCCCGTCCCCCAGCCGTTCCCCCTCAACTCCGACAGGTGGGATCTCACTCTCCGCCCTTGGACATCTGCAAGACTCCGGCTGCGGTAAACAATGACTTTTGCTCATTAACCCGCTGGAGCCAAGTTGTATTCCAATGAAATACATTTCTTTTTTTAAGCAAAAAAAAAGGTAGATAGGCCCCCAAATAATCAGTGTCAGCAGGGTGGCGCCACCAGCACTGGCCGCCTCGCCAACAGTCTGCCTGTCCCTTCTACTGTTTTTTATTATTTTAAGTATATTTTAAAAGTATGTTGTAATGTTCTTGGTTTGTGTTATGTGGAGGTGGGGGGGGGGGGGGGGATCGGGAGAAACTATTCTTCAGTCACTTACCTCGATGGAGATGCGATTTTCTCTGTATCCTATCTCCGTCCCCCCCAGCGACCTAACAACGTGGAGAGGTGCGGCCTTTCCTGAAGACCGGCCCGGCACTTCAAGCCGCAGGTGCGTAGACTTTAACATCGCGGAGCCTACGATCCATTGCTGAGGATCACCTGTGAAAGAGCTCCAACCTTGGGGCCTGTGGACTTTAACACCATGAAGCCGCAGTCTCTAGTAAGAAGAGGCCGACTAGGGAGCTCCATTCCGTAGTTTCCATCATCCCGACGCGAGGGCTTTGGACATCGGACCATCGGCAGCAGATACTGCGGAGGGTTCAACCGCCTAGACCACGGGTGAACAAACGAGGAAGATGATTGAACTTTATTACCTTCCATCACAGTGAAGATTGTGGATTCCGCTGTGGTGGATGTTTATGTTAAATTTTATTTTGTGTGGCTGTGTGTCTTGTTGCTTTTTACTTAGTATGGCTGTATGGTAACTCAAATATCACTGTACCTTAACTAGTACATGTGACAATAAATTTGAACTTGAACTTGAAATTTAAATTTGAACTTGAACATTCCCTCTGTGACCGCAGTGGTTTACCTCCGTGTGCTCTGGTTTCCTCCCACATTCCAACTATGTACAGGTTTGTAGGTTAATTGGTTTTGGATGTGAATTGTCCCAAGTTTGGGTATGATAGTGTTAGTGTGCAGGGAACACTGGTCGGCTCGGACTCGGTGGGTGGAAGAGCCTGTTTCTGCACTGTATCTCTAAACTAAACTAAAATCAAGGAATTGCCAACACTATTCAATTTCAGGTCAAATGCAGTACACCTGCACTAATCAAGAATCTGTCAATATCCATTGACAGCCTCCACAGCCTTCTGTGGCAATGAGTTTCAAAGAAATTCCTCCATATATCCTTCCTAAAGGTATGTCCTTTTATTGTGAGGCGATGGTCTCTGGTTCTTGACTCTCCCACCAGTGGAAACACCCTCTCAATCACTCTATCCAAGCCTTTCACTGTTTAGTAAATTTCAACGAGGTCCTTCCTCCCTCATCCTTCAAATGCCAGTAGGAACAGGTGCCGTGCCTTCAAATGTTTATATGTCCCAATCATTCCTGGGATCATTCTCTTAAACCTCATCATGTCCCTATCCAATGCCAGCACACCTTTCCACAGATATGGGGCCTAAAACAGCTCACAATGCTCCAAATTCAGTCTGACCAGTGCCTTATAAAACTTTAGCATTACATCCCTGTTTTTATATTCTAGTCCTCTTGAAATAAATGTATTGTATTCACTTTCCTTACTATAGATTCAACTTGCAAATTAAATTGTTGGGAATCCTGCACCAGCAGTCCCAAGGTCCTTTGCATTTCTGATTTCTGAATTCTCTCCCCGTTTCGAAAATAGTCTATGCCTTTATTTCTACTGCCAATATGCTGTATTCCATCTGCCACATAGATATAGACAATAGACAATAGGTGCAGGAGTAGGCCTTTCGGCCCTTTGAGCTAGCACCGCCATTCACTGTGATCACGGCTGATCATCCCCAATCAGTACCCCGTTCCTGCCTTCTCCCCATATCCCTTGACTCCGCTATCTTTAAGAGCTCTATCTAACTCCCTCTTGAAAGCATTCAGAGAATTGGCCTCCACTGCCCTCTGAGGCAGAGAATTTCTGCCCACTCTCCCAACCTCTGCCCACTCTCCCAACCTGCCCAAGTCCTTCTGCAGAGTCTCTGCTTCATCTGCTTCACCCGCCCCTCCACCTATCTTCCTATCATCTGCAAACTTGGACACAAGGCCTTCAATTCCCTCGTCCAAATCATTAATATGCAACGTGAAGAGTAGCGGCCCCAGCATGGACCCTTGCTGAACACCGCTAGTCACTGGCAACCAAGCAGAAAAAGACCCCTTTATTGCCACGCTTTATCTTCTGCCAATCGACATTGTACCTTTAAACTAAACTTCAAATACAATAACTTCTAAACCATTGTGCAGCATCCTGCTGTAAACCACAAAAGGATTGGAAGTTTTTTTAATACAGCCTAGTGAATTGATGACATAATGATCCTAGATTAAAGACATGTTCCAATAGTAATTTTTTTGTTTTAGTTTTAGAGATAGAGCGTGGAAACAGGCTCTTCGGCCCACCGGGTCTGCGCCGACCAGTGATCCCCGTACATTAACACATCCTACACACACTGGGGACAATTTGTTTACATTTACCAAGCCAATTAACCTACAAGCCTGTACGTCTTTGGTGTGTGGGCGGAAACCGAAGATCTCAGAGAAAACCCACACAGGTCACGTGGAGAACGTACAAACTCTGTACAAACAGCACCCGTAGTCGGGGTCGAACCCGGGTCTCCGACGATGCAAGCGCAACTCTACTGCTGCACCACTGTGCCACCCGTACCAGACATATTATGAATGAAGCATATTTCTATTTAAGAAGAAATTATTTAAGTATTTGGGATAGTATAGTAGGCATAGTAGTCTTCAAAACATGTGCTGGTACAAGTTTGTAGATGACACCCCAGTGGTGAGGCGGATCACAAACAATGATGAGATGGATTACAGGAAAGAGATAGAGAGCTTAGTAACATGGTGTCATAGAGTCATGGATTCATAGAGTCATACAGCGTAGAACTGTGTATAACTTGCCTGCACTGGCCAACGTCCCATCTATACTAGTCCCATCCGCCTGCATTTGGCCCATATCCCTCTATATCCGTCCTATCCATGTACCTGTCTAAATGTTCCTTAAATGTTGAGATAGTACCTACCTCAACAACTTCCTCCAGCAGCTCGTTCCATACGAAAAAATTACCCGTCATGTACCGATTAAATCTTTTCATCCTCACCTTACACCTATGTTAAAATACATTGAAAAAACATTTGGACAGGTACATGGATAAGTACGGTTTAGATGGATATGGACCAAACACCGGCAGGTAGGACTAGCTTAGATGGGACATCTTAGTCGGCACGGACCAGTTGGGCTGAAGAGCCTGTTTCCATGCTGTGTGACTGTGACACTGAGATTGTGACTGATTGTGCCTATGTTAAAGGGGCTGGAAGCATAATATTTAGTGTTAAGCTTGCTTAGTGTTTGGTCTAAGAAGGAACTGCAGATGCTGGAAAATCGAAGGTAGACAAAAATGCTGGAGAAACTCAGCGGGTGAGGCAGCATCTATGGAGCGAAGGAAATAGGCAACGTTTTGGGCCGAAAAACCCTTCTTCAGTATGAAGAAAGGTCTCGACCTGAAACGTTGCCTATTTCCTTCGCTCCATAGATGCTGCCTCACCCGCTGAGTTTCTCCAGCATTTTTGTCTACCTCGTGTTTAGTTTAGTTTAATTTAGTTTAGTTTAGAGATACAGCACAGAAGCAGGCCCTTCAGCCCACCGAGTCCACCCCAACCAGCAATCACCGCACATTAACATGATCCTGCACACACTAGGGACAACGTTACATTTATACCAAACCAATTAACTTACAAACCTGTACGTCTTTGGAGCGTGCGGAGGAAACTGAAGAGCTCGGAGAAAACCCATGCAGGGGAGAATGTACAAACTCCGTACCAACAGCACTCATAGTCAGGATGGAACCCGGGTCTCTGGCGCTGTAAGGCAGCAACTCTACCGCTGCGCCACCGTGCCACCCTTTAGTGTGGTTTGTGACATTCCAGGAATTGGCTGGAAAAAATTAATCGAGTTTCCCCTTCGCTTGAGGGAATGTAGCGAGAGAATCTACTGACTGCAAGCTGTGCGCTGTGTGAAGTGGAACTGCTATGTGACAGTGGAGGGTTGACAGGGCTGGCCACTGGTGTATACATTTACAAAAAACGTCGTGAAACACAGGCTCCTTGGACATCTGCCCTTTGTCCTTGCATTCTTTCAGGATTCTGGCACGAACCAGCTTATTTTAACAAGAACGTAGAACACATATAACATAGAACGGTGGCGCAGCGGTAGAGCTGCTGCCTTACAACGAATGCAGCGCCGGAAACCCGGGATCGGACCCCGATTACGGGAGCTGCCTGTATGGCGTTCTGCTGGAACTTCACCTGAGCATCAACACCTGGTGGCAAGAGTTCACACACACATACATTTTCACATTATTCCCTTTATCATGTATCTATACACTGTAGACGGCTCGATTGTAATCATGTCTTGTCTTTCCGCTGACTGGTTAGAACGCAACAAAAACGTGCTAGCAAGGGCGTCACGGTGGCGCAACTGTAAGCAGCCTTACAGCAAATGCAGTGCGGGAGACCCGGGTTCGATCCCGACTACGGGTGCTGGCTGTATGGAGGTTGTACGTTCTCCCCGTGACCGGCATGGGTTTTCTCCGAGATTTTCGGTTTCCTCCCACACAATACGTGCAGGTTTGTCGGTTAATTGGCTTGGTATTAATGCAAAAAAATCGTCCCAAGTGTGTGGGGAGATAGTCGTAGTGTGCAGGGATCGTTGTTCGGCATGGACCCGGTGGGCCGAAGGGCCTGTTTCCACCTTGTATCTCTAAAACTAAATTGTGATATTTCTCACCTGACACCCATTGACCCACCCTACCACCCTGCAAATCTTTGTACAGATTTAACCAAAGTTGGGTTTGGCGATGGGTTCCCTCTGCTGCTTTGGCTTCTGCTCCTGGTACAGGGCTGATGTTGTCACTTGGCTGATGGCTTGCTGGGCTGTGATCCATTGAAAGACATCAATTACCTCTGGCACTCCTATAGCTGCAGCAGGCATGCATTTGTGTCCAGTTGCAGCTGGGACTGTAAAATGGTGCCAAAGTGGCCTCTTGATTCACTGTCCACCTGATTCATTTTACTGTTTGTATGCCTTGTTGTCTGAAGAAGGGTCTCATCCCGAAACGTCACCCATTCCACCTCTCCTGAGATGCTGTCTGTGCCGCTGAGTTACTCCAGCATGTTGTGTCTATCTTTGGCACCTCTCGCATTCAGACTCAATGGGCTGTTCTGTACATTCTGTACTAACTGGGATGATTGTGCAGATGTATGTCTTACTGAGTTGTATTGGAAAAAAATGTATTTCACTGCACCTTGGTGTAGGTGATAATAAAGAAACCATTGAACCATTAAACCATTGAAAATTAATCCGATGTGAAAATGAAAGCAATCCCTTCTTTGAAAAATGTTTCCCACTAGCATCCTCGGAAAATGTTCACTGCCATTAGAGAACACTGCAGGTGGCATGGTGGCGCAGTGGTAGAGTTGCTGCCTGACAGTGACAGAGGCCCGGGTTCGATCCTGACTGCGTGGGCTGTCTGTACGGAGTTTGTGCGTTCTCCCTGCGACTGCGTGGGTTTTCCCTGAGTGCTCCGGTTTCCTCCCACACCCCAAAGACGTACAGGTTTGCAGATTAACTGACTTTGGTCCAAATTGTAAATTGCCCCCAGTGTGTAGGATAATAGCAGTGTATATGGATCGCTGGTTGGCACATATTTGGGATGTGGGAGGAAACCGGAGCACCCGGAGGTAACCCACGCGGTCACAGGGAAAACGTGCAAACTCCGAACAGACAGCACCTGACTCGGTGGGCCGAGGGGCCTGCTTCCACACTGTATCTCTAAACTCTAAACTCTAAATACCAGAAATGCATTAATGTCCATCTCTGCATCTCAAGCACTCACAGTGACGAGCTGCTTTAAAAGCCCAGACTAAAGTGAACACACACTCCATTAGGACCCACACAGACACCATCACTAGGTGCAGTTTGTACCGTACACACAAAATTAACAAGCACAGATGCATCCAACTGGAAATGGGGTGCAGAATAAATACAGCCAAACAATCTACGATCTCTTTTCTGAAAAAATAGAGGAGAAAATAACTATTGTTTCCTTAAAGCTTTTAATCCTAATCTAATACATATCATTTTAATCAGCGATTTACTTAATCATGGTATGCCACTTCTAAAAAGTTCGATTTTCACATTATTATTTTTTTTAACATTACAAACAAGACAGGGATCGCTGGTCTGCACAGACTCGGTGGGCCGAAGGGCCTGTTTCTGCGCTATACCTCTCAAACTAAAACTAAATAAAACTAAAAAGATTACTAAACTTTAAAATACAAAATATATTAATTAAATCAGGCAGATAGGCCCTTCAGATGCATTAGCAGTCGATGATCAGCAAGGAGAGATATGCATACTGACATATTTTTGTCTACAAATGAAAGCATTGATTTTAATAGGTCTTTTTAACATGCCTTGCTGACACTTAAGTTCCCAAGCATTCTCAAGAGGAGGCGCAGTGGTGCAGCGGTAGAGTTGCTGCCTTACAGCGTCGTACAGAGTGCCGGGTTCGAACCTGACTATGGGTGCTGTCTGTACGGAGTTTGTACATTCTCCCCGTGACCTGCGTGGGGTTTCCGCAGGTGCTTCGGGTTCCTCCCACATTCCAAAGATGTACAGGTTTGTAGGTTACTTGGCTTCAGTGAAATTGTAAATTGTGACTCGTGTGTAGGATAGTGCTAGTGTACGAGGATCGCTGGTCACCGTGGACGTGATGGGCTGAAGGGCCTATTTCCACTTTGTTTCTCTCTAAACTCTAGTGGAAACATCCTCTCCACATCCACTTTATCCAGGCCTTTCATTATTCTGTAAGTTTCAATAAGGTCCCCCCCTCATCCTAAACTCCAGCGACTATAGGTCAGTGCCGTCAAACGCTCATCATATGCTGACCCACTCATTCCTGGGATCATTCTCGTTAACCTCCTCTGGACCTTCTCCAGAGCCAGCACGTCCTTCCTCAGATATGGGGCCCATAGCTGCTCATATCAGTAGTTTAGTTTAGTTTAGAGATACAGCACAGAAGCAGGCCCTTCGGCCCACTAAGTTCATGTCGATCAGTGATCTCCGCACACTAACACTATCCTACACACTCTAGGGATATTTTCACATTTATACCATGCCAATTAACCTACAAACCTGTATGCCTTTGGTGTGTGGGAGGAGGCCGAAGTTCTCGGAGAAAACCCACGCAGGTCATGAGGAGAACGTACAAACACCATACAGACAAGCAGCCGTGGTCAGGATCGAACTCGGGTCTCTGGCGCTGTAAGGCAGTAGTTTTACCGCTGCAACACCATGCCGCCCAATATGCCACCGTGCCGCCCGTGTACAGCAGAGGTTTTCGGGCAACGGCAGCTATGTACATATGAGCTGACGAAGGCCAGTTTCCCATCACTGTAGTCTACCAGGATAACGCATCCATTTTGATAATGCTTAACTGTGATGTGCCAGTTGCTGGCCGGAGGTCAGCTGCAACAAAACCTGCCATTCTCCAACCTGACTGCTTGTGCCGAAGGAAGAATATTTAATTTCCTTCAATGAAAACCAATTCAATAACAACTTTCAAAGGGAATTGATTGAAAACTGGGAAAGAATGCAAAGCTGCAGGGAAAGAGAAGGGACCTGGTATTAATTGGATGGAGCCACCAACGGCAAAATGAGTGATTCATCCCCTTTCAGTCTTGCAATTCAATTCTACCAATCTTATATAATGTGGTTTAGTTTAGTTTAATTTAGAGATACAGCACGGAAACAGGCCCTTCGGCCCACCGAGTCCGTACTGACCAGCGATCCCTGCACACTAACACTATCCTACACACACCAGGGACAATTTAAAATTATGCCAAGCCAATTAACTTACAAACCAGCACGTCTTTAGATTGTGGGAGGAAACCGGAGCTCCCGGTCACAGGAAGAATGTGCAAACTCCATGCAGACAGCACCAATGGTCGGGATCAAACCCGGGTCTCTGGTACTGTAAGTCTGCAACTCTACCGCTGTGCCATGTTAAAAGTCATGTTGAAAGGGGAGCAATGTAGTGACTCTGGTCGATCACAACTTTTTTTAATAATCAAAAATATTTTTTCAAATATTAAAATAATAAATACGGTACAGTAAAAAACAAAACAGAGCCCACCACCCTAATACAAGACAAACAAATATACTAAATAAATTACTATACAACTATGTTACAATCCTTGTCAAGGATGCATTCAACCCCCTGCGGTGCCTAGCGGTCCCGGAAATCCCCCTGGGTGCCCGTGAACAGGGTGTAGTCCCTCTCTAACACCACCCGGGCACGGACGTAATCCCGGAAAAGGGGCAGACAGCTGCCGAGTCTGTGAACCGTGAGAGAAGCAGGTAGCAGGGGACTCCTCGGTGCAGTACCCTCCACCACCACAACATGACCCTGGGTCCCACCAGTGGTCTGTATTGAAGCCAGTGCGGGCTTCTTTGGTCACCAAGATGAATGGTGAAGGGTCACAATAGACAATAGGTGCAGGAGTAGGCCATTGGGCCCTTCATGCCAGCACCGCCATTCAATGTGATCATGGCTGATCATCCACAATCAGTACCCCGTTCCTGCCTTCTCCCCATATTCCCTGACTCCGATATCTTTAAGAGCCCTATCTAGCTCTCACTTGAAAGTATCCAGAGAACTGGCCTCCACCGCCCTCTGTGGCAGAGAATTCCACAGACTCACAACTCTCTGTGTGAAAAACTGTTTCCTAATCTCAGTTCTAAATGGCTTACTCCTTATTCTTAAACTGTGGCCCCTGGTTCTGGACTCCCCTAACATCGGGAACATGTTTCCTGCCTCTAGCATGTCCAAACCCTTAATAAACTTATATGTTTCAATAAGATATCCTCTCATCCTTCTAAACTCCAGAGTGTACAAGCCCAGCCGCTCCATTCTCTCAGCATATGACAGTCCCGCAATCCCGGGAATTAACCTTGTAAACCTACGCTGCACTCCCTCAATGGCAAAAACGTCCCTCCTCAAATTAGGGGACCAAATCAAGGAAGGAAAGTGCACAGGATATGCGTTTTCAAGTGTGCGTCTGTTTGAATCAAGGTTTCAAGGTTTCAAGCTCAGTTTATTGTCACATGTACCAATTAAGGTACAGTGAAACTCGAATTACCATACAGCCATACAAAAAAATAGCAACAAGACACACAACTACATAAAAGTTAACAGAAACATCCACCACAACGGATTCCCCACATTCCTCACTGTGATGGAAGGAAATAAAATCTAATCCTCTACCTCATCGTAGAGGATTAGATTCAATCTCCCCGAAGCACCCGCGTCGGGGAGATTGAAGCTCCCGTGATCGGGGCGGTCGAAGCTCCCACGGCTTGGAGCTCCCGAAGTCGGTCACCAGCAGAGGCCACCAACTCCACGATGTTAGGCCGCAGTGCGGACGGAAATACAATACGGAAAAAAATCGCATCTCTGTCGAGGTAAGACGTTCAAAAAAGTTCCCCCCCAACCCATCCCCACATAAACAAGCTGAAGAACACTAAAACATACATTTAACACATACTATTAAAACAACAAAGAAGGAATGGACGAGACAGACTGTTGGCGAGGCAGCCATTGCTGGCGCCACCCAGTGGACACATCAGCATATGCTTGCCCTAGCATGTTCGTTTGTGCCTGTGTGCGTGTCTGCACATGTTTGTGTTCAGATGCACATGTGTCTATGTGTGAGTGAGTGAGAGAGAGAGTGAGAGAGAAATTGCAAGATAGAGAGAGAGAAAGGTGTGAAAAAGCGAGAGAGAGAAAGTGAGAGGGAAAAAGTGTAAGAGAGAGGGAAGGTGCAAGAGAAAGAGGAGTAAAAGTGCAAGGGAGATGGTCCAACAGATAGAAAATGTAAGGGTGTGAGAGAGAGAAGATGTGTGACAGAAGGTGAGACAGAGAGAGATGTGAGTGTGTGGGAGAGGTGTGAGGGAGATGAGAGAGGGAGGGTACGAGAGAGAGAGAGATAAGGTGGAAGAGAGAGAGAGCGAGGGAGAGAAGGTGCAAGAGGTTGTGCAAGATAGTAAGTGTGTGTGAGTGAGAATGAGTGTGAGTGTGTGAGATTGCAAGATACCCGGTTTGGGTCGCGAAAATTTAGTTTAGTTTAGTTTAGTTTGCCCTTGACCAGTATTTATTCCGCAGTCATCATCATTAAAGCAGGTATCATTAAGGTATGAATATTGATTTCACTAATGTCAAGTAACCCTTACTTTCCCACTCTCTCCGTCCCTCCCCACCCTAGTTCTCGGACTAGTTTCACCATCCTCTTGATTAATTGTACCGATTGTATGCCTCGTTGTCACTTTCCCCATCGCTAATCATGATCCATTCTACATTTCCTTACCATCATCTGCTTTGATTTGTCATTTTCACACCTTACCCCTCCATATCGCTAGACTCCCTATCCCCTGACTCTCAGTCTGAAGAAGGGTCTCGGCCCGAAATGTCACCTATTCCTTCTCTCCAGAGAGGCAGACGGCCCCGCTGAGTTACTCCAGCATTTTGTGTCTATCATCGGTGTAAACCAGCATCTGCAGACCCTTCCGACTCATTAAAGTAGATTAGTAAGGTTGTGCTGGCATCTGTTCCAGCAGAGTCCATCATTTAATGTTGGGTAGACACAAGGAACTGAAGATGCTGGTTTACAAAAAGAAACACAAAGTATTAGAGCAGGGGTCAGCAACCTTGTTCTGCATAGGGGCCGGGACGCATGTCTGTGAGCGGATGGCGGGCTACATGTATCACGTGTACATGGGTCCTGCCCCATCCTGCCGCGGAGGGCAGGCATCAAATCACGTGTTCACAGGTAGACAAAAATGCTGAGGAAACTCAGCGGGTAAGGGAGCCTCATGCAATCCTTGCATGTCTCACCCGCTGAGTTTCTCTGGCATTTTTGTCTACCTTCGATTTTTCCAGCATCTTCAGTTCTTTCTTAAATATGTTCACAGAAGGTGCGCGGCCGTGCCGGCAGCTTTGTGCAGGATGCGGTACAGCCAGAGCTCGGGCCGCCCGGCTGCTGCTCTGGGAGCTCGGCTGCTGCTCAGGGCACTCAGCAGGCCGGATGATTACGGGGAAAAAAATCCGCCTGCGGGCTGGATGATTGTGGGTTACGGGCCGCATTCGGCCCGGGTGCCGTAGGTTGCCGACCCCTGTATTAGAGTAACTTAACAGGTCAAGCAGCATCCATGGAGGACATGGATAGGTGTTATGGAGATATGCGATACGGGTGTCAGAGGTTATGGGGAGAAGGCAGGAGAATGGGGTTAGAAGGGGGAGGTAGATCAGCCATGCTTGAATGGTGGAGTAGACTTGATGGGCTGAATGGCCTAATTAGAAACATAGAAACATAGAAACATAGAAATTAGGTGCAGGAGTAGGCCATTCGGCCCTTCGAGCCTGCACCACCATTCAATATGATCATGGCTGATCATCCAACTCAGTATCCCGTACCTGCCTTCTCTCCATACCCTCTGATCCCTTTAGCCACAAGGGCCACATCTAACTCCCTCTTAAATATAGCCAATGAACTGGCCTCAACTACCCTCTGTGGCAGAGAGTTCCAGAGATTCACCACTCTCTGTGTGAAAAAAGTTCTTCTCATCTCGGTTTTAAAGGATTTACCCCTTATCCTTAAGCTGTGACCCCTTGTCCTGGACTTCCCCAACATCGGGAGCAATCTTCCTGCATCTAGCCTGTCCAACCCCTTAAGAATTTTGTAAGTTTCTATAAGATCCCCTCTCAATCTCCTAAATTCTAGAGAGTATAAACCAAGTCTATCCAGTCTTTCTTCATAAGACAGTCCTGACATCCCAGGAATCAGTCTGTTCCTATTCTGTTCCTATTACGTATGAACTTATGACCTTATGCTCTCCTTGCTGTTTATGGGAGCTAGCTATGTGCCAATTTGTTGCCATGTTTCCTGTATCAATACACTTCAAGGCTGTGTTGTCAGCTGAGGTGCACATTGGAACAATGATGAAGGCCGTTGTATAAATCTAAGATTTTCACTTTTTATGTTTACATCTGCAGCTGAAAGTACTCCTGCATTTCCCTGTATAAAATGCAGAAAACAGACATTTTACAGTGTGTAGGAAGGAACTGCAGATGCTGGTTTACACTGAAGATAGACACAAAATGCTGGAGTAACTCAGCGGGACAGGCAGCATCTCTGGAGAGAAGGAACGGGTGACGTTCTGTGTCGAGAAAGAAGAAGTCTGAAAAAGGGTTCGCAAAAAGTTAATTTGCATGTCGAATCGGTAGTAAGGAAGGCAAACGCAATGCTAACATTTATTTCAAGAGGATTAGAATATAAAAACAAGTATGTAATGCCAAAGCTCTCTAAGGTGCTAGTCAGACCACAGTTGGAATGTTGTGAGCAATATTGGGCCTCATATCAGAGGAAGGATGTGCTGGCTCTAGAGAGGGTCCAGAGGAGGTTTACGAGAAAGATCCCAGGAATGAGTGGGTTAACTTATGATGAGCGTTTGATGGCACTGGGTCAGGACTCGCTGCTGTTTAGAAGGATGAAGGGGACCCTCATTGAATCGTACCGAATAGTGAAAGGCCTGGATAGAGCAGATGTGGAGAGGATGTTTCCACTAGTGGGAGAGTCCAGGACCAGAGGTCATAGCCACAGGATTAAAGGATGTTCCTTTAGGAAGATGAGGAGGAATTTCATTTGTCAGAGGGTGGTGAATCTGGGAAATTAATAGCCGCAGATGGCTTTGGAGACCAAGTCAGTGGATATTTTGTATGGCAGTGATAGATGGATTCTTGATTAATACAGGTGTCAGAGGTTATGGGGAGAAGGCAGGAGAATGGGGTTAGGACGGGGAGATAGATCAGCCATGATTGAATGGATGAGTAGATTTGATGGGTCGAATGGCCTAATTCTGCTCCTATCACTTATGATCTTATGAAGGGCCTCTACCCGAAACGTCACCCAAGCATTTTGTACGTCTGCACAAAGCCCTTGCACAAGCAATAGCCTTGTAATCACGGACTCCTTACTCAATTGTCTTTTCTTTCTCACTTTCTCTCCTAATTACCTTGAATTAAAAGTGCTATTATCTTGAATTAAAAGCCTCTAAATTAAATTATAAATGCCGTTGATACCCTGCTGCAGTACCGAACAGGGATCAATATTACCATAGCTGCAAGTGTACTCTAGTAGATTCGCAGCATTACACCACTCACTTGTACGTACATTATGTTCTGTGTGGCAAGCACACACTGCATCTCGCAGCAACACTAGGTGGATGCACTGAAACAAAGCAACATTTCGGATTTAAAGCGCAAACAACAGGAAAACACAGAATACTGGAAACTACATGAATCAATTACAGAGTGTCTGAAGAAGAGTCTCGGCCCGAAAGGTCATCCATTCCTTCTCTCCAGAGATACTGCCTGTCCCGCTGAGTTACTCCAGCATTTTGTGTCAGTCTGCTGGAGTAACTCAACGGGCCAGGCAGCATCCCTGCAGAACATGGATGGATGGTGATTCAGGTCGGGACCCTTCTACAGACCCAACCTGAAACATCACATACCCATGTCCTCCAGAGATGCCGCCTGACCTGTTGAGTTACTCCAGCACAACCTGAAAGGTAGGTTAGCTGTGCAGTGGAATGACAACTAAAACAATAAAGAGGGAACAATATGAAGAGCCTGTGTATGCCAAAAGTAACATAGAACTTGTGTGAACAGGCGATCGATGGTCTGGATGGACTTGGTGGGGCGATCTTAGAGTTTAGTTTAGCTTAATTCTAGTTTAGAGATAGTTTGGGACTGCTCTCTAGTTGATCGATTAAAGTTGTCCAATGAGGTAGGCCACGATCACTCTCTAGTTGGTGGTAGGATGGTTCAGTTTCCTGATAACAGCTGGGAAGAAACTGTCCCTGAATCTGGAGGTGAGTGTTTTCACATTTCTGTACCTCTTGCCTGATGGGAGAGGGGAGAAGAGGGAGTGGCCAGGGTGTGACTCATCCTTGATTATGCTGCTGGCCTTGCCGAGGCAGCATGAGGTGTAAATGCCTCATGGTCTGTACTGCGTCCACAATTATCTGCAAAATGAACACAACAAAAGTCTGCAGGTTTAGTTTTGCAAAAACAAGGGGGCAGATTATTATCTCAATGGGGTTAGGTTAGGTAAGGGGGAGGTGCAGCGAGACCTGGGTGTCCTTGTACACCGGTCACTGAAAGTTGGCGTGCAGGTACAGCAGGCAGTGAAGAAAGCTAATGGAATGTTGGCCTTCATAACAAGAGGATTTCAGTATAGGAGTAAAGAGGTTCTTCTGCAGTTGTATAGGGCTCTGGTGAGACCACATCTGGAGTATTGTGTACAGTTTTGGTCTAATAATTTGAGGAAGGACATCCTTGTGATTGAGGCAGTGCAGCATAGGTTCACGAGATTGATCCCTGGGATGGCAGGACTGTCATATGAGGAAAGATTGAAAAGACTAGGCTTGTATTCACTGGAGTTTAGAAGGATGAGGGAGATCTTATAGAAACATATAAAATTATAAAATGACTGGACAAGCTAGATGCAGGAAAAATGTTCCCAATGTTGGGTGAGTCCAGAACCAGGGGCCACAGTCTTAGAATAAAGGGGAGGTCATTTAAGACTGAGAAAAACAAATTTTACCCAGAAAGTTGTGAATTTATGGAATTCCCTGCCACAGAAGGCAGTGGAGGCCAAGTCACTGGATGGATTTAAGAGAGAGTTAGATAGAGCTCTAGGGGCTAGTGGAGTCAAGGGATATGGGGAGAAGGCAGGCACGGGTTATTGATAGGGGATGATCAGCCATGATCATATTGAATGGCGGTGCAGGCTCGAAGGGCCGAATGGCCTCCTCCTGCACCTATTTTCTATGTTTCTATGTTTCTATGTTTAGTTTAGTTTAGTTTAGTCTAGTTTAGTCTAGTTTAGAGATACGGTGCGGAAACAATCCCTACGGCCCACCTAGTCCTCGCCGACCAGTACACTAAAGGGCCTGTCCCACTTATGCAACTTTTTCGGGGACTGCCAGCACCCGTCATAGGTCGTTGCAGGTCGTCGAAAATGTTCAACATGTTGAAAATTCAGCGGCGACCAGAAAGACGCTACGACTCTTTGGGTGACTGAGGAGACTACTCGCGACCATACAGGCGACACCCTGGCGACATGTCGCGGGGTGAAGCCTATATGTTCGTGAGTAATCGCCCAAAGAGTCGTACCTTGTTCTGGTCGCCGCTGGATTTTCAACAAATTTTCGGCGACCTGTAACGACCTATGACGGGTGCCAACAAGTCGCCGAAAAAGTAGCGTCAGTGGGACAGGCCCATAACACTTTCCTGCACACAATAGGGACAATATACGTACAATTATACCAAGCCTGTAAACCTGTACGTCTTTGGAGTGTGGGAGCAAACAGGTGCTCCCGGGGAAACCCCACTCAGGTCAGGGGGAGAACGTACCAGCTCTTTACAGACAGCAACTGCAGTCATGATCGAACTCGGGTCTCCGGCACTGTAAGGCAGCAACTCTACCGCTACGCCACCATGCCGCCTCAGTCACAAAATGTCATCAGTAAACAGAGCTCGGGGAACAGCGAGATGGAACGGTGAGATAGTCCAGCATCCCTCCCATTCACTCCATAGTCGATTACATGGCAGGGGGGGGGGGGGGGTGTCAGGAGGGCTGGCGTGGTCACATCCAGCATTTTCTCTCGCCACTCCGCACTTTTTCATGCTGACATCAAGGTGGCCCCATTGCTATTTCAGCAAGAGTGATGAACTCTCGTGGGCACTTTGTTGATCAAATTAATCTGTCCTCAACTGGTAGGCCTGACTGGGTGATTGATTATTATACTGTGCAAACCCACGGATTAGACTCTGAATGCCACTCATTCAGATCATGGCCTGAATGCAGTATGAGCATTGCTTGGACCCTTGACGGCCTCGCAACTTCTCTGTGCAAGTGCTAGCGTTAACCCCTGAAGCATGCTTCGCTTCCAGTGAGACCAGGCAGGCTGAGCAAAAATCGTTTTTATTCACAAAAACAAACAAACTCATAAAACCGCGTGCCTAGTCTAGCTAAAGGACACAGCTCCTGTCCCTGGGAGGAGCGCTGATAACGAACTAAAAGCTCGCGAACAAACCCCCGCGGTCACGTGACAGTGCTGACCAATGACGAGGGTTCTGACTTCCCAGCCCCACCACTAGGTGCCACTACACACTATTGCAGCTGCTTGTTAACGGGGTGAGACACAAGGCCTTGCATCAGGGGATGCTGTAGGAATGTTTCTGAGAGCGGGCAAAAGAAGGGATGTAAGGACAGAATGATTTGCGTAACAGCATCCATGGTCCTGGGAGAGTCTAGGACTACAGGTCAGAGCCTCAGAATTAAAGGACGTTCTTTTAGGAAGGAATATATTTCATCAGAGGGTGGTGAATCTGTTGAATTCTTTGCCACAGAGGGCCGTGGAGGCCAAGTCAGTGGATATTTTTAAGGCATAGATAGATTCTTGATTAGTAGGGGTGTCAGAGGTTATGAGGAGAAGGCAGGAGAATGGGGTTAGGAGGGAGAGATAGATCAGCCATGATTGAATGGTGCAATAGACTTGATGGGTCAAATGGCCTAATTCTACTCCTATCACTTATGATCTTATGATCTTATGAAACAGGATGACGCAGAAACAGAAAGTGGGCGTCAAATTCTTTTATAAGAATTTCTTCACAGTGTGTAGGAAGGAACTGCAGATGCTGGTGTACACCGAAGATGGCATCTCCGGAGAAAAGGAAATGGTGACCTTTCGTGTTGGAACCCTCCTTCAGGCTAAAACTAAACTAACCTAAAGGCAGAAGGGAGATCCAACAGAAGTATATAAAATTAGGACAGGAAGAGATTGGGTAGATCAGAGCCCTTGAGAGGGGCAATGTTTAATGGAGTTGTGTGTCTTTTACACAGGGAGTGGCGGGTACCTGGAACTCGGTGCCAGAGGTGGTGGTGGAGACAGATAAGATAGTGGTGTTTAATTGGCTTTTAAATAACCACAAGGCAGTGCAGCAGGGAGATTAGTTTATCTTGGTATCATGTTCGGTGTGGAAGATGCGGGCTGAAGGGCCTGTTCCTGTGCTGTACTCTTCTCAATGATTCAATGATAACTTTTGTGGGTGGCACGATGACACAGCGGTAGAGTTGCTGCCTTACAGCGCTTGTAGTGCCGAAGATCCGGGTTCGATCCCGACTACAGGTGCTGTCTGTAGGGAGTTTTGTACGTTCTCCCCGTGACCTGCGTTGATTTTCTTCGAGATCTTCGGTTTCCTCCCACACTCCAAAGACATACAGGTATGTAGGTTAATTGGCTTGGTACAAGTGTAAATTGTCCCTAGTCCGTATAGGATAGTGTTAATGTGCGGGGATCGCTGGTCGGTGCGGACAGGGTGGGCGGAAGTGCCTGTTTCTCTAAACTAAACTAAACTAAAACTTTATGTTCTATGTTCCATGTTTTATGTTCTATGCACACAGATTCATCACAGCTTGGTTTGGGTACAGCTCCATCCAAGACCACGAGAAAATTCAGCAAATCGTGGACGCAGCCCAGCCCATCACACAAACCAACCTCCCTTCTATTGTCTCCATTTATACCTCACGCTGCCTCGGCAAGGCCAGCAGCATAATCAAGGACGGGTCGCACACTGGCCACTCCCTCTTAGACAATAGACAATAAACAATAGGTGCAGGAGTAGGCCATTCGGCCTCTTCTCTCCTCTCCCATCGGACGAAAGGGATAGAAGTGTGAAAACGCACACCTCCAGAATCAGGGACAGTTTCTTCCCAGCTGTTATCAGACAACTGAACCATCCGACCAACAACTACACAGCAGTCCTTAACGAAGCAACAAGAAACTCAAGATTAAAGTTAACTTGTTGGGGAAACACAAAGATGAAAGGCTACAGAGACATTGATTAATGATGATTTATTTCAACTCTACAGCTAACCATTGTGTCATGAGGGTGTAGGAATCCTACAGTTACTATTGGAATTTGAGGCAGTTGGAGCTTGCTCATGCCGTTTCCCGATATACATCGTTAAGGCCTTTATTAAACCGACTCACCGCTGATTTATGAGCTGTTTTATTTTCCATTTGTGCCTATCTGAGTAAAGACAGATATAGGGTACGGGTATAGTACAAAAGTCTCTCCTACATGCTCTATATATACACAAGTGTTTGGGGAGAGAGGAAATCATCCCTAGTGGTACAGGAAGGAAGGACCATAATGACCATAATATACCTGTGCTGGAAGAGTTGAAATGTGTAGGAAGGAAATGCAGATGCTAGTTTACACCAAACTCAGCGGGACAGGCAGCATCTCTGGAGAGAAGGAATGGGTGACGTTAATGGGTCGAGACCCTTCATCAGACTGAGAGTCAGGGGAGAGGGAGACATAGCGATATGGCAGGGCGTGAAAACACAGATCAAAGGGAACGATGCTCAAGGAAATGTAGAATGGTACATTGTTAGCTGAGGGGAAGGTGACAACGAGGCAGGAAAGTGGAATTAGGAGGCAGAGATCAGCCATGATTAATGGCGAAGTAGACTCGATGGGCCGAATGGTCTCATTCTACTCTTATAACTTGTGAACTTGAGGCATACATCTCTCGTTTTCCTTTCCTGTGACCCTTCTTTTACACACAGGACTGAAGCAGGGTCTCGACCCAAAACCGTCACCCATTCCTTCTCTCCAGAGATGCTGCGTGTCCCGCTGAGTTACTCCAGCATTTTGGGTCTAAAGTCAAAGTCAAAGTCAAATGTATTCGTCACATTATTATTCACAGAAGGTGCAGTGAAATGAATTTGCCAGCAGCGACACACTTAAAGAGAACACACAATACACAATGAGATTTAACACAAACATCCACCACAGCATTCTTCACTGTGGTGGACGGCACAAAGTTCAGCCAGTCCTCCTCCTTTGTTCACCCGTGGTCGAGGCCATAAACCCTCCGTAGTCGCCGCTACGGTCGGCCCGATGTACAGGCCCTCTCGTCGGGGTGATCCAAGCTCCGACGTCGGGACGGTCAAACACACTCCGCAGCTTGGTGTGCTCGAATCGGCACTTTCCTACCGGAGACCGCGGCTTCAGGATGTTATAGGCCACAGGCCGGCGGTCGGAGCTCTTCTCCGGCGATCCCAGGCTCCGGATGGTAAATCCACGCCCCGCCCGCGGCTGGAAGCTCCGCAGACCACAGCCCCATGATGCCAAAGTCCACCAGGCCAGCGATCGGAGCACTGCTTTCTGGCGACCCCCAGCAAGGGTTCCTCCCAGAAGAGTTGAAATCGGATCTCTGGAGGATGAGGCTGGGGAATGTTATTGACGTGAGGCAGGATCGAGTTAGAGATGAATCTTCCGAGCTAAGAACGGAGAGAACCTTGTGATGAGCAGGAAAGGAGGGAAAGATGGAACTCCAATTATCATTTCCCTTTTTCTGGGAGCTGGCTGTGTGCAAGTTGCCTGCCACACTCCCTGAAGCACAACAGTGACTACACTTCAAAACTGTAAGCACTTCAGGAGGGCTCGAGCTTGTTGAAACTGGAAACAGAATAAACTCCCGTCAGTTCTTTCAGCTGAATATTAACAGGCTGGTAGCAAAGGGGCTCACTGTTTCTGACTTCGACCCAGAGACACAGACATCTAAACACACACACAGAAGCGCATTGATTCATGTACACACATACTGCAATAGTGAAACAGCAATGGAGAGAGGGAGAGAGGGAGGGAGGGAGGGAGGGAGAGAGGGAAAGAGGGAGGGAGGGAGAGAGGGAAAGAGGGAGGGAGAGAGGGAGCGAGGGAGGTGTAGAGGAAGAGAGGGAGAGGGGGAGAGGGGGAGAGAGGGAGGGGGTAGGAGATGGGGAGGGGGAGGAGGAGGGGGAGGAAGAGTGAGAGGGAACGAGAGAGGGAGGGAGAGGGAATGAGAGAGGGAGAGGGAATGAGAGAGGGAGAGGGAGAGGGAGAGGGAGAGGGAGAGGGAGAGGGAGAGGGAGAGGGAGAGGGAGAGGGAGAGGGAGAGGGAGAGGGAGAGGGAGAGGGAGAGGGAGAGGGAGATGCTGCCTGACCTTCTGAACATTTGCAGGATTTTCTGTTTTTATTGATCAGCTAACCCCAAGTAAATAGAGAGCCATCATTCAGAGCTTCATATAGCCCCGCCAAGTTAATCGAGGACTAAAGAGTCAGGTGTAGACACAATGAACCGCCGATGCTGGTTTTTTCAGACCCTTCATTTGAAGAATTGTTCCAATCTGAAAAGTCGCCCATCCATGTTCTACAGGGATGCTGCCTGACCCACTGAGTTACTCCAATACTTGAATGTTTACTTTTGGCATAAACCAGCATCTGCAGTTCCTTGTTATTAAACTTGACCTCTGCTTCTGTCCAAAGACAAGACACTACGCAGCTGAGATAGACACAAAATGCTGGAGTAACTCAGCAGAATAGGCAGCATCACTGGATAGAAGGAATGGGTGGAGTTTTGTGTCGGGACCCTTCTTCTGGCTCTGAAGAAGGGTATCGACCCGAAATGTCACCCATTCCTTCTGTCCAGGGATGCTGCCTGACCCGCTGAGTTACTCCAGTATTTTGTGTCCATCTTTGGTGTAAACCTGCATCTGCAGTTCCTTCCTACACACCACACAGCTGAATAATTCAACCTTTCCTTGTGTGAGAGACCTGCTATCCTTGGACTCATTCTAGTGAACATTGACTGTATTACCTCCATCTTAATTATATCCTTCCATAAGTGAGAGGACCAGACCTGTACACAATATTGCAAATACCATCACGCGGATTCCTGAAAGCGGTAAGGCTGCATTTGGAATATTGCGAGCAATTTTGGGCACCGTATCTGAGGAGGGATGTGCTGGCTCTGGAGAGGGTCCAGAGGAGGTTTACAAGAATGATCCTAGGAATGAGTGGGTTAACCTATGATGAGCATTTGCCGGCACTGGGCCTGTACTCGCTGGAGTTTAGAAGAATGAGGGGGGACCTCACTGAAACATACAGAATAGTGAAAGGCTTGGATAGCTTGGATGTGGAAAGATGTTTCCACTAGTGGGAGAATCTAGGACTGGAGGTCATAGTCTCAGAATTAACGCATGTTCTTTTTGGAAGGATATGAGGAGAAAGGAGTTTTGGGAAGAAGATGAGGAGAAATGTTTTTAAGTCAGAGGGTGGTGAATCTGTGGAATTCTTTGCCACAGAAGTCTGTGGAGGCCATCAGTGGGTATTGTTAAGGCAGAGATAGATAATTTTTTGATTAGTACAGGTGTCAGAGGTTATGGGGAGAAGGCAAGAAGAATGGGGTTTGGAGGGAGAGATAGATCAGACATGATTAAAGGGCGGAGAAGACGATGGGCCGAATGGCCTAATTCTACTCCTGTTTACTCTCATACCTTGTAATAGCCCTGTCCCATGGTACGAGTTCATTCCAAGAGCTCTCCCGAGTTAAAAAAAAAAAAAAAACTCGTGGTAAGCACGTAGAATGAACGTAGCGGGTACGTCGGAGCTCGGGGACGTCTCTTAGCGGCTCGTAACGCTAACGGCAGGTACTCGGGAAGAATCGCTAACGGCAGGTAAGCACGGGAAGACTCGTGAAGATTTTTCAACATGTTGAAAAATGTCCACGAGATCCCCGAGTACCGACGAGTGGCCATTACCGTAAATCTCCAAGTTCGAATCAGGGCAAACTCGGGAGAGCTCTTGGAATGAACTCGTACCGTGGGACAGGGCTTTAATGTTATTTCCCAATCCAGCATTGCTAACTCACACCTCATTACTTTGTCGTTTTCTTTATTCAGATTCAAGACCCTAATTTCAGGTTCAGTGGAATCACCTCCAATCTTTAAATAAAATTCAATTAAATGAGAGGAAAGATTTAATAGGAATCCGAGGGGTAACGTTTTCACACAGAGGGTGGTGGGTGTTTGGAACAAGCTGCCAAAGGAAGTAGTTGAGGCTGGGACCATCCTATCGTTTAAGAAACAGTTAGACAGGTACACGGATAGGATAGGTTTGGAGGGTTATGGACCAAGCGCAGGCAAGTGGGACTAGGGTGGCTGGGACATTGTTGGCCAGTGTGGGCGAGTTGGGCTGAAGGGCCTGTTTCCACACTGTATCACTGTGACTCTATGACTCTAATGACTCTAAATGAAAATCAGATCCCTAAAGGCTCCTTAATTGGTTCATCTTATATTAACCCTTTCTAATAAAACAATGCAGAATGCAAAATAGCTTGTTCACTTATTGATTTTTCAATATTCCCATCTAATAATACAAGTCTTGTACACTCCATAAATTCATCCCCGACAGCATTACTGCTCATTGGACTCTGCAATCTGTGCATAGATTAGAGTTCCCTTGGTTATTGCAGTGCCCTTGTTACATTCAACTCTAATTTTCTGATTTATATTTAGCCTGCCTTGCCACTATTGGTTTGGAACCCTATATGCAATTCTCATTAACCTTTTCTGCTCATTCCCGTTTCTTTGTTCCAACGAAACCAATTCTATTCCTTCATTTTCAAAGCAAAGATCTTTTCACTCCATATCCTCTGTTTCACTTCAAAATCAGGGCGACCCAACCTTCTTTTCCATTTCACCTACCTATTCCTTCACAGAAAAATAGGAAATCAAGAATCGAGTCAATCGAGTTAATTGTCAAAGGTAGACACTAAATGCTGGAGTAACTCAGCGGAACAGGCAGCATCTCTGGAGAGAAGGAAAGGGTGACATTTTGGGTCGAGATCCTTCTTCAGACTGAGAGTCAGGGGAGTAGGAGACATAGAGATATGAAGGGCAAGGTGTGAAAACTCAGATCAAAGAGGACGATGCTGAAGGAAATGTAGAATAGTACATTGTTAGCTGAGGGGAAGGTGACAACGAGGCAGGAAAATGGGATTAGGAGGCAGAGATCAGCCATGATTGAATGGCGGAGTGGACTTGATGGGCCGAATGGCCTATTTATACTCCTATAACTTGTGAACTTGAGGCATAGTCAGTAATATTTCATCAGGAGAACAGTGAAACTAGTCGGAGAACTAGGATGGGAGAGGGACAGAGGGAGAGGGACAGAGGGAGAGGGAAAGCAAGGGTTATTTAAAGTTAGAAAAATCAATATTCATACCGCTGGGTTATAAGATGCCCAAGCGAAATATGAGGTGCTGTTCCTCCAATTTGCTTTCGGTCTCACTCTGGAGTAGGCCCAGGACACAAAGGTCAGTGTGGGAATGGGAGATGTAGTCTGGTCCTAGACTCTCCCACTACTGGAAACATCCTGCCCACATCCACATTATCCAGGTTTATTAGCTTAACAACATCAGCTCTTAGGGCTAAAGGAATCAAGGGATCTGGGGAGAAAGCAGGAATGGAGTACTGATTTTGGATGATCAGCCACGATCATATTGAATGGCGGTGCTGGCTCGCAGGGCCGAATGGCCTACTCGACTGATGGACCTGTTCCTGTGCTGCATGGCTCTATGTTCTCTGTCCATAACAGTGTAAAATCAAAGTACGTAGCGCAACCAAATTAAAAGCAGGAGTAGGAATAGGTGATTTGGCCCATCAAACCTGCACTGCTCGGGTAATGGCAGAGCAGCCAGGAGCTGATCGTGGTTAAAACAGAATATATATCAGAAACCAACAGAAGTTCAATCACCGTGGATGGAAAGAGAAACAGAATTCATATTCCAAGTGGAAGGCAGTTCGTCAGACATCTCGACCTGAAACATTAATGCTCTTTCTCTCTGCACAGATGCTGCCTGACCTGTTGAGTGTTTCAGGCTATTAGGTCATAAGGTCATAAGGAAACGGATTAGAATTAGACCATTCGGCCCATCAAGTCTACTCCGCCATTCAATCATGGCTGATCTATCTCTCCTTCCTAACCCCATTCTCCTGCCTTATTCCCATAATCTCTGACACCAATCAAGAATCTATCTATCTCTGCCTTAAAAATATCCATTGACTTGGCTTCCACAGCCTTCTGTGGCAAAGAATTCCACACATTCCACCACGCTCTGACTTAAAGAAATCTCTCCTCATCCCCTTCCTAAAACTCCTTTTTGAACATAGAAACATAGAAACATAGAAAAATAGGTGCAGGAGTAGGCCATTCGGCCCTTCGAGCCTGCACCGCCATTCAATATGATCATGGCTGATCATCCAACTCAGTATCCTGTACCTGCCTTCTCTCCATACCCCCTGATCCCTTTAGCCACAAGGGCCACATCTAACTCCCTTGTAATGATTTTCTTTGGACTGCTCGCTTTTGTGGATACTTACGCAGATTTACAACTCTCTGAGGGAAGAAATGTCTCCTAAATGGAGACAGTGGAACAGTGAAAATCACAGCACAGGAACAGGCCTTTGGCCCACAATGTCTAGGCTGAATATGTTGACAATCTGAACTAATCTCGTAGTCTTTACTTTAGACTTTGGAGATACAGTGGGGAACCAGGCCCTTCAGCCCAGCGAATCCACGCCGACCAGCGATCAGCCCGTACTCTAAACTCCACACACTAGGGACAATTTTACAACATACCAAAGCCAATTTCCCTAAAAACCTGTACTTCTTTGGAATGTGGGAGGAAACCGGAGCACCTGGAGAAAATCAATGTGGTCACAGGGAGAACTTACAAACTCCACACAGTCAGCACTTGTAGTCAGGTTTGAACCCGGGTCTCTGGCGCTGTAAGGCAGCAACTCTACCGCTGCGCCACCATGCTGCTTGAATGTCAACTTATGATTGATTCGCCTCCATTCCCTGCATATCTATTTGCCTATCTAAAACCTTCTTTAATACCACAATCACATAATAATAATAATAATAATGGATGGGATTTATATAGCGCCTTTCTAATACTCAAGGCGCTTTACATCGCATTATTCATTCACTCCTCAGTCACACTCGGTGGTGGTGAGCTACTTCTGTAGCCACAGCTGCCCTGGGGCAGACTGACGGACGCGTGGCTGCTAATCTGCGCCTACGGCCCCTCCGACCACCACCAATCACTCACACACATTCACACACATTCACACGCAGGCAAAGGTGGGTGAAGTGTCTTGCCCAAGGACACAACGACAGTATGCACTCCAAGCGGGATTCGAACCGGCTACCTTCCGGTTGCCAGCCGAACACAGCCCATTGCGCCATCTGTCGTCCTAACACCCTCCACCCTCCACTCTCTGCATTAAAATCTTGCCCCTGTAAAAAACTAGCCTCACATAACTCCTTTAAACATTACCCCATTCTCCTTAAAGCCATATCCTCTAGCCTATCACATTTCCACCTTGGGGGAAAAAGGTTTTATGAGAACATACAAGGCAAGATTAGCAAATTTGCAGATGACACAAAAGTGGGTGGTTTTGCAGATACATAGTTAAATTGGTTGCGATAAATTGTAGGTAGATCGGGTGGTCAAAAAGGCTTTTACCACATTGCTTCTCAGTGCTTGCTAGACTACTGTTCTCAAATCTCGTTGGCAACCCCAACACAAGCGCGCGAATGATCGATCCGCTCCGACCAGCGAAGTGGAAAAAACAATGCAAAAACCGCACCATGGCGCTGATTCCTCCCCTCGCAATCTGGAACGGCTCAACACCCCGATCGCAAACTTATGTCTGGGGGTCTGGGGATCCTGGACGAGCCCCAATGTAATTATACTCCTAGAGCTCACCCCCCTTAGTCTAGTTCAGTAAAACACTGAGTCAAGCACCGGATCACTATTCCATATTTTTCAACAATAACAAATTCCCTATACAGTACCTAACCACCGCGGGTCCGATCCTTGTCTCTGCTCGTTCAAGCCCTTCAGCCTCGTGCAAGCAGACACCTCCAAAAGGTTACGCAGTCCATAGCGCCCCTCCAGAAGATCGACTCTGATCCTCGTGGGTACTACTCTTTACAGGTCATCGGACCCTGTGGCTCAAATCCAGATGGGAGGGTGGCAGCCCCTACAAACCAATCACACATATTGATCACATTATACAGTTATTGACAGTTCCCTAACCCAATTACAAAGTACCACATTACAATGTTTCTACGTAAGCTTCTGGAAGGAAGTCAATCAACCAGAGTAATGCAATATTTTCCCAGGTAGTATAAACAATTTAAACAAGGCTTCACACTTCATCCAATCATCAAACAGCAGCACAAACACTTGACAACATTATTAACAGAATTTATAAAGCCTCCTATCTGACCAATCCTGACCATGCAACTGCAACACCTCTGAGCTCCTCTGCAATGTCCTCGTGAATTTAAACAAAGGAAAGGATCTGGATCTTACCTTATCCTGCATATCAATCTAGGGTCCAGACTATCTGGCACCAGCTCACAGCTTGCAACGTTTCACAGAAAGAGGCCAAGCAGGCCTCGCAAATGCAAAGATCCTCCATTCTATAATACCTCTAATTTGGCCAATATTAACAGTTTTCCAGATACATTGTTAGTGGTTGTGATAAATTGCTGGTAGATCTGGTGGTCAAAAAGGCTTTTACCACATTGGCATCCATCAGAGTATTGAGCATAGAAATCAGGAGGTCATGTTGCAGTTGTGTAAGACGTTGGTGAGGTTGCCTTTAGAGTGTTGTGATCAGTTCTGGACACCATGTTATAGGAGAGACGTTGTCAAGCTGGATAGGGAATAGAGAAGATTTACGAGGATGTTGCCAGGACTGGAGGGTCTGAGCTATAGGGAGAGGTTGAGTAGGCTGGTACTCTATTCCTTGGAGGACAGGAGGATGAGGGGTGATCTTATTGAAGTGTATAAAATCATGAGGGGAATAGATCGGGTAGTTGCATAGAGTCTCTTGCCCAGAGTAGGTGAATCGAGGACCAGAGGACATATTTTCAAGGTGAGGGGAAAAAGATTTAATAGAAATCTGAGAGATAACCTTTTAACACAAAGGGTGATGGGTGTATGGAACAAGCTGCCAGAGAAGGAAGTTAAGGCAGGGACTATCCCAACATTTAGGAAGCAGTTAGACAGGTACATGGAAAGGCAGGAGGGATATGGGCCAAATGCAGGCAGGTGGAACTAGTGTAGCTGAGACATATTGGCCGGTGTGGGCAAGTTGGGCCGAAGGACCTGTTTCCATGCTGTAGGACTCCAAGACTATGTGACTCTATGTGACCTATGCCTCTCATAATTGTATTTACTTCTATCAGGTCTCCCCCTCAGCGTCTGATACTCCAGAGACAACAATCTAAGTTTGTCCAAACTTGCAGTTACTACTCTATAATACAAACATAATTCTGGTGAAAATCTCTTTTCCACCCTCTCCAAGGCCTCCACATCCTTCCTGCAATGATACAGACAGTACCGCACACAATACTCCAAATACGGCCTAGCCAAAGTTAGCAAGAGATACTTCAGGACATCCCAATGCACTTCACAACCAATGAAGTGTTTTTCAATAGTCGGTGTTCTAATATAAAAAGCTAAAGAAAGGAGGCCTTCAGAAATATCAGTCAAAGCCCTTGATGTTAAATGAGTTCCTAGATCGGCTTGAACATTGCACCACTCAAAGATTAGAGGAAGTGTCTCAGTTTCTGACTGATTCGTGTTGAGCGGTACTTTCATTAAATGGGCTGCTGAGGGTTCATTTTAGAATTACATTGTGCAAGATGTCTAATAACTGCTCCTGAGGGGCTTACTGTTCATATTTAGTTTAGTTTAGATGAGAGATACAACGCGGAGACAAGTACTTCACCCCACCGAGTCCGTGCCGACCAGCGATGCCCGCACACTAGCACTGTCCAACACACACTAGGGATAGTTTACAATTATACCAAGCCAATTAATCTCTAAAACTGTACGTCTTTGGAGTGTGGGAGGAAACCAGAGATCCCCGCAAAAAGACCTGGATAGAGTGGATGTGGAGAGGATGTTTCCCCTAGTGGGAGAGTCTAGGACCATAGCCTCAGAATTAAAGGACGTTCCTTTAGAAAGGGGATGAGGAGGAATTTATTTCGTCGGAGGGTGGTGAATCTGTGGAATTCATTGCCACAGAAGGCTGTGGAGGTTGTCAATGGATATTTTTAAGGCAGAGATTGGTAGATTCTTGAAAAGTACGGGTGTCAGGGGTTATGGTGAGAAGACAGGAGAATGGGGTCAGGAGGGAGAGATAGATCAGCCATGATTGAATGGCAGACTAGACGATGGGCAAAATGGCCCAATTCTGCTCCAATAACTGATGAACATGAATATGAAAACCCACACAGGTCACGAGGAGAACGTACAAACTCCGTACCGACAGCACCCGTGGTCATGATGGAACCCGTGTTTCTGGCGCTGTGAGGCAGCAACTATACCGCTGCGCCACCGTACCGCTGTTTTCCACGTGCTGTGATTGACATGGATAGTGGAGATAAGCGAGACGTTTGCTGCCCTTTAGTGGACAGGGGCATCACACATCTCAGTGCCGCTCTGCAGGGTAAATAAAAAATCTCTTCAAAATGAATGAAGAGGGAAATTTGAAGGAAGTGTCGGGGGAAAAAGAGAAGATGTAACAAGGGCTCCAGGGAGAAAGTGATTACAGGGAGTGGATGATTCACCACAGTGGGTTAAAACGGAGCATAAACTAGGGAAACGCTAACACCAGTGTTCAGTCCCTGGAGCCTGATCCAGCAGTCAGTTAGATGGGCTGATTTGTACTTCAATGTCATTTACCCATCTTTGACCTTTCTCCCTTCACCGAATAGAAATCTATCGACCGTAGTGGTGAAATTGAAAATATACCCACTGCTGGGGGAGAGAATTCTACGTCTGAAAAAAGCCTTCTGAGTTCCCTCCAATGTTGATGTTAAAATCATCAGAGTAATCACTTCTCCCACTGCACACATCCACGCGCCACAGTGGTTCAATGGTTCAACGGTGCTTATTTGTCACAAATACAACTCCACAGTGAAGTTCTTTTTGCGTACATTACACATGGTGGCGCTGCCATTTTTGGCACCATTATTCTCAGTCCAAAGTCCGTCGGCCCAAAAAATAGATGGTGGGGGCAGCATGGTGGCGCAGCGGTAGAACTGCTGCCTTACAGCACCGGAGACCCGGGTTCGATCCTGACCTCGGGTGCTATCTGTACGGAGTTTACAATAGACAATAGACAGTAGGCCACTCGGCCCTTCGAGCCAGCACCGCCATCTGAAGAAGGGTCTCGACCCGAAACGTCACCTATTCCTTTGCTCCATAGATGCTGCCTCACCCGCTGAGTTTCTCCAGCATTTTTGTCTACCGCCATTCACTATGATCATGGCTGATCATCCACAGGTTCCTGCCTTCTCCCCATATCCTTTGACTCTGCTATTTTCAAGAGCTCTATCTAACTCTCTCTTGAAAGCATCCAGTGAATTGGCCTCCACTACATTCTGAGGTTGGGAATTCAACAGATTCACAACTTTCTGGGTGAAAAAGTTTGTTCGAAATGGCTTACCCCTTATTCTTAAACTGTGGCCCCTTGTTCTGGACTCCCCCATATTTACGTATTCTCCTTTCCAAAGGAGAATACGTATTCCAAAGGAGAATAGTAAGATTAAACGAGAACTTACCAGTTTGAACTTTGATCTTTATTTTATGAGGAGTTACGATGAGGGATTACGTGAAGAAGCCCCGCCAGTGCGCATGCGTGTCAATCTTCAAAGCAGCGGTGTGAAATCACAGATAACAGCAGTCGAAGTAACATAGTAAGACTTAGAGAAGACTAGAACTACCAGATGACTTTTATGAGGGTTGGCAGCGGAGGGCATGTAATCCCTCATCAAAACTTCTCATAAAATAAAGATCAAACTTCAAACTGGTAAGTTCTCGTTTAATCTTACTATTTTACTTCGGAGTCACGTGAGTGATTCCGTGAAGAGTTCAAAGCTCTGTGATTTCATGCCGTAGATTCAAATCCCGGCATCTCACTGCATCGATTGACTCAGGATGAGTGAATAATCAACAATGCATTACACATGACATTGATTTAAATGTATTAATGGTTTACGTTAATAAAGAAAATCAATAGCAACCGCTCTATCCCAGGGGAGGCAAAAGTGGACGCCAAACAGAATGGGCAAATAGCCCCGGGTCGGCACTCGGCCTATGGTAAAAAATGTTTTGAAAATCAATTCACTTGACCATCCTGTCGCCGCGAGGATATGGTCGATGGGAACGTCCATTGCCCTGGCCGCTGACGTTGATGCCGCCCTGGTGGAATGAGATGTAAAATTGTCAGTGTTAATACCTGCATAAACCAGAACCTGCTTCAGCCACCTTGAAATAGTCTGACCAACTTTTTCTTGTGTGGTTGTTCCTGGCTAATATACAATGTTGATTCCACACCTCTTAGGGTTCTGGTGGCCTTGCTATAATATAGCAAGCGTGCCCTCACACATAGACGTGAGTCCATGGGGTATTCCGAAATATGATCTCAAACCCTGTCAGCCCTGGTCTGCTCTGCTTGTGTAGACCAGAAATGTAAAACGTAATGGCATCTGCAACCATTCCATCCTATCTAGCCGCAGCTTTTGCAATGTCTGCACTCGTGCTGATACTGGTGTCATGAATAAGGAAGTAGCTGGCCCCTGGTGAAGTATTATTAACACAATGTCAATATCCCATACTGCCTATACTTGTACTGGGAGAACTTGTGTTAAAGATATTGTTTATAAACTCGATATCCAGGGTTGAATCCCGACAGAGTTGGTCCTGTGTGCTGCAGCTAATATGATGGGAAGACACGTTTGGCACAGTTAATGGCCCTAAACTCAATTATTGTCAGAAGACCATTTAAGAATGAACTGGAAAACTTCAGTAATCTGTACCATATTAAATGTAACATTAACATTAAACAAACCCGCTGCCTACCTCCTGAATAGGAAATGTACTGCTTTTTTGGTGCTATAGCTGCACTCTGCAGTGAGCACATACCTGGATTGATGTGACAACCTGAGCCGTAGGGCAGTCTATTCAGAATCTGCAAGTTAATAAATTGATTTTATCATACGAGGCTGGTTTCCTGAACCACAATTTGAACCAGCAAAATTGTTGTTTTTTAGAATAACCGTATATGTTTGTATTATAATGCCTGACGGAAGCGGGAATCATGGCTGCATAGCCAATCAGACAGTACGAAAACTAAAGCGAGATCTTGCTGGCTTTATTTCAAGACCCGACTGATGAGGCAAAATGGAGGAAGACATAAAAGAACATTCCTCCTTTTTGTAGTGAGAATGTATCTCTCAACATATTTTTGTAATCAGTGAATAAGCATGAAACCAACATGTCGATATTCGGTGTTTCATTGAACCATACTTTCATAAATACTTTGTGATCCAACACCTATTCTGTGTTGTCATCGATCTGAACTTGATGATACACCAGTGGCAAAGGAGATTAGGTAAATTATTACAGGATACTTTAACTTGATTGCCATGTGACTAACATATGCCACCACCGTACTGTCTCAACTTGACGTTGAGCATGTAGATTATGTATATTCGATCAATAGCCCTTTACCTATGGGATGCATCTAGTGTCTATAGCTAGTTGATACCAATAACTGAAAAATTGGCAACTCATGCAAATCTCATCCACCTCCAAACTAAAGATGACATTCGCAACTTTCCACCTTAGAGTCCTTAGCATCAGTTTATAAACTACCTGAAATTCGACTGACCAAACTACTGGAGCAATGCTGAATACTGTTTGTTCATCACTGTGACTTAGGTAGCTTCAGCTGGTCATAGCATAAGCCTGTTAACAATGACCTACATATCATATGAGAGTTTGCTACTTTGCAAGATGTCAGTTCCTGACTTGCACAGCTGAATCACAGCTACTGTATTGCCAATTACTCTTGATGAATAGACTTCAGCTTAACAACAGGTTTCTATTAACTCCAATCTCGTGCCACAAGGCGGAGTCATAGGCCAATTAATAGTTAAAGGTAAATCCCAATGACCAACAAGTCTATTTGGTAACAACTTAAAGTTAACTGGATGGATGCCAATATCTCAAATACCGTTTGAGGCTGAAACAGGTGATTTTTAACAAAATACAGCATTAGAATATCATCCAGTCAAGACATAACAAGTGTTTTCGAATTCTGAGTCCAAACACCGATTTTACTAATTAGTTAAATAACCTGGGGAAATAGTTTATCCCAATTTACAATGTTTTACTGTTATTAGTACAGTTATTGCCTTTTGATAATTTCCAATGTCTCCGATGATCCCTGTAATGGGAACTGCATAGAATGGCTCTTTGAGACCCTTATGAATCCCTAGTTAGTCAGTAAAGAAGTTTCCTATTTGGAAAGTTCATATGCGAGTTAAACGACATTCTCCATTTTTCATAATGAACAGGCCACTCCTGCCATCATTCCCTGGGTGCTTCGCACGATAACTCTGGCCCGATTTCCAAGCCTGTCTTGAAAACGACAATTCTGGCCTTAATTCCAAACTTGCTTGGAATGCTAGTATTGTGCTGTTTTACATGGTTAGATGCCTCTAAGCATATGACAATGCCTTTATCCTTTGTGTGCTGTACAAACAAGTGTAACTATTACCAACTTGTGAGTGGTCCACTTACCCATGTTTCGGAAGTGCCAGACCTACCTTGTTGAGTAGGACTGGTATTGTGCGTGGAACCTCTGCCCAGCTGTCATGCTGCCACCAGCTTCAGTGAACCGCTGACTGCCGATGAAGGCATGGGGTGCGTTCTGAACCGATGAACCTTTCCAAGTCTTTGGTCTTGATTGGTCCGACAGCTTTTGCTTCGTCCCAGGTTTTTGCTGTTGAATAGACCTTACCTGAATAGAAGATTCGGCGGCTGTCTCTCATCTCCCCCTGATAGCGCTGTTCACTGCCGGCACACATGCGCTCCAGTATGTTCCACGGACATCATTAGAAACTGACTTCAGTTGCATCTGACCTTTTGCGCTCCCCTCCTTAGAGAGGGCGATTCGTAGGCAGCCCTAAACAGGTGCTGCGCAGGCCCCTGGGATACCTGCGCTGATACGGCCCCCAATGGACCTATACCAGGATGGAACATTCTGTTGGGATGGCAAACTTTGTTGTCAGGAAATGATACCTCTGACACGTGCCCTTCATCCCTTGGGCATGCTCCACGGCTATACCCTCAGCCTTGGCGTCAGAATTACACTGACCCGGCATGCTCTCCTCTTCAAAGAGGAAAACATTAAGCAGCCATGTCCCAGGCGCTGCTGGCATGGGCTCTCCCCTAGGCTGGCGCTGTGACAGACTCTGCGTCAGAAGTATACTGACCCATGATGGTCTCCCCCTCCAACAGGGAGACATTAAGCAGCCCTGTCCTAGGCACTGCTGGCGCGACCTGTCCCATAGGCCCGTGCTTCCAAATTCAATTTGTGAGTGTGGAGCTTCACCTGTAAAGGGTTAAAATGATAAACAGAATCCTCCAAATACATACTTATTTCCGGAAGGGAATCCTTGCAGCCTGATTCGTCCGAGTTCAATAGGGCTGATCGATGTATCGGTGATTTCCCCCATGCCTGGGGATCCCCGAACGACGATATGTCTGTGAGCCGCTGACCGCACTGTCAGCGACTCTGGCGGTGATACTACCTTCCTGCTTGATTTTCCCTCCCCGGGAACCACAGCAGGCTGGAAATCACGAACCCGACATCTGCCGACTATCCGCTTTCGCGGTCGGAACCGGGGTCTCCCCACAGCCCATAACCGGTTCACTCGCCGGAATTCGCCCAATATCTAGCAGGATACCTCTGTGAAAAGAGGCTCCTGCAAGAAATTCAAAACCTGGTAAGTGATACAAAACTTACCTGAAGTTTTAAACTTACCGCCGGCAGGAGCGATGCCCTGCCAGTCCGGTGCTTCGCCATGCGAACTACGATATGACGCGCATACGCACTGGCGGGGCTTCTTCACGGAATCACTCACGTGACTCCGAAGTAAAATTACGTATTCTCCTCTCCCACATTCCAAAGACGTGCAGGTTTGTCGGTCGCAGGTTAATTGGCCTCTGGGAAACAAATTTGACCCCAGTGTGTAGTGTATTGATGATCATTGGTCGGCGCGGACTCGGTGGGCCAATGGGCCCATTTCTACGCTGTATCTCTAAACTAAACTAAAGGTCTTCCAAACTCCAGGAATTATGCTAGATGCCTGCAAATTGTCTTTGTGATTGAAACCTCTCAATCCGTGTGTTATATGTTCTACACGCTATGCTCCAAATTTTATGTTCCATGTTTCATGCTTAGTTTAGTTTGGAGATGTGGCATGGAAACAGGCCATTCAGACCACTGAGTCCACACCGACAATCACACGTTCACACAAGTTCTATGTTATCCCACTTTCACATCCTACACACTGGGGGAAATTATACAGAGGCCAACTAACCAAGCGATCATGACTACAGGTGCTGTCTGTACAGAGTTTGCGCGTTCTCCCTTGATCTGTGTGGGTTTTCTCCGAGATCTTCGGTTTCCTCCCACACTCCAAAAACGCACAGGTATGTAGGCTGCTGGAGAAACTCAGCGGGTGCAGCAGCATCTACGGAGCGAAGGAAATAGGCAACGTTTCGGGCCGAAACCCTTCTTCAAAACCTTTCTTCTTCAGCCTGAAACGTTGCCTATTTCCTTAGCTCCATAGTTGCTGCTACACCCGCTGAGTTTCTCCAGCATTTTTGTCTACCTTCGATTTTCCAGCATCTGCAGTTCCTTCTTAAACAGGTATGTAGGTTAATTGGCTAGGTAAATGTAAAACTTGTCCCTAGTGGGTATAGGATAGTGTTAATGTGCAGGGATCATTGCTCGGCCCGGACCTGGTGGGCCGAAAGGGCCTGTTTCCGCCCTGTATCTCAAAAACTAAAACTAAAAACTAAAACTAAAAAAACTAAAGGGCTAGACCCTTCTTCAGACTGATACATCACCTATTTCTTTCCTCGAGCGATACTGCCAGACTGAATTACTCCAGCGTTTTGTGTCTATCTCAGTTCAACCCAGCATCTGCAGTTCCTTCCTAAACTAAAGGCCTGTACTATTCGATATTATTGTTTTTCCGCTGACTGGATAGCACACGACAAAAACTTTTCACTATACCTCAGTACACGTGGCAGTAAACTCAACAACTAAACTTATTCTGTCAACCTTTTATATGTTTGCTTCAATTTGTGGTAAAAACGTTCCCCTATGAGAGCGTCAAAAGTGGCTGAATCCACTGTACTTTGCACTATTATGGAGATTGAGATACTTGTATTGTTCCATGTGACGTACCAGTTTTTTGCAGATCGACAGTAGGTAATACAAAGAGTCGTCATGTAGAGATCATAAGTGATAGGAGCAGAATTAGGCCATTCGGCCCATCAAGTCTACTCCGCCATTCAATCATGGCTCATCTATCTCTGCCTCCTAACCCCATTCTCCTGCCTTCTCCCCACAACCTCCGGCATCTGTACTAATCAAGAAGCTACCTATCTCGGCCTTACAAAATTATCCATTGACTTGGCCTCCACAGCTTTCTGTGGCAATGAATTCCACAGATTCACCACCCTCTGACTGAAGAAATTCCTCCTCATCTCCTTCCTAAAAGAATGGCCTTTAATTCTGAGTCTATGACCTCTGGTCACAGACTCTCCCACTAGTGGAAACATCCTCTCCACACCCACTCTAGCCTTTCACTATTCTGTATGTTTCATTGAGGTCCCACTGACAAAGTTACGAAGTACCCTTTTTTTTCCCCCAATGGTTCCCCCCTCCTCTCACCTCCCCCGCCCTCCTCCTTAGTTCTCGATGCCCGCCCAAGGTACTTGTTATTTCTCGGCGCCCTCCCCCCCTGCGCCCCCCCCCCCTTTGTTAACACACAACCCCGTGCTGGGTCCCCCGCTGTCCTCAGCAGCCCCCCCATTTCAGGTCCCCCCTGTCCTCCACGCCCCCCCCCCCCCCCCACTCCAGATTCCCCTTAGTTCTCGACGGCCATTAACTCCAGATCCCCCCCCCTTAAGCCCGGGTCCCCCTCTGTTCTTGGTGCCCCCCCCCCCCACTCTGGGTCACCCCATCCCCAGCGTTCCACACCCCCCCCCCCACTCTGGGTCACCCTCTATCCTCAGTGTTCCCCCCAGTCTGAGTCCCCCTCTGTCCTTGGCAGCCTCTCACTACGGGTCCCCATCTATCCTCAGCAGCCTGGTGGCTCGAGCCTCTGTCCTCGGGACTTGCCTTTATGCTTGCCGGAGAGATTTTGTTTTCTCACATTTACTGTAAATCAGCTTCTAGAGATCTCCTTTACCAGGTCTGACAGATACTTATTTCATTCATCTTAGGTTCCAAGATGGCGGATGTGCAGGAGTGGGCGCCGTTTGTATGGCAGCCTGCCTGCAGTCCGTCGTCTAACTTTTTTATTGTCTGAAACATTTTTTTTATTGGAGTCTATTCTTTCTATGTGGGGGGGAACTGTTTTAACCCCAGTCCTACCTGGTTGGAGATGCGGTTTTCCTCCTAATCGCGTCTCCGATCTCCCCATGCGGCCTTCCATCGGGCTGGAGCGGCGTTCCTGCCGGGGACCACAGCTTCGGCGGCACAATGCTGGGACACCAACGGGGAGCGGGCGATGCCTTGCCGGGTCGCCGCTCCGGAGTGCTGTGGCCGCCGACCATCAACATCGGGCAGCCGCGGTCTGTGGTTTGAGGGCATCCCGCCGCGGGCGGGCGACGCTGGATCAGGAACACCGCGGAGTCGAGGCTCCAACCGGCGCGGCCTGAAGTCCGCGGGCGTCGCAGTCTCCGGGGAAGGAGTGGCCGCTTCAGACATTTTCAAGCTGCTGAGGACTTTTCCACCCGATGCGGGTGGGCAGACAACATCGGGCTGCCGTTGCGGCGGCTGGCTGCAGTGGCCTCAGACTGGCCCCGACCTCGGGTGGACTAGGAGGAGGAGGAGGACTGGACATTTTAGTGCCTTCCCTCACAGTGGAGAGTGTAGATTCTACTGTGGGGGGATGTTCGTGTTTGTGTAAAATCTCTTATAGTGTGTTGTCATTTTTTCTATCTCTTTTTATTATTTGTATGGTTAGTTAACTGTAAAGCACTTTGGCTTTTGATTTAATTCAATTGGAAAATGTGCTATATAAATAAACTTATTATTATTATTAAGAAAAAAAATGTTAGTGCTTGATTCGACTGGAAGAAGCAAAACCCCCGAGGAGTGTACACTATCAAACACTGTTCACTTTCATCAGCTCCAGATTGGGAATATCAAGGGTTATATGTAACAGAATGAAACACTGCAGCGTGGGGGTGGGAGGGGGGGGAGTGGCCGGAAGGTGGTGGCGATGGGACTGTGGAGGGAGGAGACATGTGGCTGCTGTGATGTAGAGTGAGATAGAGACACAGCCGGATAATACCGTGAAATAAAATATTCAGTAGCTATTCAGTAGCTTCCTTCCAAGACCGCAAAAAGCTGCAGAGAGGTATTAAGGTCATAAGGGATAGGAGTAGTATTAGGCCATTTGTCCCATCAAGTCTTCCATTCAATCATGGCTGATCTATCTCTCCCTCCTAACCCCATTCCCCTGCCTTCTCCCCGGAATTTCTGACACCCGTACTAATCAAGAATCTATCTATGTCTGTCTGATCGACCGGGTGGCTGCATGCACGGCAGCCTCGCCAACAGCCTGTCTCGTCCCTTTCTTCTTTTGTTGTTTATAGTCTGTTTTTACTTGTATGTTTGTATTATATGGGGATTGGGGGGGGGGGGAGGGACTTTTTTAAAATCTCTTCCCCTGATGGAGCTGCGACATTTTTTTTGTAGTATCTCCGTCCACACTGCGGCCTTATCATCATGGAGCTGGCAGTCCCTTTGTTAGGGACAGACCTCGGGAGCTTCAACCGCGGGAGCTTCGATCTCCCCAACTGCGAGAACTTCGATCTCACCGACTGCGGGAGCTTCGATGACCCCGACTACGGATGTTTCGATTGCCCCGAACCGGGAGAAAAGGAGGAAAGAAGGTATAAGTTTTGCCTTCCATCACAGTGGGGAATGTGAGGTCGCCGAAAAAACAAGATGGACGTTCTGCCTGCGCCGGTGAGGACTCGGGGGGAGTGCCGTGTGTGCAGTGATCTCGGTGTTTGTGGGGACATGGCTCCATGAGGACATCCCGGAGTCTACTGCGAGTGTGGACAGCTTTCTGACTGTTCGGGCAGACAGGGACTACAGAGAGAGTGATAGCGGTCAGTACAACTGGTCACATCACGATGAAGGAGCCTGTAGGTGGCCCGGAGATTGAACTAATGGCTGTGGGTCTCTGCTTATGCTGTGTGCCCTGGGGACTCTCACACGCCGCTGGGGTGGCTGTTTATGTTTAATCGTTATGTAGTTATGCACCTTGTTGCTTTTTTTGTATACAAATCAAATGTTACTGTACCTTGGTACACGTGACAATAAAGAACCATTGAACCATTGAAAAATATCCACTGACTTGGCCTCCACAGCCTTCTGTGGCAAAGAATTCCCCAGATTCACCACTCTCTGACTACAGAATTTTTTCCTCATCTCCTTCCTAAAAGAACGTCCTTTAATTCTGAGGCTATGACCTCTTGTCCTGGACTCTCCCACTAGAGAGTTGTGGATCCGCTGAGTTACTTCAGCATTTTGCGTCAATCTTTGGTGTAAACCAGCATCTGCAGTTCCTGCAGCGCATCTGAAATGTCCTCATTCTTCAGGGAACGGGGTTCCCCTCCTCCACCATAGATGAGGCTCGCACCAGGGTCTCTGCCATACCCCGCAACACTGCTCTCTCTCCCCATCCCCCACTCACAACAAAGGCAGAGTCCCCCTAGTCCTCACCTTTCACCCCACCAGCCGTCACATACAACAAGTGATCCTCCGTCAGTTTCGCCACCTCCAACGTGACCCCACCACTCACCACATCTTCCCATCTCCCCCCATGTCTGCCTTCCGCAAAGACCGCTCCCTCCGTAACTCCCTTGTCAATTCTTCCCTTCCCTCCCATACCACCCCCTCCCCTAGTACTTTCCCTTGCAACCGCAAGAGATGCAACACTTGTCCCTTCATCTCCCCCCTCTACTCTATTCAAGGACCCAAGCAGTCGTTCCAGGTGCGACAGAGGTTCACCTGCATCTCCTCCAACCTCATCTATTGCATTCGCTGCTCTAGATGCCAGCTGATCTACATCGGTGAGACCAAGCGGAGGCTTGGCGATCGTTTCGCCGAACACCTCCGGTCGGTCCGCAATAACCAACCTGAACTCCCGGTGGCTCAGCACTTCAACTCCCCCTCCCATTCCGTATCTGACCTCTCTGTCCTGGGTCTCCTCCATGGCCACAGCGAGCAACACCGTAAATTGGAGGAAATGCACCTCATATTCCGCTTGGGCAGTCTACATCCTGGGGGCTTGAACATTGAATTCTCCCAATTCTGCTAGCCCTTGCTGTCCCCTCCCCTTCATCAGCCCTCTGGTTGTCTCCTCCCCTCCCCCAGCCCTCGGGCTCCTCCGCCTTTTTCCTTTTTTCCTTTCTTCTCCCCACCCCCTATCAGTCTGAAGAAGGGTTTCGGCCCGAAACGTTACCTATTTCCTTCGCTCCGTAGATGCTGCTGCACCCGCTGAGTTTCTCCAGCATTTTTGTGTACCTTCTGCAGTTCCTCCCTATGTATTAAATATAAAGGGATGCCTGTGTAAAACAGTTGAGAAAATATGTGTTCTCTCAGATGGCACAGAGGTAGCGTTGCTGCCTCACAGCGCCAGATACCCAGGTTCGATCCTGACTACAGGTGCTTGTCTGTACAGAGTTTGTACGTTCACCCTGTGACCATGTGGGTTTTCTCCGGTTGCTTCGCTTTCCTTCCACATTCTAAAAACATACAGGTTTGTCGGTTGATTGACAGTCGGTACAGAGCAAATCAGAGCCGGCTCCTCCTGTTCTGTTTTGTTCTGTACCTTTTCATACCTCTAGTTTCCCTCTCACCTGACGCTCAGTCTGAAGAGGGGCCTCGACCCGAAACATCACCCATTCCTTTTCTCCAGAGATACTGCCTGACCCGCTGAGTTACTCCAGCATTATGTGGCTATCTTCACTATAACCAGCATCTGCAGTTCCTTCCTACATGTAGGAGCCATTTATGCTTAAGTCAGAATATTATAGTCATGTCTAGATATTTCTAGTTCTTATCTGTATGTACGCTGGTAGGTTGGATTTGATGCATAGAGGAGTGTGTCAACATCTGGATAGGCTAACGCAGACTCAGAGATTTAGAGTTTAGTTTGCCTCAAGGGATGGTGAGGACAACAGTTTTTACCATGTTCACATTCACACTCATGTTCACGAGACACCACACGGAAGAAACAGTTAGTAGGAACAAAAAGTTATGAATTATTTCTTTGTTTCGTATTACTTCAATTTTAGCTTAGACCCCCTTCGGCAATGGCTGACCATGGATGTCTCCAGGGTGCTATTCCCTAAATGGAGGAAGCCTGAGCGTGACTTTGTTTAACGTGGGGAGACTGGTGCACAGACAGCCACCCCACAGTCCTTGACAGATCTGGGTCAGGATCTAGTGGCATGGAGTCCAAGACGACCGGAGACCCTTTTCTGCTGCAGCCTTCATCCGCCTTCCCAGCCGTTGTGACGCTCCACTAAGGTCAGCTATTGTCCTCCGCCAGTTCCACCGTTGAGGTCTTGGTTGGATTGCTCTTTGTCACGCTCTCACGCTTTGTCACGCTCTTTGTCAGACCTCACGCTCGACCTTACCGCCATGGATGGTCTACCAGGAGCATAGCTCCAGACGGCATCGCTCTCAGGATCTCAGGACCACACAAGCTTCTCGACCACAACAAGGTGACAATCCACGGAGAATTGTCTTTTACTTCAATAAAAGACCAATTAATCAAGAAACAACGACTGGAAAGTTTGTTTTTACTGCCTGTTAGTGCGCAAACTATATCTCCACCACATCGCCGAGTAGTAACGGTAATTAAAAGTTGGAGATAGAAAAGTTTAGAAATTGCCGTTACACTACATATTAAAAATAAGGGGATGTCTATTTAAAACACAGTTGAGAAAACATTTCTTCCCTCAGATGGTGGTGAATTGTTGGGATTCATTGAATGGATTCAAGCCCAAACACCAGGTGTTCTGGAGAACAGGAGGGAAAAAGTTTCTGAGGCTAAGATATGAATCATGATTTTGGTGTTGTCGAGGCCAAGAACTGAACCATGACTTTCCTGAATAACCAGATCAACCCTCAAGCTTGCTCTGTCATTCAGGAAAACCATGGTTTTCCTTCCTGTTCTCCAGAACTCTTGGCTGATTACTGCTCCTTTCCTTTATAGAGTCACAGAGTGATACAGTGTGGAACCAGGCTCTTCAGCCCAACTTGCCCACACTAGCCAACATGTCCCAACTACACTAGTCCCACCTGCCTGCGCTTGGCCCATATCCCTCCAAACCTGTCCTATCCATGTACCTGTCCTAATTGTTTCTTAAACATTACAATAATACCTACCTCAACTACCTGCTCTTGCAGCTCATTCCATACACCTACCACCCTTTGTGTTAAAATGTTACCCCTCAGAATCCTATTAAATCTTTCCCTCTCCACCTTAAGCCTCTGACCTCTGGTTCTCGATTCTCCTACTCTGAGCGAGACTCTGTCTACCCGATCTATTCCTCTCATGATTTGATACCTTTATAGGATCACCCCTCTGATCAACTAAACATAGTTTAGTTTAGTTTAGAGATACAGCACAAAAACAGCCCTTCGGCCCACCAGCGATCCCCACACTTTAAGACTATCCTCCTACATACTTTAGCGACAACATACACCAAGCCAATGAACCTACAAAACTGTACGTCTTTGGAGTGTGGGAGGAAATCGAAGATCTCGGAGAAAACCCACGCAGGTCATGTGGAGAACGTACAAACTCCATACAGGCAGCACCCGTAGTGGGAATCGAGCCCGGGTCTCCAGCACTGTAAGGCAGCAACTCTACCGCTGCGCCACCGTGCTGATTATTGTTTGCTGTAAATTGTCTTCTGCAACCTAAACAAATCTGCATACACCTCAAAATCACTTGATCACTGGCCTGTGAGAACGAAACAAAAGCCATGTCTTCTTTTAGTTCGATATAGTACGCAAAGGGACTGATGGATGGGTATAACACCATGCAGTGAAACGGAGAGCGGTGCAGCAATACAAAGTGGGACTGAGATGAATGGCAGTAATGGTGGAGGGAAGTAGATGAAAGGATGTAACAATTCACAATAGGACTGAGAACGTTTCCGAGAGTTAGCTAAAGAAGAGATGTGAGACAGAGAGCTTTGTTCAACAGCATCCAGGGTACTGAGATGAAACAGGATGACTCAGAAACGGAAAAATGAGCGTTGAATTCTCTTGTAAGAAGGGATGCAAAGAGACTCTTGCTTTTACAGTGCGTAGGAAAGAACTGCAGATGCTGGTGTGCACCAAAGATAGTCACAAAATGCTGGAGTAACTCAGCGGGACATCTTTGGAGAGAAGGAATGGGTGACGTTTCAGGTCAAGACCCATTTTCAGTCCCTTCTTCTTTCTTTTACGGCTTTGATTCCAGGAATGAGTGGGTTAGCATATGATGAGCATTTGACACCACTGGGTCTCTACTCGCTAGGGTTGAGAAGGTTGAGGGGGGGACCTCATTGAAACTTACAGAATAATGAAAGGCACAGATAGAGTGGATGTGGAAAGGAAGTTTCCACTGGTGGGCGAGTCAAGGACCAGGGGTCAAAGCATCAGAATGAAAGAGCGCACTTTTAGGAAGGAGGTGAGGTGGAACTTCTTTAGTCAAAGGGTAGTTAATCTGTGGAACTCATTGCCACAGAGGGCTGTGGAGGCCAAGTCAGTGGATATTTTTAAGGCAGAGTTAGACAAGTTCTTCATTAAAACGGGTGTCATGGGTTATTAGGAGAAGGCTGGAAAATGGGATTAGGTGGCAGTGATCTGCCATAATTTAATGGTGGAATAGACTCGATGGGCCGAATGGCCTATTTCTACTTCTATAACTTGTGAACTTGGGAATTTGGTTTTAGCAAGAAAAATTGTACACCCACTGAGTTTCTTCTGGAATGCACTCGATTAGGATAATCTTAGAAAAGTTCCCACCATTCTGCACAACATACAGTTCTGCATTCAGCAACATTATCTGGGCCAGATCCTTTATCTCATAGTCGTAGAGATTCATAGAATCATACAGCATAAAAACAGGCCCTATGACCCCAACTTGTCCACACCGACCAACATGCCCCATCTACTCTAGTCCCACCTGCCTGTGTTTGACCCATACCCCTCTAAACCTGTCCTATCCATGTACCTCTCCAAATGTGTCTTAAATGCTGTGATAGTCCCTGCCTCAACTACTTCCTCCGGCAGCTCATTCCAAACACCCACCACCCTTTGTGGCAAAACAATGTCTCTCAGGGTCCTATTAAATCTTTTCCCCCTCACCTTAACCCTATGTCCTCTGGTTCTCGAGTCCCCTACTCTGGGCAAGTGACTCTGTGCATTTACCCAATCTTTTCTTCTCATGATTTTGTACTTCTTTATAAGATCGTCCCTCATCCTCCTGCGCTCCAAGGAATAAAGTCCCGGCCTGCTCGACCTCTCCCCATAGCTCAAGCCTTCGAGTCCTAGCAACATCCTCGTAAATCTTTTCTGCGCCTTTTCCAGCTTCTACTCAACCTGTTGTGGATCACCATTGGGGAAGGGGACATGGGTGGTTGTGGTGAGAGGTGCCCTATGCTTTGGCACTTCATTGACAAAAACAATATCTGATACCTTTTCACTGATGCACGGCACATATTTGCAGGGTCATAGAGTCATACAGCATGTAAACAGGCTCTTTGTCCCCACTTGCCTACTCCGACCAACATGTCCCAGCTACACTAATCCTGCCTGTGTTTGGCCCATATGAAACACAGAGGGATAGGTCGTCACAAGAAATGTCGTCCGTCCGTTCCCTCCACAGATGCTGCCTGACCCGTGGAGTTCCTCCTGCACTTTGTGTGTTGAGCTCAATCTTCCAACATCTGCAGTTCTCAGTTCCCTGTGTCTCCTAGAGAAAGGCTGTACCAGATCACACTCTACATTTAGTTTTTTAGTTTAGCTCAGAGATACAGCGCGGAAACAGGCCCTTCCGCCCAGCGAGTCGGCACCGACCGGCGATCCCCGCACACTAACACTATCCTACACACACTGGGGATAATTCTACATTTTGCACCAAGCCAATTAACCTACAAACCTGTACGTCTTTGGAGTGTGGGAGGAAATCGAAGATCCCGGGGTCCCACGCAGGTCACGGGGAGAACGTACAAACTCCGTACAGACAAGCACCCGTAGTCAGGATCGAACCCGTGTCTCTGGCGCTGTGAGGCAGAAGCTCTACCACTGCGCCACCGTGCTGCCCTTTTAGTAAACCTTTCAACAGCAGTGGGAATCCGAATGCTTTCATCTTGAAAGCTCTCATTCTAAATGCATTAAGGAGGGCCTGGCTCTATTTTATTTCTATCTATTTGTAACATAAAAATTGGTGCCACAGTAATACTTTGCATCAAATGTAGTCCATACTTTCTATCAGCATATATCTTTCATTACCAGCATTAGTTCCTGAGTGGTGAAAACTGCTACAAGTTAATAGCATTTTTTTTTGTTATAAAAACCAATCTTTCAGTCACTCTAAAATCAATTCAGGCTTTTTCCCCTCGCTTTATTGCTTGGGCTGAACAAGTGGCGGCTGATTGATGAGATTCCAGACCTCTGGGGCTTGCTCCCTGCAGGTCTTCTGTCAAAACAGAACAGAATCCTTCAGAGGTAATCAGGTCCTCCATATTACAGTCTGTTCTCAGCTGAGAACAGAAGATCACCAAATGGTCCTAGTACCAAATTGGATTTTCTTACGAGAGCAACTGTTTTATTTTTCCCATCTGATATCACACATGGCCTTCTTACCCAGCCAGCAGGATGTCATTTTCAATTTACAAACCAGTGCTCCATGGCACGCTGTCTCAGTGCATTGTCCCGATCAGTTTGCATTTCCTTTCCCCACCTGAATCTGTTAAATGAACAACACAGCACCGGACAATCTAATGGTCTCCTATATTATCGTCTATCAAACCTAGTATACACCTGTTCATAGAGTCTTAGTCCTGTTCTGTTCTGTTGTTTTAAACAATCTGCAGGCATTGCCACTTTCATTTCACTGCACATCTTGTATGTGTATGTGACAAATAAGGTTGCCTTAACTAGTCACACGGCATGGAAACAGGCCCTTCGGCCCAACTTGCCCATGCTGACCAACATTTCTAAAATAATACAGTTCTTCTTCTAAGGAAATCCAATTGGGAACGAGTCCCACACCGACCAAGATGCCACATCTACACTAGACACACCGAGCAAGATGCCCCATCTACACTAGACACACCGAGCAAGATGCCCCATCTACACTAGTCCCACACTATCCAAGATGCCCCATCTACACTAGTCCCACACTGACCAAGATGCCCCATCTACACTAGTCCCACACTGACCAAGATGCCCCATCTACACTAGTCCCACACTATCCAAGATGCCCCATCTACACTAGTCCCACACTCACCAAGATGCCCCATCTACACTAGTCCCACACTGACCAAGATGCCCCATCTACACTAGTCCCACACTGACCAAGATGCCACATCTACACTGGTCCCACACTGACCAAGATGCCACATCTACACTAGTCCCACACTGACCAAGATGCCCCATCTACACTAGTCCCACACTGACCAAGATGCCCCATCTACACTGGTCCCACACTGACCAAGATGCCACATCTACACTGGTCCCACACTGACCAAGATGCCACATCTACACTAGTCCCACACTGACCAAGATGCCCCATCTACACTAGTCCCACACTGACCAAGATGCCACATCTACGCTAGACACACCGACCAAGATGCCACATCTTCATCAGTCCCACCTTGGCTTCGCTTATTTTAGCTTAGCTTAGAGATACAGAGCAGAAACAGGCCCTTTGGTTCATTGAGTCCGCACCGACCATCGATCCCCGCACATTAACACTATCCACACACACTCGGGACAATTATTACATTTACATCAAGCTAATTAACCTACAAACCACATCTTTGGATTGTGGGAGGAAACCAACGTTCTTGGAGAAAACCCACGCGGGTCACGGGTAGAATGTACAAACTCTGTACAGACCACCCGTAGGCGGGTTTGAACCCCAGTATCTGACGCTCTAAGCACTGTAAGGCAGCAACTCTACCGCTGCACCACCGTACTTGGCCCATATCACTCTAAACCTGTCCTATCCATGTATCTGTCCAAATGTCTCTTACAATAGTATCTGCCACAACTACCTCCTCCTGCATCTCGTTTCATACAGCCACCACCCTTGGTGTGAAATCTCCATGTCCAATAAAGAGGTTAAACAAAACTCTCCATGAAATCATTAGTATACCGCTCGGCGCTGGTTTAATGTTTTGTTGTCTTTTCTTTCACCGTAAAACAAATGTTCCTGTTTTCCTTGCAGAGTCGATGGAGACTTCGATCTAATGCAAGTAATTTTTGGCCAAGCTGACCACCATCAAGAAGCCTGGCTCCGTCCTGGGGGCGGAGTTGGATTCACGGGAGGTGGTCTTGGAGGGGAGGATGCTCCTCAAACTGCGGAGCATCCTGGACAATGCAGCTCACCCCCTCCATGGCACACTGGTCAACCTGAGGAGCACCTTCAGCAACAGACTAGTTCCACCAAGATGCAGGACAGAACGCCACAGGAGATCCTTCTTCCGTGTGGGTATCAAAATGTACAATTCCTCCCCCTTCTGTCGTGGGGTAGACTGAGACTGACCCCACCCCCCCCCCCCCCCAAATCTTTGCACATCCCAATCCTTTCCACTCGTCACTTTGATTTCATGTTTCATGTATTTTGTGTTTTTATGACTGTTGGCAGATCAATTTCCCTCCTGGGATAAATAAAGTTCTATCATATCATATCGTATCGTATCGTAATCGGAGGCAATTCAGATTCATCTTCAGCCTGGAGACTGAAAGCCTCTCTCACCATCGAACTCCCACCATCTCTGACAATAGCGTTAGGACAATTGCAAAAGATTTTTCTTTGTTACGTCTCCAGCTCGTGAACGTCAAACACTTGAAAGCACTCTGTGAAGCACGAACCTTCGTTGGTGCATTTAAAATCTTCCTCCATTCTGCCTAACAAAGTTATCAGAACCTGGATAGAGTGGATGTGGAGAGGACGTTACCACTAGTGGGAGAGTCTAGGACCGGAGGTCAAAGCCTCAGAATTAAAGGACATTCCTTTAGGAAGGGGATGAGGAGGATTTATTTTGTCAGAGGGTGATGAATCTGTGGAATTCATTGCTACAGATGGCAGTGGAGGTCAAATCAGTGGATATTTCTTCTGGCAGAGATAGATAGATTCTTGAATGTTACTGATGTCAGTGGTTATGGGGAGAAGGCAGGAGAATGGGGTTAGGAGGGAGAGATAGATCAGCCATGATTGAATGGCGGAGTACACTTGATGGGCCGAATGGCCTAATTCTGCTCCAATCACCTATAAACAAATGAACATGGTTATGAACCTTCCACCTTAAGCTCCTTACCCCCACCTGCCCCAAAATTCCCTTTCATTGCACGTTCCTCACCAGATGATAATTCACAATGAGCAAAGCCTCATCCATGAATAATCAATGGATATCAAAATGTTCTTGAGGCTAGATATGTTTAGTTTAGAGATACAGTGTGGAAACAGGCCCTTCCACCCACCAAGTCAGATGATCACCCCGTACACTAGTCCTATCCAAACTAGGAACAAGTTACAGAATACAATTAACCTACAGACCTGCACGTCTTTGGTGTGTGGATTAGCTTCAAGGAGAGGTTGGATGGACTTGCATTTTTTTCTCTGGAACACCCGAGATTGAGGGTGATAGAAGTATATCAAATTATGAGAGGCATAAAATAGGATAGACAGTCAGAGCCTTTTTTCCAGTTGCGCACTTCCAACCTTCTCTATCAACGGAGTGGCACGGTGGCGCAGCAGTAGAGTTGCTGCTACAGATGTGCAGGTTTGTTGGTTAATTGGCTTGGTGTGAGTGTAAATGGTTCCCAGTGTCTGTTGGATAGTGTTTGTGTGTGCGGGGATCGCTGGTCGGTGTGGACTCGGTTGGCCGAAGGGCCTGTTTCCGCGCACTATCTCTAAACTAAACTAAACTAATCTGCCCAAGATAGACACAAAAAGCTGGAGTAACTCAGTGGGACAGGCAGCATCTCTGGAGAGAAGGAATGGGTGATGTTTCAGGTTGAGACCTTTCTTCAAACTGAAGTGACGGGAAAGGAAAACGAGAGATATACGATGATGATGTAGAGAGCAATAGGATGTGAATGGGCAGAAGAAGGAATGATCAAGTTGGGACATATCTTTCATCATGTTGCTCAGTTCCCCAAGGCAGCATGAAATGTAGGGTCTGAAGAAGGGTTTCGGCCCGAAACGTTACCGATTTCCTTCGCTCCATAGATGCTGCTGCACCCGCTGAGTTTCTCCAGCATTTTTGTGTACCAGCATGAAATGTAGATGGATTCAATGGTGAAGAGATCGGTCTGTGTGATGGACTGGGCTACATCTACAAATCTCTGCAATTTATTCCCAAACCAAGCTGGGATGCAACACAACAGCATCCTTTCTATGTTGCATAAGTTCATAAATTCATGTCATAAGGCCATTCAGCCCATCGGTCCACCTACTCCGCCATTCAATCATGGCTGACCTATCTTTCCCTCCCAACCCCAATCTCCTGTCTTCTCCCCATAAACCTTGTCACCCGTACTAATCAAGTATCTGTCAATGTCCTCCTTAAAAATGCCCAATGACTTGGCCTCCACAGCTGCCTGTGGTAATGAATTCCACAGATTCACCACTCTCTGGCTAAAGAAATTCCCCTGCACCTCCTTTCTGAAGGAACTAACTTTTATTCAGAGGCTATGCCGCCTGGTCTTAAACTCTCCCACTAGTGGAAACTTCCTCTCTGTTTCTAAGACCAGGCGGCAGAGCCTCTGAATAAAAGAATGTTCCTTCGGAAAGGAGGTGCGGAGGAATTTCTTTAGCCAGAGGTGGTGAATCTGTGGAAGCATGTAGACAGCATTTTGTGTCTATCTTCGGTGTAAATAGGCATCTGCAGTTCCTTCCGACACACCGTGTTACTAAAGTTCTCTATCATCTGAGGAAGGACATTATTGCCATAGAGGGAGTGCAGAGAAGGTTCACCAGACTGATTCCTGGGATGTCAGGACTGTCTTATGAAGAAAGACTGGATAGACTTGGTTTATACTCTCTAGAATTTAGGAGATTGAGAGGGGATCTTATAGAAACTTACAAAATTCTTAAGGGGTTGGACAGGCTAGATGCAGGAAGATTGCTCCCGATGTTGGGGAAGTCCAGGACAAGGGGTCACAGCTTAAGGATAAGGGGGAAATCCTTTAAAACCGAGATGAGAAGAACTTTTTTCACACAGAGAGTGGTGAATCTCTGGAACTCTCTGCCACAGAGGGTAGTCGAGGCCAGTTCATTGGCTATATTTAAGAGGGAGTTAGATGTGGCCCTTGTGGCTAAAGGGATCAGAGGGTATGGAGAGAAGGCAGGTACGGGATACTGAGTTGGATGATCAGCCATGATCATATTGAATGGTGGTGCAGGCTCGAAGGGCCGAATGGCCTACTCCTGCACCTAATTTCTATGTTTCTATGTTTCTATCATGTTCCTCAGTTCATATCGTAGGTCAATGGAACGATGCAGCAAAAAAGGCATGAGAGGAATATGTGAAGAATATACCCACACATGCTCAAGTAGTTCACATCAGAAGCTTCAGTGCATGCACAGTATAAGCCTTTTATTTCCTTCTTAACGAATTGAAATGGTTTCCATACCATTTGCACAGATGGAATTGATGCTAATGACAGGACAGATCCTGTACATTATAAGGGTGTACTGGAAGGCAAGAATTCCATTCTTCGCACCACAATGAGTTCAGAATTTTTTTTATGACACCAAGGAAAAGCAAAACATCCTTCATTCAGTCAAGTGGTACAAAAAAGTTGCAGGATCACTTAAAGCCAAAACACTCTGATGCTGCAGCAATCAGAAGACAATGTCAGTTCACATTGCCTCATTGAAGAGCCGAACCAAGCAATGCAACAATAGCTGCCTCTTTAACCATGCACTGTGTGACAGGTTCGATGGTGGCTTGGTTGATCAGTGAATTTCCCCCGGGATACAAAACATAACAAGAACCTCATTGTCAACACTGGCTTTAATGGTGTGTCAACATGTTCTCTGTGGCTTTCATGGCAGTCTGATGCATCGTCAGTGTTGCTGTGCACGGCAGTGACTACCTCAATCAATCAATGGGTTCAATGTTTCAATGGAGCTTTAATTGTCACATATGTAACTGCACGGTTAAATTCTTTCTGCAGGTACAAAACATGCTGGTGCCGCCATTTTAGATGACGCCCAACCCAGGCGACTATTTGCGTGCTAGCCACACAAGCAGATCGACAATCATATATTACAATCGCTCCACACTCTACACCTACAGCCCCTTATCATGTATCTGTACACTGCAAATGGCTCGTTTGTAATCATGTGTTGTCTTTCCCTGTACCTCGGTACACGTGACAATAAACTGAAGTGGACTGAACATTATTCAAAGTCCAAAGTCCGGTCGGCCCGCTCGCTCGATGTACTGGAGCAGTTCCCGCCAACCGACATCCCTTTCCTCTCCTCGCCCGGCCATCTTTGTGTCCCGGGGGCGCCTCATGCAGCCGACCTTGGAGCCGCTGGAGGCATTACCCCAGTTCACCCTCTTGCCGGCCCTCTCCTAGCACCTGACACCTCCTGGTTACGGCGACCAACGAGCCTCCAGGTGGGTTCCGGGTCCCACCGACCAACGAGCCTTCAGGCGAGGTCATAGAGTCATAGAATGATACAGCGTGGAAACAGGCCCTTCGGCCCAACTTGCTCACACCGGCCAATGTGTCCCAGCTACACTAGTCCCACCTGCCCGTGTTTGGTCCAAATCCCTCCAAACTTGTCCTATCCATGTACCTGTCTAACTGTTTCTTAAACGATGGGATAGTCCCAGCCTCAACTACCTCCTCTGAAAGCTTCTTCCATACACCCTCTACCCTTTGTGTGAAAAGGTTATCCCTTAGATTCCTATTAAACCTTTCCCCCTTCACCTTAAATCTATGTCCTCTGGTCTTGGATTCCTCCACTCCGTCCAAGAGACTCTGTGTGTTTACCCGATCTATTCCTCTCATGATTTTATACACCTCTATAAGATTACCCCCTCATCCTCCGGCGCTCCAAGGAATAGTGTCCCAGTCTACTCAACCTCTCCCTATAGCTCAGACCCTCTAGTCCTGGCAACATCCTCGTCAAACTTCTCCCAACCATTTCCAGCTTGGCAACATCATTCCAATAACATGGTGACCAGAACTGAACACAATACTCTAAGTGCGGCTTCACCAATGTCTCATAGGTCCCGCCGACTGATGAGACATTTTAAGAAGGTCACTGCCACGAAGACCGCGCGGCACCTGGGGTACATCTCTGAGTACCGGCGGGTGCGAACAGCGGGGAGAACACCAGCAGAGGTTGGACCAGCCTTGGAGACCCCTGGATGTATACTGCAGGTGGGGCTATCCCAGTTCCTGTGGGCAAGAGTAAAGCTACACATATACAGTGGGTCCATGTCCATCGGGATAATGGAAGTCCTAATTGGCCCAGCGTCATGCGGAGTTGTTGCAGGTAGTTCATCGCCTGAGTTTATCACATAGAGTGCAGGAAGGAACTGCAGATGCTGCTTTAAACCGAAGATAGACACAAAGATCTGCAGTCTTCTTCTTCTTGCGTATGGCGTGCAGAGCCTAAAGTTGTCGGACAACTTGCTCTATTTGATCTTATTTGATTGTGCACGCCGGGTTGACTGCATTTGTCAAAACAGGGCGGACCACGTGAAGGTTGCAATCTCCCACCCCAGTTCAGCAGTAAATCAGCGGGACAGGCAGCATGTCTGGAGAGAAGGAATGGGTGACCTTTCGGGTCGAGACCCTTCTTCAGACTGAATAACACGTAGGTAGTCGCCAAAAGAGTGATATCATATGGAACAAGCTGCTAGAAAAGGTAGTTGAGGCATGTACTGTTAACAAAAAGTCGTGAAAGTTTCATCAATTCCTCTCGGAAAGACCATTCTCAGCCACAGACAATAAGTTTTCACAACATAGAAACAACACTCAACAAAATAACACTTGAGGTAGTGCACAAACTAGTATAGGTGCAGCACAGAACAGGCCCTTCAGCCATAATGTCCGTGCCCAACATGATGGCAAGTTAAACTAATCTCCTCTGCCTACACATGATCCATATCCCATATTCCCCACATATGCATGTGCTCATCCAAAAGCCTCTTGAACACCACTATTGTATCTCTCTCCGCCATCACCCCTAACAGCAAGTTCCAGGCACCCACCATTCTCTGCATTAAGGGTTTGGACACGCTAGAGGCAGGAAACATGTTCCCGATGTTGGGGGAGTCCAGAACCAGGGGCCACAGTTTAAAAATAAGGAGTAAGTCATTTAGAACTGAGACGAGGAAACACTTTTTCTCACAGAGAGTGGTGAGTCTGTGAAATTCTCTGCCTCAGAGGGCGGTGGAGGCCGGTTCTCTCGATACTTTCAAGAGTGAGCTAGATCGGGCTCTTAAAGATAGCAGAGTCAGGGGATATGGGGAGAAGGCAGGAAAAGAGTACTGATTGGAGATGATCAGCCATGATCACATTGAATGGCAGTGCTGTCTCGAAGGGCCGAATGGCCTACTCCTGCACCTATTGTCTATTGTCTATTGTCTATAAACCCTGTTGGGCACATCTCCTTTAAATGTGTCCCTCTCACCTTAAAGATATACCCTCCAGTCTGTGACATTTCCACACTGGGAACATGGTTCTAGAAACATAGAAACATAGAAACATAGAAAATAGGTGCAGGAGGTGGCCATTTGGCCCTTCGAGCCAGCACCGCCATTCATTGTGATCATGGCTGATCGTCCCCATTCAATAACCCATGCCTGCCTTCTCTCCATATCCCTTGATTCCACTAGCCCCTAGAGCTCTATCTATCTCTCTCTTAAATCCATCCAGTGGCCTCCACTGCCGTCTGTGGCAGGGAATTCCACAAATTCACAACTCCCTGGGTGAAAACGTTTTTTCTCACCTCAGTCTTAAATGGCTTCCCCTTTATTCTAACCTATCTATGCCTATCACAATGTCTGTATACTTTCATCAGGTCTCCTCTTAACCTCTTACGTTCTAGAGAAAACAATCCAAGTTTGTCGGCATGTTGGAGCAGTGGTAGAGTTTCTGCCTTATGGGCCTGTCCCACTTAGGTGATTTTTTAGGTGACTACAGGAGACTTGGCTATCGCCACTTGGTCGCCAGGGTGTTGTCTGTATGGTCGAGAGTGCGTCTCCTCAGTCGCCCAAAGAATTGTAGCGTTTTTCTGGTCACCGCTGGATTTTGAAATGTTCAAGACTTTTCGGCGACAGTCAATGACCGTGGGTTGACGCCAATGAGCGTAGCTTGACTTCTCCTGACGTAGGTGCTGTCGTAGGTTGTCTCCAGAATGATGTAGGTTAGCACCAGGTGACGTAGGTTGTCGCCGATGCTGACCTCAGTGAATTCCATTTGGCGACCACCTACGTCAACCTTCGTCAACCGGAGACAGGTATCGGCGACTGAATTGTCTTACCTTGTCATAGCTTGTCGCAGGAGAACGTAGGTTGTCGTAGGTGTGGTCTTAGGTGGACATCGTAATGGGTCGGCGGTTGTCGGTAGCTTGCCGTAGTTTGACGTTGACTAGGTGGTAGGTTGTTGTAGATGTTGTCATAGACATTGTTGTAGACATTGCCGTAGGGGGGGATACAGTTGCCGGTTTTTCGGCGACTTGTTATGACTGTGACAGTCGCCGGCAGACGCAAAAAAAATCACCTAAGTGGGACAGGCCCATTATAGCAGCAGAGACGCAGGTTCGATCCTGACTACAGGTGCTATCTCCATGGAGTTTGTACATTTTCCCCGTGACCTGCGTGGGTTTTCCCCAGGTGCTATGGTTTCCTCCCACACTCCAAAGACGTACAGGTTTGTCGGTTAATTGGCTTGGTATAAATGTAAAAATTGTCCCTGGTGTGTGGAGATAGTGTTAATGTGCGGGGATCGCTGGTCAGCACGGACCCGGTGGGCTGAAGGGCCTGTTTCAGTGTTGTATCTCTAAACTAATCTAAACAATAGCTGTGACGAGCAAAGAGTCATAGAGTCGTACAGTGTGGAAACAGGCCCTTCAGCCCAGCTTGCCCACACCGGCCAACATGTATATTTGTAGATTAATTAGCTTTCGTTAAATTGTAAATTATCCCTAGTGTGTAGGATAGTGCTACTGTACGGTGTGATCGCTGGTTAGCACAGACTTAATGGGCTGAATGGCCTGTTTCTGAGCTGTATCTCTAAAGTCTAAAGTCTAAAATTTGTCCAATCTCCTTATAGCTAATGCACTCTAATTTAAGCAGCATTTTGGTAAACCTCTTCTGCACCCTCTCTAAAGCTTCCACATCGTTCCCCTAATGGAGCAACCAGAACAACACAGAACACTCCAAATGTGGCCTGGCTAAAGTTGCATTAAGCTGCAACATGACTTCTTGACAGCTCAATGCCCCAATGTTTGCAACTCTTGGTCAGTGTGGCAGAGCTGATGGATGCGTTCTTGAAGGAAAAGAGCTTGAATTCTACCTGAGGAAAATCAAAGCCAAAAAGGGCAAATAGACATTGTTTGCTGAAAATGTGATATTAATAAAACATTTTTCAACTAAAAAAAAAGAATGTTTCCAACTCTTAGAGCTGAATTCACAATACCAACAATGGATGCCTGATAACATAAAGGAGAAGCATTCTCTCATCCAGCATGATGACAAAATCAAACAGAGCAGCTCAAAATAAAACACAATTTCAGATGTTGTTGTCAAGGTTACCTAGTGAAACGTGAACAAGGGGCGTGGAACCATGATTTCACATTTTCGCCAGAAGAAATTGTCCTCTTTTTCATTCATTTCTGCTTGAAAAAGTATGCAACATAATGCCATTCAGCCCTGCCCAGCATCAAACGATGCAGCAGTTATCAGTTCCTGTTTAGTTGGTTGTCACGTGTACGGAGGTACAGTGAAAAGCTTTTGTTGCGTGCTAACCAGTTAGCAGAAAGACAATACATGATTACAATCAAGCCATTTAGTGTGTAGATACATGATAAAGGAATATAGATACATGATAAGAGAGCAGGGCGGCACGGTGGCGCAGTGGTAGAGTCGCTGCCTCGCAGCCACAGTAACCCTGGTTCGATCCTGGCCACGGGTGCCGTCTGTGTAGAGTTTGTACGTTCTCCCTGTGACCTTGTGGGTTTCCTCCGGGTGCTCCGGTTTCCTCCCACATCCCAAAGACGTGCAGGTTTCTTTCAGAGTCTGCATGCCACGGGGAGAACGTACAAACTGTGTCCAGACAAGCACCGGTAGTCGGGATCGAAGCCGGGTCTCTGACGCTGTGAGGCTGCAGCTCTATCGCTGTGCCAATGTAATCGCAATGCATATTGCATATGCTGCACCAGTCATGGAGGAAATTAATATTTAGTTACAGATAGGAAACCAAACCTGGCTGCTTGGATACACAAAGCGATACACTTACCCTGTTTGCATTGACGGCGCCGAATTAGAAATGGTTGAAAGCTTCAAATTCACCAACAAATATCACCAACAACTTCTCCTGGACAACCCATATAGAAGCAAAGGCCAACGACTCTTCCTTAGAAGTTCGGCATGTCCCCAACAACTCTCACCAACTTCCACAGATGCGCCAGAGAAAGCAGTTTATCGAGATACATTAGAGCATGGCTTGGGAACACCTCCATCCAAGACTTCAAGAAATTGCAAAGAATTGTGGAGGTAGCCCAGACCATCACACAAACCAACCTCCTCTCTACTGATTCCATCTACACCTCACGCTGCCTTGGCAAGGCCAGCAGCATAATCAAGGACCAGTCTCACCCGGCCACTCCCTCTTTTCCACTCTCCCATCAGGCAAGTGGTATAGAAGTGTGAAAACGCGCACCTCCAGATTCAAGGACAGTTTCTTCCCAGCTGTTGAAACATCCTACCACAACCTGAAAGCGGTCCTGAGCTCCTATCTACCTCATTGGAGACCCTCGGACTATCTTTAATCAGACTTTACTGGACTTTATCTTGCTCTAAATGTTATTCCTTTTATCATGTATCTGTACACTGTGGACAGCTCGATTGTAATCATGTATAGTCTTTCCGCTGAATGGTTACACTACCTCGGAACACGTGACAATAAACTCAACTAAACTGAACGGAATTAAACTAAAGTGGTTAGGTTTTCTCTTGTTGAAGATATTTGTCTGGTACTTTTTAGATAAAGAGTTTGCTGTCCACTTATCAATCCCATGCCTGTGAATGTTGTCTCAGTCTTATTGCGTGGACATGGATGGATAACTTACAGCAGAACAGTCAGTTCTGACGCAGGCAGACAAAATGAGTTACCCAAAGATAGAAAATTGATATTGATTTGTTATACGGGAATTTTGCGTGAACAGTCTGGCCATAGCTCTATGTTTAAACCCCATAGCGTTGTGGTCGGTAACTCTATATTTAAACCCCATAGCACTGTGGCCGGCAGCTCTATATTTAAAGCCCATAGCACTGCGGCCGGTAGAGCTATATTTAAAGCCCATAGCACTGCAGCCGACAGCTCTTTGTTTAAATTCCCACGCGTTAAGCCGGCAGCGCTCTGTGTAAACTTCTGCACGCCGAACTGGCAGCGCTGTGTGTATTGATTTGCGCCCCAAGTCTGCAGAGCTGTGTATTGCTTTACGCGCCAGTCTGCGGCTGATAGCACCTTGTTCCCAAAGGGGGGGGGGGGGGCCTCGCTCGGATGCAGTTCCTGCCGTTGGTTATAGTTTGAATTTGGGAGCAGCGCTATTGGCCAAGACTTACCAGCGGTTATTTCAACAGCTGATTTCTTACTAGAATAAAGGCAGACACCGGTAAGCCAGGAGTTAGTTTATGTACGAGAGGGGTACATACCTCATTGGAGACTCTCGGGCTGTCTATCATTGGACTTTACTGGTTTTAATCTTGCAGTAATTTATTTATGATATTCCCTTTATCATATATCTGTGCACTGTGGATGGCTCGATTGTAATCATGTATTGTCTTTCCATTTACTGGTTAGCAAGCAACAAAAGCTTTTCACTGTCCCTCAGTACACGTGGCAATAAACTAAACTCAAACTCGGTATAGACAGCTCGTGTAGTCCGATCCCGGGTCAAACCCAGGTCTCTGATGCTGTAAAGCAGCAACTCTACCGCTGCGCCACTGTGCCGCCCTATCGAACCACGTCGATTAGATGCACAAATTTCCTGAAAGTGGAGATTTCAACCAACTGTTTCAATGACGGGTACCAGAACAGAAGGCCATCCCAGGAGCATGTCTGAGAGGAGTGGATTTCATCTTCAAGATAGCGAAGCATCACGCTGACATCTCAGATGACCAATAGCAACCCCCAGAGGCTGGCAAAGCAACTGATGCATCTGCTCAATGTGTCACAACAAGGTTGTACAAATTCTGTAGACACATGCGGCACGGTGGTAGAGTTGCTGCCTTACAGCACCAGAAGCCCAGGTTCGATCCTGACAACGGATGCTTGCCTGTACGGAGTTTGTACGTTCGCCCCGTCACCTGTTTGGGTTTCCTCCCACACACCAAAGACGTACAGGTTTGTACAGTAGGTTAATTGGCTTGGTATGAGTGTAATTTGTCCCTAGAGTGTGCAGGATAGTGTAAGTGTGCAGGCATCACCGGTCGGCGCGGGATCGGTGGGCTGAAGGGCCTATTTCCGCGGTGTATCTCTAAACTAAACTAAACTTAAAGAAGGGTCTCGACCCAACACGTCACCCAGTCCTTCTCTCCAGAGATGCTGCCTGTCCCGCAGAGTTACTCCAGCATTTTGCGTCTATCTTCGATCTAAACTAAACTAAACATTGGTGCAGATTAGCTATTTGGTGATGACACAAAACAAACCATCTCAATTCAGTCCACATCTCCCCCAATTATAATTAACAGCTATAGAATAATTTTTCCCAGGATAGAAAAATTAAATACTTCAAGGTGAGAGGTGTAGAAGATCATGAGGAGGAATTGATAGGATGACTGTTCCTGATGAGTCACTGAGATGCCATGGTGAAAACAGGACCTCGTTCTTACTGCTCACATCAGAGGTGTCTAAGCTCATGAGGGGAACAGGCAGGATGAATGCACACTCTTACCCAGAGTAGGGGGAATCAAGAACAAGTGGACATAGGTTTAAGGTGAGGGGGGAAAGATTTAATAGGATCCTGAGGGGCAACTTTTCTACACAAAGGTTGGTGGGCGTATGGAACGAGTTGCCGGAGGAGATGGTTGAGCCAGGTACAATAACAAGATTTAAAAGACATTTGGACAGGTATATGGAGAGTAAAGGTTTAGAGGGGCATAAGCCAATAGTGAGCAGATGGGACTAGATGGCATTTTGGTCAGCATGGGCGTTACTTTGAAGGGCCTGCTTCTGTGCTGCTTGACCCTAAGACTCTAAGGTGGTGCAGTGGTGGAGTTGCTGCCTTACAGGGCAATGTTTTTACACAAAAGATGGTGAGTGCATGGAACGAGCTGCCAGAGGAGGTAGTTTAGGCAGGTACTAACTATCACCATGTATAAAAAACATTTGAACAGGTTCACGTTTAATGTAGGAAGGAACTGCAGATGCTGGTTTACAGCGAAGATAGGCACAAAATGCTGGAGTAACTCAGCAGGACAGGCAGCATCTCTGGAGAGAAGAAATGGGTGTTTTCTCGGGTCGAGACCCTTCTTCAGACTGAGCGTGAGGAGAGAGGGAGTTACAGAGATAAGGAAGTGTCAGAGATCAAAAGCGATGAAGTTCACGGGAAATGTAGATTAGACCATTGTTAGCTAGGAGGTGACAACAAAGCAAACACATTACATTACAATGTAATCAGGGGGACAGTCAGACTGGTGGGAGAACTGGGAAGGGGAGGGGATGGAGAGAGAGGGAAAGCAAGGACTATTTGTAATTACATAGAAACATAGAAACATAGAAAATAGGTGCAGGAGTAGGCCATTCGGCCCTTCGAGCCTGCACCGCCATTCAATATGATCATGGCTGATCATCCAACTCAGTATCCTGTACCTGCCTTCTCTCCATACCCCCTGATCCCTTTAGCCACAAGGGCCACATCTAACTCCCTCTTAAATATAGCGAATGAACTGGCCTCAACTACCTTCTGTGGCAGAGAGTTCCAGAGATTCACCACTCTCTGTGTGAAAAATGTTTTTCTCATCTCGGTCCTAAAGGATTTCCCCTTTGTCCTTAAACTGTGACCCCTTGTCCTGGACTTCCCCAACATCGGGAACAATCTTCCTGCATCTAGCCTGTCTAACCCCTTAAGAATTTTGTAAGTTTCTATAAGATCCCCCCTCAAACTTCTAAATTCTAACGAGTACAAGCCAAGTCTATCCAGTCTTTCTTCATATGAAAGTCCTGACATCCCAGGAATCAGTCTGGTGAACCTTCTCTGTACTCCCGTTATGGCAAGAATGTCTTTCCTCAGATTTGGAGACCAAAACTGTACGCAATACTCCAGCTGTGGTCTCACCAAGACCCTGTACAACTGCAGTAGAACCTCCCTGCTCCTATACTCAAATCCTTTTGCTATGAATGCTAACATACCATTCGCTTTCTTCACTGCCTACTTACACCAGCATGCCTACTTTCAATGACTGGTGTACCATGACACCCAGGTCTCGTTGCATCTCTCCTTTTCCTACTCGGCCACCATTTAGATAATAGTCTACTTTCCTGTTTTTGCCCCCAAAGTGGATAACCTCACATTTATCCACATTATACTGCATCTGCCATGCAATTTCCCACTCACCCAGCCTATCCAAGTCACCTTGCAGCCTCCTAGCATCCTCCTCACAGCTAACACTGCCCCCCAGCTTCGTGTCATCCGCAAACTTGGAGATGTTGCATTCAATTTCCTCGTCCAAATCATTAATATATATTGTAAATAGCTGGGGTCCCAGCACTGAGCCTTGCGGTACCCCACTAGTCACTGCCTGCCATTCTGAAAATGACCCGTTTACTCCTACTCTTTGCTTCCTGTTTGCCAGCCAGTTCTCTATCCACATCAATACTGAACCCCCAATACCGTGTGCTTTAAGCTTGTATACTAATCTCTTATGTGGGACCTTGTCAAAAGCCTTCTGAAACTCCAGATATAACACATCCACTGGTTCTCCCTTATCCACTCTACTAGTTACATCCTCGAAAAATTCTATGATTCGTCAGACATGATTTACCTTTCGTAAATCCATGCTGACTTTGTCCAATGATTTCACCACTTTCCAAATGTGCTGCTATCCCATCTTTAATAACTGACTTGCAGTTTCCCCACTACCGATGTTAGACTAACTGGTCTGTAATTCCCCGTTTTCTCTCTCCCTCCCTTTTTAAAAAGTGGGGTTACATTAGCTACCCTCCAATCCTCAGGAACTACTCCAGAATCTAAGAAGTTTTGAAAAATTATCACTAATGCATCCACTATTTCTGGGGCTACTTCCTTAAGTACTCTGGGATGCAGCCTATCTGGCCCTGGGGATTTATCGGCCTTTAATCCATTCAATTTACCTAACACCACCAAGTTAGAGAAGTCAATGGTCATACCACTGGGGTGTAAGCTGCCCAAGCGAAATATGAGCCTCCAATTTGCACTGGGCCTCACTCTGACAATGGAGGAGGCCCAGGACAGAAAGGTCAGTTTGGGAATGGGAGGTGCATTTAAAGTGTTTAGGAACCGGGAGATCAGGTAGATTTAGGCAGACTGAGCAGAGATGTTTGCTATACACCTTTCTGTCCTGGGCCTCCTCCATTGTCAGAGTGGGGCCCAGCACAAATTGGAGGAGGTACTTGGTTAGGACAGGTTTAGAGGGACATGGGCCAAATGCAGGCAGGTGGGGCTAGAGTAGTTAGGGCATGTTGGTCGGCATGGGCAAGTTGGGCCGAAGGGTCTGTTTCCACGCTGTATGACTCTTTGACTCGATTTTCAACAAGCTAGCAATTTATTTCCATGAACTCATCAGTGATCAAAGGAGGCAAATTCCAACAATCGTAAATTTATTTCAACCTCAAACACGCATGTTCGCTGCAATATAATTAGCACTGTATAATGTGACATACCTGAACTTCTCCATCCTCTGTTATGTTTTGTTGTAACTAACTTTAACAGCCAATTATTTTCAGTGTTTCACATTTCAGAGCTGTTTAAAGATTCTCCGATTAGTGAACAGGTTCTGTTATTTACTCATTAACAGGATGGCAGAGTTGACATTTATTTCACGTCTTCAAATTGGCCTCTGTTCAGAAAAAAATAAATCGGCAACCTCGCCGATGAATGTGAAATCACATTAGGTTTTAGTTCCCTTCGTTATTCATGTACCTGATATATTTTTAAAGCAATCACTGTCACCGATGCTAATTACCTTTTTAATCCAAATGACGTATATGCTTGAATTTTTTTGAAATATTTAAACACCTCCATTCACACGTTGGGATTCATGTTCATAGGTTCTAGGAGTAGATTAGGCCATTCGGCCCATCATGTCTACTCCGCCATTCAATCATGGCTGATCCATCTTTCACCTCTCAACCCCATTCCCCTGCCTTCTCCCCATAACCCCTGACACCCTTACAAATCAAGAATCTGTCAATCGCTGCCTTATAAAATATCCATTGACGGTCTCCACTGCCGTCTGTGGCAAAGTATTCCACCCTCTGACTAAAGACATTTCTCGTCTCCTCCTTCCTGGAAGAACATCCTTTATATCTGAGGCTATGACCTCTCGTCCTGAGTATGTTAACCCAATCATCCCCGGAATCATTCTCGTAAACCTCCTCTGGGCGTTCTACCATGCCAGCACGTCCTTCCTCAGATAAGGAGAATTTAATTGCAAAATTATCGCAATTACAAACACCTTTATTTTTGAAAAACCTGCAGGAAATAAAAACATTGTTATTACTAGTGTGAAATTCTCTAGCCCCAAACCCTCCTTCCCGCATTACAGGAAGGATGTGGAGGGGTTTGGAAAGGGCGCGGAGGAGGTTTACTAGGGTTAGTGAGCATTAGTTACAGGGAGAGGTTGCACAGAATGCCAACCTCACCAATGCCGAGTGTGCTGGGACACCTGATCTTCTTCGACGCCCCTCAGTCATGGCTGACCATGGGTGTCCCAAGGGTTGGAGGACGTCTCTGCGTGACTTTGTTTAACATGGGGAGACTGGTGCACAGACAGCCACCCCATGGTCCTTGACAGTTCTGGGTCAGGATCCAGTGGCATGGAGTCCAAGACGACCGGGGACCCTTTTCTGCTGCAGCCTTCATCCGCCTTCCCAGCCGTTGTGACGCTCCACTAAGGTCAGCCATCATCCTCCACCTGTTCCACCGTTGAGGTCTTGGTTGGATCGCTCTTGGTCAGAGACCTCCCCCTTGACCATACCGCCATGGGTGGCCCTACCAGGAGCATAGCTCCAGACGGCATCGCTCTCAGGATCTCAGGACCCCACAAGCTTCTCCACCACGACAAGGTGACAATCCACGGAGAAGGGGAGACCTGATAAAAGTGTATACAATTATGAGAGGCATAGATTATAAGGTCATACGTGATAGGAGTAGAATTAGGCCATTCGGCCTCATGTGTGAGGCTGTGATTGAAGAAGGAGGAGCTTGCAATGGGTAATTAAGAAATGTGTATATTCTCCTTGCAAAAGGCACATAGATAAGTTCAAAAGCCATAACTGATAGGAGCAGAATTAGGCCATTCGGCCCATCAAGTCTACTCCACCATTCAAACATGGCTGATCTATCTCTCCCTCCTAACCCCATTCTCCTGCCTTGTCCCATAACCTCTGACACGCATACTAATCAAGAATCTATCTAACTCTGCCTTAAAAATATCCACTGACATGGCCTCCACAGCATTCTGTGGCAAAGAATTCCACAGATTCACCACCCTCTGACTAAATAAATTTCTCCTCATCTCCTTCCTCAAAGAATGTCCTGTAATTTTGAGTCTTTGACCTCTAATCCTAGACTCTCCCGCAAGTGGAAACATCCTCTCCACATCCACTCTCCAAGCCTTTCACTATTCTGTATGTTAGGTCCCCCCTTCACCTAAACTCCAACGAGTACAGGCCCAGTGCCGACAAACGCTCATCATAGGTTAACCTACACATTCCTGGGATCATTCTTGTAAATCTCCTCAGCGGAGCCAGCACTTCTTTCCTCAGATATGGTGCCGAAAATTGCTCACAATACTCCAAATGCGGCAAGGAAACCGGTTTTGGTATACAAGGCGTCTTGAAATAAATGCTAGCGTAGGGTAGACAGTCAGAATCTTTTTTCCCAGGATGGAAAAGTCAAATACTTGAGAACACAGCCTTAAGGTGAGAGGGGCAAAGTTTAAAAGAGATTTGGGGGAAAGTTTTTAACACAGAGAGTGGTGAGGGCCTGGAATGCACTGCCCAGTGTGGTGGTTGAAGCATATACAATGGTGACGTTTAAAAGACTTTTGGATGGGCGTGAAGGAGTTGGGCTGAAGATGTTGATACTGATGCTGAAAATGGAGGGATATGGGTTATGTGCAGATAGATCAGTGACGGTGTTATGTTCACTGTGGGCCACAGAGTCTGATCTTGTGCAGGAAGGAACTGCAGGTGCTGGTTTACACCAAAGATAGACACAAATTTGCTGGAGTAACTCAGCGGGTCAGGCAGCATCTCTGGAGAGAAGGAATGAATGGGTGACGTTCTCAGTCTGAAGAAGGGTCGCGACCCGAAACGTCACCAATTCCTTCTCTCCGGGGATGCTGCCTGTCCCGCTGAGTTACTCCAGCATTTTGTGTCTATCTTCAGTGTAAAGCAGCATCTGCAGTTCCTTCCTACCCTGATCTATGATGGCAAGCATACCATAGGACCTCTTGTCCACCTTATCTAATCGTGTGCCATTTTCAATGAACTATAAGCTTGCACCCCTCTGTACATCAATGCTCTGAGGGTCTTGCATTTACTCTATATTTTGCTCCTGCATTTGAACTTCCCGAATGCATCACCTCACACTGATCCAGATTAAACTCCATCTGACGATTCTCCACCCATAATTTCAACTGATCTACATCCTGCTGTACCCTTTGACAACCTTCATCACTCTTTATAAGAGTGGATGGGGAGAAGATGTTTCCACTAGTGGGAGTCTAGGGCCAGAGGCCATAGCCTCAGAATAAAAGGAAGTACTTTTAGAAAAGAGATGAGGAGGAATTCATTCAGTGGAATTCATTGCCACAGATGGGTGTGGAGGCCAGGTCAATGGATATTTTTAAGATGGAGACTGGGATTCTTGATTAGTACAGGTGTCAGGGGTTATGGGGAGATGGCAGGAGAATGTGGTTGAGAGGGAAAGATAGGTCACCCATGATTGAATGGCGGAATAGACTTGATGGGCCGAATGGCCTAATTCTGCTCCTAGAACTTATGAACTTACTCATCAAACCGCCTACATGTTTATCCAAATCCTTTATCTATCATAAAGCACAAAGGTCTCCAGACGAAAGAAGGCCCTGTCAAATATGCGGGTGGCATGGTGGCGCAGCGGTAGAGTTGCTGCCCTACAGAGCTGGAGTCCAGGGTTCGATCCTGACGACGGGTGCTTGTCTGTACAGGGTTTGTACGTTCTCCCCGTGACCTGTGTGGGTTTTTCCCGGGATCTCCAGTTTCCTCCCACACTCCAAAGATGTGCAGGTTTGTAGGTTAATTGGCTTTGGTAAAGGTGGTAAATTGTCCCAAGTGTGCAGGACAGTGCCAGTGTATGGAGTGATCGCTGGTCAGTGCAGATATGGTGGGCCAAGGGGCCTGTTATCGCACTGTATCTCTGAAGCCGAAAGTCTAAAGGGAGAGCCATTGGGGAAGATAAAGAGTACAGAAGATAGTTCTCAGCATTATAGCGTTATTGTTCCATAGACTTCTATACGTAGTGCAGATCAGTGGATTTCAGGATTTCATCAGTATGCTATGATACCCACAGATGTTAATACCAATACAATCTATGCTGTCCGATACCAAAAATCATTAGCGAGTCAAGTTTAATTCCCATTCTCTCCTCAAAGTACAAAAAATAATTTGACTGCAAATTGTTTATGCACTCTGTATCAGATTATCTCCCCAAATAATTATTTATGAATGGCTGGGAAGCATGTGGAGTTGCTGCCTTAGCACCAAAGACCCGGGTTCTATTCTGACTAAGGGTGCATCCTGTACGGAGTTTGTACGTTCTCCCTGTGACTGTGTGGGTTTACCCTGGGTGCTCCAGTTTCCTCCAACATTCTGAAGACGTACAGGTTTGTAGGTTGATTTGGGAAAAATTGTAAATTGTCCCCAGGGTGTAGGATAGTGTTAGAGTGTGGGGATCGCTGGTCGGCGCGGACTCACTGGGCCGAAGGGCCTGTTTCCGTGCCGTATCTCTGAACAAAACTAAACTAAACTAATTCTTATTCAACTGTTAACATTTATTCCATCCTTACAGAAAGTACAGCCTTTGAGATGACATTTGCTCAAAGAAAATAAGATTAATTTTGTTAGAAGTGGAAATAAAACTGAAAATACCAGACAGAAATACAAAGGCCCATGAACGCTGAAAAGAAAAAGCCTAAGCTAATGTTTCAGCATGTGACCAAAATGTTAAGTTGTCTTTGTTCTCTGTAGTTGCAGACATGCCCTCCGTGTCAAGGCTTGATTTAAGGTTGTTACTTCAAAATAAATACTCACTTGTCTCTAAGGTTACCAGGCAGAACTCCAGAAAAAGTCATCGATCATCAATGTGTAGGAAGGAACTGCAGATGCTGGTTTAAACTGAAGATAGACACAATAAGTGGGCAGATACAAAATGCTGGAGTAACTCAGAGGGACAGGCAGCATCTCTGGAGAGAAGGAACGGGTGACATTTCGGGTCGAGACCCTTCTTCAGACTGGTTAAAGATAAGGGAAACGAGAGAACGATGAAGGTCAGTGTGGGAATGGGATGGAGAATTGAAGTGTCCAGCAACCGGGAGATCAGGTAGGTTCAGGCGGGCTGAGCGAGCGGATTGGTCGATCATCAAACTTGCATCCACACCATCGAGTTTCTGCCTCCCATTTTCTCACGGTCCTTTCCTCAACCATCATTAAAATTTCACGGAAGTTGGCAGACACAAAATGCTGGACTAACTCAGCGGGACAGGCAGCAGCATCTCTGACGAGAAGGAATGGGTGACGTTTCGTGTTGAAACCCTTCTTCAGACTGAGAGTCAGTATAAAGGGAAACGAGAAATATAGACGGTGATGTAGAGAGATAAAGAGCAAACGAATTAAAGATATGTGAAAAAGTAACGCTGACCAAGGCAACGTGGAGCCCACAATGGTCCATCTTTGCCTTTGGGCTGGGTGGAAACGAGTTATCCATCATTATATTTTTGCATATCTTTCACTCATTTGTTTATACAGTATCTATCTATATCACCATCCATATCTCTTGTTTCCCTTTCCCCTGACTCTTAGTCTGAAGAAGGGTCTCAACCCAAAATGCCACCTATTCCTATTCTCCAGAGGTGCTGCCTGTCCCGCTGAGTTACTCCAGCTTTTTGTGTCTATCGTTGGTTTAAACCAGCATCTGCTGTTCATTCCTCCACCTATTACCTGCCAGGCATTGCCCTCCCCCTCCACCCCTCCTGAATTCTTCACCCCCCCTCCCCCCAACCGATTATCAGACTGAGACCCAAAACGTCACCTACCCATGTTCTCCAGAGATGCTGCCTGACCTGATGAGTTACGCCAGGACTTTGGGTCCATATGTGTAAACCAGCATCTGCAGTTGCTTGTCAAGCAATCTTTTCGATACTGCGAATTTTCAATGCTTCCATACCGTGAGCAAATACAGTAAGCCCTCGCAATAACAGATCATGGGAGTGGGGGGGATGGTGCCCGTTATTGCAGATTGTCCGCTCCAACCGAGTGAGGGGGGAGGGGGGGTAAAGTTTAACCCAGGGCCGGGAGGGAAGAAATAGAATTGCTGCCATACAGTGCTTGCTGCAGCAGAGACCCGGGTTCAACCCCAACTACGGGTGCCTGTCTGTACGGAGTTTGTGCCTTCTCCCCGTGACTGGCGTGGGTTTTCTCCGAGGTCTTCGGTTTCCTCCCACACTCCAAAGGCGTACAGGTTTGGAGGTTAATTGGCTTGGTATAAATGTAAATTGTCCCCAGTGTGGGTAGGATAGTGTGGATATGTGCAGGGATCGCTAATCGGTGCAGACTCGGTGGGCCGAAGAGCTTGTTTCTGCACTGTAAACTAAACTAAACTAAACTAGTCCCATCTAGTTTGGCCCATATCCCTCTAAATCTGTCCAATCGATGTACCTGTCTAAATGTTTCTAAAAGTTGCGATAGTCCCTGCCTCAACTACCTCCTCCGGCAGCTCGCTCCATACACACACACACACCACACTGTGTGAAAAACGTACCCCTCAGATTCCTTTGAAAGGCAGTGGAGGCCAATCCAGCGGATGTATTCAAGACAGAGTTAGATTTAGCTCAAAGGTACACAAAAATGCTGGAGAAACTCAGCGGGTGCAGCAGCATCTATGGAGCGAAGGAAATAGGCAACGTTTCGGGCCGAAACCCTTCTTCAGACTCATATGGTTAACAGAATCAAGGGATATGGGGAGAAGGCAGGAACGGGGTACTGATTATGGATGATCAGCCATGATCATATTGAATGGCGGTGCTGGCGCGAGGGGCCGAATGGCCTACTCCTGCACCTATTTTCTATGTTTGTATGCTTCTATGTTTTGTGATATGGCAGCCCAACGTCCTTGCTCACCTGGGGCTCTGCTGATGTGATGGACTTTGACAAGGAACACACGGAACAGATTGTGGGTGGCATCTGGAGTCAGTCGATTTGTTTGAACTGTAGGTCAAGATTGTGCGTTGTCCCATCTGATGAGTGGGTGAGATGGAAAACATGGAGGGCCCAGCAGTTTTCTCCTCGACTGAACGGATCGACCAACAGCCTACTGTCAATACTCAGCCAAGGGAAGACCTCGTGGTGCAAGCCTTCCCACAGCGGCTGCCAACGTCAGGGCAGATGCCCCCACGGTGTCCGACTTTGCGCCCTCAGGAACTCTCTCGTAAACATTACACTTTGGGGAGGTGGATATACTAGGTCACACAGACCCAAAGTAACTCACCCCCCACAATCAGGTCAAATGTGCTTCCCGTTGAAATCATTGCGAACATCGCAGAATAAAAGTGAACCGCGCTATCCACACTACTCTTCTTTCCAGGAAGGTCTTCTAGGTTCAAGTGTTGTTGTAAAAATGCAAGTGAATTCCCCTCGTGAGATGTATTCACCAACACTGTCCAATCTTTTTTTCACTTCATGTAAATCGACCAGAATTAAAAAAATACTCAGCCATATAGTCTAGTTTAGAGATACAGCACAGAAACAGGCCCTTCGGCCCACCGAGACCACACTGACCAGCGATCCCTGCACACTAATACTATCCTACACACACTAGGGACAATTTACATTCATACTAAGCCAATTCACCTACAAACCTGCACGTCTTTTGAGTGTGGGAGGAAACTGGAGCTCCCGGAGAAAACCAATGCAGGTCACGTGGAGAATGTACAAATTCTGTACAGACAGTACCCGTAGTCAGAACCGAACCTGAGTCTCTGGTGCTGTAAGGCAGCAACTCTACCACTGCGCCACCGTGCCGCCCTATATATTGATGTATAGATATATGGATGAGGTTAACAGAGGAAGGTTGATTTTAAGGGTGAGGTGTAGGTTTGTAACCTTTTAATTTATTACCTGCTGCCAAGTGGCCAAAGCAAAGGTAGCAAAAATAACATTTATTACCCAAAGTTATTAAGGGATACAAGAAAAAGGAAAGTGTAAAATATACATAGAGCAAAGAGCAATACAGCACAAGACCAAGAACTTTGTCCCACAAGGTCTATGCAGAACATGATGCCAAGGTTATCTCTTATCTATCTATGCATAATCCATATCCCTCCATTCCCTGCATATTCATGCATCTATCCAAAAGCCTCTTCAAGGCACTTAAAAGCTTAAATGCATCTGATCACAAACCAGCTATGATCCTACTGAAGTGGAACGAGGTTGAGACCTACTTATACCAGGAGATCTACTATTGCAACGTTTTAGAAACATAGAAATATAGAAACATAGAAACATAGAAAATAGGTGCAGTAGGCCATTCGGCCCTTCGAGCCAGCACCGCCATTCAATATGATCATGGCTGATCATCTACAATCAGTACCCCATTCCTGATTTCTCCCTATATCCCTTGATTCCATCTAACTCTCTCTTGAAAACATCCAGTGAATTGGCCTCCACTGCCTTCTGTGGCAGAGAATTCCACATTTAATCAGGTGCACGGATAGGGCAGGTTGAAGAGGGATATAGGTCAAATGCAGGCAGGTGGGTCTAGTGTAGATGGGACATGTTGGTCAGCATGGGCAAGTTGGGCTGAAGGGACTGTTTCCATGCTGTATGATTGTATGACTCTATGACTAGGAGTCGTTGGACAGTCTCATATAGTTTTCTCTGGATTGACGGAGGTTGAAGGGAGACCTGTCAGAGTTTCTAAAATTATGAGAGGCTAAGGTAGGAACCTTATTTTCCCCCAGGGTTGAAATGCCAAAGGGCAGCACGGTGGCGCAGCGGTAGAGTTGCTGCCTTACAGCGAATGCAGTGCCGGAGACCCGGGTTCATTCCCGACTATGTGTGCTGTCTGTACGGAGTTTGTACGTTCTCCCTGTGATATGTGTGGGTTTTCTCCGGGATCTTCTGTTTCCTCCCACACTCCAAAGGCGTACAGGTATGTAGGTTAATTGGCTTGATAAATGTAACAATTGTCCCTACTGGGTGTAGGATAGTGTTCGTGTGCGGGGATCGCTGGTCGGCGCGGACCCGGTGGGCTGAAGGGCCTGTTTCCGCGCTGTATCTCTAAACTAGACGAGAGGGTGTAGCGTTAAGGTGAGAGCGGCAAAGTTTTAAAGAGCTGGTTTTTACATAGAGAATGGTGGTGGGGCGTGCCTGGAATCCACTGTTAGGGGTCGTCGTGGAGGCAGATACGATAGTGATGCTTGAGCTTTTACTTAAGAACATGGCTATACAGGGAATGGAGGGATATGGATCATGTGCAGTCAAATTAGATTACTTTATCATATAGCATCATATTCAGCACAGACATTGTACATTTCTATGTTCTATTTTCTGTTACTATGATAGAATCATTAACATTTACAACACAACAATTCATCCCATCATCTCCATGCTAGCCAAGGCAGGAATATGAGACTATAGCATTATGTTCACTTGGAGTCAGAGTCATAGATTCATACAGCGTGGAACAGCACCTCATATTTCACTTGGGTAGTTTACACCCCAGCAGTATGAACATTGACTTCTCTAACTTCAGATGGCCCTTGCTTTCTCTCTCCATCCCCTTCCCCTTCCCAGTTCACCCACTAGTCTTACTGTCACCGCCTACATTCCACCTTTGTCCCGCCCCCTCCCCTGACATCAGTCTGAAGAAGAGTCTCGACCCGAAACGTCACCCCCATTCCTTCTCTCCAGAGATGCTGCCTCACCCGCTGAGTTACTCGGGCATTTTATGTCTACTTTCAGCCCAGCTTGCCCACACTCACCTATATGCCCCATCTACACTAGTCCTATCTGCCTGCTTTTGCCTCATATCCCTCTAAACCTACCCCATCCATGTGTAGACACAAAATGCTGGAGTAACTCAGCGGGACAGGCAGCATCTCTGGGGAAAAGGAATGGGTGACCTTTCGGGTCGAGACCCATCTTCAGACTCAGAGATGGTGCCTGTCCAGCTGAGTTACTCCAGCATTTTGTGTCTATCTTCGGTTTAAACCAGCATCTGCAGTTCCTTCCTACCCTATCCATGTACTTGTCTTAATATCTCTTAAATGTTGTGATAGTAAAAGCCTCAACTGCCTCCTCTGGCAGGTTGTTTCATAAACCCACCAGGGTTTAAAAGAATAAATGGACGTACCTGGACGTGCCTGGAACGCATTTCCAGTGGTTGAGATAGATTTGATAGTGGTATTTAAGAGACTGGATAGGCATATGGATATGTAGGGCATAGAGTTATGTCAAGTCAACTTTATTTGTCACATACATATACAAGATGTGCAGTGAAATGAAAGTGGCAATCCCTGCAGATTGTGCAAAAACAACAGAACAACAGAACAGAACAGAACCAGCATTTACATTTTAGAAAAATAATGTGCAGGTAGATACGTGATAATCTTGGCATCAGGTTCAATACAGACATTGTGGTCCAAGGAACCCAATTCTTGTGCTGTACTATTGTATGATCAATGTTAAAAGACAAAATACAACAATTTAATGTGTTCTAGGGTCTATGTTCTTTGTGACTGCTTTAATACAAAGTGTTACAGTATCTAATGTAAAATAATAAAAGGACATACCTTTAGAAAAGAGATGAGGAGGAATTTCTTCAGTCAGGTGTGTTGAATCTGTGGAATTCATTGCCACAGAGGGCGGTGGAGGCCAAGTCAATGGATATTTTTAAGATAGAGATTGATAGGTTCTGGATTAGTACAGGTGTCAGGGGTTATGGGGAGAAGGCAGGAGAATGGGGTTAGAAGGGAGATATAGATCAGCCATGATTGAATGGCGGAGTAGACTTGATGGGCCGAATGGTCTAATGCCGCTCCAATCACTTATGAACTTATGAAAATAATTCTTACATTTTCTAAATGTAAGAACAATTTTACATCAGAAATACCATATGATCATATCCATAATTAAATGATAACAAAATAAGTATCTTAACTGGAGCGTGAGTGTACTACTCGGGAAATATTGTAAAGTCTGTACAAAATCTGACCACGAAATGGAGCATAAAGAAGCAGTGCGTAAAAGAGAAGAAGTCTGCTTGCAGGTTGTATTCTCAGCGAAATCCATTAACAGCAAGATAAAAAGCCAATTAAACCACAGCCCTTGCCTGAAAAGAGGCAGCCTGGCTGGTCACGACCAATTAAGGCACGATAAAATCCTCACCAATCTCCCTCCACAACTAATATTAACGAGGAAGCTAATATAAACAGCGTGGTGAAGGTTGTTAAAATAATTCCAACATTCACAGGGAACCAAACAGAGAAAGAAATAATAACAGAGGAAAATAAAGATGGCTGGTATATTAGAGTTATGCAGCATGAAAATAGGTACTTCAACCCATCCTATCCATGCAGGTCATGGTAGCTACCCTTGCCTCCGTTTGGCCCATATCTTAGTTTAGTTTATTGTTGCGTGTACTGAGGTACACTGAAAAGCTTTTTGTTGTGTGCTAACCAGTTAGCGGAAATGCGGGTGGCATGGTGGCGCAGCGGTAAAGTTGCTTCCTTACAGTGCCAGAGACACGTGTTTGATCCTGACTACGGGTGCTGTCTGTACGAAGTTTGTATGTTCTCCCCGTGACCCACGTGGATTTTCTTTGGATTCCTCCCACACTCCAAAGATATACAGGTTTGTAGGTTAATTGGCTTGATTTAAATGTAAAATTGTCCCTAGTGTGTGTGTAGGGTAGTGTTAATGTGCGGGGATCGCTGGTCGGTGCGGATTCATTGGGCCGGAGGGCCTGTTGCCACGCTGTATCTCTAAACTAAACATGATTACAATCGAGCCATTCACAGTGTACAGATACATGATAAAGGGAATAACGTGACTATCATTCTAAACGTATCCATGTATTAGTCCAAATGTCTCGTAATTTGTACAATTTGGTGTGTTTGTCTGCCTGATGCTGCCATAGTACCAGCTTATCCGATTAACCGGCAGAGGATTACAAGGAGAACATTAAAAAAAAACTAGACTAAGTGGGACCCGTTGGGTCCCATGTTCACACGGGAGGGCTGGTCCCCCAACGCAATATTCCACCTCTCCACCAATTCCAATATTGGTGGCCAGTGGGGGGGCTTTCTTGAGCGCTGGTATGGGTGTTGTGGGCTGAAGGGACTGGTATCCAGAGGGCTAGTATGGACATTGTGGGCCAAATGGATTCTTGGGGTGGCAGCTCTGTCCCTCAAGCCTGATGTGCTGGCAGCTCACTAACGGCTGGTGGGCTGGCAGTTGACTCACGGCTATTCATTGAAATTCCATTTCAAACAGGGTGCAAGGCCACCAAATTCAAATCCATTTTCCTACCATTTCAAGCAGGGTGCAAGGCCACCAAATTCAAGTGCAGTTTCTTACCACTTCAAACAGGGTGCAAGGCCACCAAATTCAGGTGCAGTTTCCTACCACTTCAAGCAGGGGCAAGGCCACCAAATTCAAGTGCAGTTTCATACCATTTGAAGCAGGGTGCAAGGCCACCAAATTTAAGTTCAGTTTCATACTATTTCATGCAGGGTGCAAGGCCACCACATTCAAATGCAGTTTCATACCATTTCACGCAGGGTGCAAGGCCACCACATTCAAATGCAGTTTCATACCATTTCAAGCAGGGTGAAACCACCATAAAGCCACAATAAAACCACACAAAACACCACACACAGTTCAGTAGACATTCAGTGTGTTCAGTTGATTCACAGCTCAGACAGAGCCGTGACCTCTCCCTCCCCCATCATGCAGAAACTGAGCCACACCCACACTTCCGGGTTTTATAATCACCACTCCCACTGGAAAAGGTGTGGCCTTCATCGCGTTATTGACAGGAGGGAGATTCTCAACATTTTTTAAACCCTAATAACACTTTTATTTTCCATTGATGGGAAGAATCCTTTGCACCTGATGAGCGGAGGGGGGCTGAGTAAGATGGCCAAAAATCACAGCCGTAAGTGGTAGCATTTTTATCTAAAATCAATATACAGTGCAAACAGGAAAATGTCAAGTTTAGACCACCAACCATTTGCAGTGCTTTTACTTCAACCCAAAACTCCCAACCAACCATTTGCAGTGCTTTTAGTTAAAACAAATGTAGGTCCCTTGCAGTCAGAAACAGGTGAATTGATCATGGGGAACAAGGACAATTGATTAATTGATTAACTACTTTGGTTCTGTCTTCACTGTGGAAGACATAAATAATCTGCCGGAAATAGCAGGGGACCACGGGTCAAATGAGATGGAGGAACTGAGTGAAATCCAGGTTAGCCGGGAAGTGGTGTTAGGTAAATTGAATGGATTAAAGGCCGATAAATCCCCAGGGCCAGATAGGCTGCATCCCAGAGTACTTAAGGAAATAGCCCCAGAAATAGTGGATGCATTAGTGATAATTTTTCAAAAGTCCTTAGATTCTGGAGTAATTCATGAGGATTGGAGGGTAGCTAATGTAACCACACTTTTTTAAAAAGGGAGGGAGAGAGAAAACGGGGAATTACAAACCAGTTAGTCTAACCTCGGTAGTGGGGAAACTGCTAGAGTCAGTTATTAAAGATGGGATAGCAGCACATTTGGAAAGTGGTGAAATCATTGGACAAACTCAGCATGGATTTACGAAAGGTAAATCATGTCTGACGAATCTTATAGAATTTTTCGAGGATGTAACTAGTAGAGTGGATAAGGGACAACCAGTGGATGTGTTATATCTGGACTTTCAGAAGGCTTTCGACAAGGTCCCACCTAAGAGATTAGTATACAAACTTAAAGCACACGGTATTGGGGGTTCAGTATTGATGTGGATAGAGAACTGGCTGGCAAACAGGAAGCAAAGAGTAGGAGTAAACGGGTCCTTTTCAGAATGGCAGGCCGTGACTAGTGGGGTACCGCAAGGCTCAGTGCTGGGACCCCAGCTATTTACAATATATATGAATGATTTGGACGAGGGAATTGAATGCAACATCTCCAAGTTTGCGGATGACACGAAGCTGGGGGGCAGTGTTAGCTGTGAGGAGGATGCTAGGAGGCTGCAAGGTGACTTGGATAGGCTGGGTGAGTGGGCAAATGCATGGCAGATGCAGTATAATGTGGATAAATGTGAGGTTATCCACTTTGGTGGCAAAAACAGGAAAGTAGACTATTATCTAAATGGTGGCCGATTAGGAAAAGGGGAGATGCAACGAGACCTGGGTGTCATGGTACACCAGTCATTGAAAGTAGGCATGCAGGTGCAGCAGGCAGTGAAGAAAGCGAATGGTATGTAAGCATTCATAGCTAAAGGATTTGAGTATAGGAGCAGGGAGGTTCTACTGCAGTTGTACAGGGTCTTGGTGAGACCACAGCTGGAGTATTGCGTACAGTTTTGGTCACCAAATGTGAGGAAAGACATTCTTGCCATAGAGGGAGTACAGAGAAGGTTTACCAGACTGATTCCTGGGATGTCAGGACTTTCATATGAAGAAAGACTGGATAGACTCGGCTTGTACTCGCTAGAATTTAGAAGATTGAGGGGGGATCTTATAAAAACTTACAAAATTCTTAAGGGGTTGGACAGGCTAGATGCAGGAAGATTGTTCCCGATGTTGGGGAAGCCCAGGACAAGGGGTCACAGTTTAAGGATAAAGGGGAAATCCTTTAGGACCGAGATGAGAAAAACATTTTTCACACAGAGAGTGGTGAATCTCTGGAATTCTCTGCCACAGAAGGTAGTTGAGGCCAGTTCATTGGCTATATTTAAGAGGGAGTTAGATGTGGCCTTTGTGGCTAAAGGGATCAGGGGGTATGGAGAGAAGGCAGGTACAGGATACTGATCATATTGAATGGCGGTGCAGGCTCAAAGGGCCGAATGGCCTACTCCTGCACTTATTTTCTATGTTTCTATGTTTATGCAACCCAAAACCCCCAACCAACCATTTGCAGTGCTTTTACTTCAACCCAAACCCCCACCAACCACTTGCAGTGCATTTACTTCAACCCAAACCCCCACCAACCATTTGCAGTGCTTTTACTTCAACCCAAAGATCCACCAACCATTTGCAGTGCTTTTACTTCAAACCAACCACATTTTCATTTTCAAACCACATTAAGGGCACTCAAGGTCAGTAAAACCACACTCATAGTTTAGTAGACATGTGTTCAGTGTTATTCACAGCTCAGACTGAGAGACGTGACCCTCTCACTTTCCCCCATCTTGCAGAGACTGACTGAGGCACAACACTTCCGGGTTTTATCGTCCCTCTCCCCTCTCACCAGCAGGGGCAGCAGAGAGAATGTCAACATTTTTAAAACATTAATAACTCTTTTATGTTTAATCAATGAGAAAAATCCTCTTGTCCTGCGCAGCAGAGGGGGGCTCTGAGTAAGCTGGCCAAAAATCACAGCCGTAAGTGGCAGCGTTTTTTCTAAAATCATGAAACAGAAAAACAGGAAGTGGTCAAGATCTTACTTTTGGTAATATAGATAGTGTGTGCAAATAATGTAGGAAGAGATAGAGTAGATGTGCTGAGTCTTTGACCCAGAGAAGTGGAATCACGAACCAGAGGACGTAAGTGTCAGGTGAGAGAGGAAAGGTTTCATGGGAATCTGAGGGACAACCTTTTTCACATAAAGGGTGGTAGCAATATGGAATGAGCTTCCAGAGGAGGTAGTTGAGAGACAAACTATAATGACATTTAAAAGACATTTGGACAGGTGCATGGATAGGAAAGGTTTGGAGGGCTATGGGCCAAATGTAGGCAGGTAGCAGTAGTGAAGTTGGGTCATGTAGTTCGGCGTGGGCAAGCTGGGGCAAAGGTCCTGTTTCCGTGCTGTATGACTCTCTCCTTTTATGACTCCAAATGAACAATACATTATTCTGTCTCCCTCTCTACTTTGTAATAACAGAAGTCACCATTGCAGAGGTAATAATGACTATAGACCATCATTATTGCTGAGAGTTATAAACCATAGAAGTTGGTTTGAAAATAGAAATAGATCGTTGCAAATATTCAGCTGGTCAGGCAGCATCTGTGGAGGAAGAAAGAAATTAGCTTGAACTTTGTTTTTTTCTCTCTCTTGTCAGGTCCTGCTATACAGATATAGACATAGACATACAGACATAGGCACAGATATAGGCATAGACATAGGCTTAAATATAGGCAGTGGCATAGAACCAAGTACAAATCCAATTCAATTTACAAATTCAAGGAAAATGCCGCAATGGGACTTATATCAAAGCCCTATTACGGCATTACTGACGAGACAGACTACAGGAAGGAGATTGAGAACCTTGTGACCTGGTGTCAAGACAACAACCTTTCTCTAAATGTCAGCAAGACTTATGAGATAGAGATCAACTTCAGGAAGTGAAGCAGTACACATACTCCGGTACATTGTAGACTAAGTGGAGATGCTTCAGGTTCCTGGGAGTAAATATTACCAGCAACTTATCCCGGACTGGCCATATCGAAGCAATGGCCAAGATAGCACACCAATGCCTGTACTTCCTTCGAAGGCTTAGAAAGTTTGGCAGGTCCCAAACAACTCTCACCAACTTCTACAGGAGTGCCGTAGAAACCATTTTATCGGGATGGATGACAGCTTGGTTTGGGAACAGCTCCATCCAAGACCGCAAGTAATTTGCAGAGAATTGTGGATGCAGCCCAGACCATCACACAAACCAACCTCCCTTCCATTGACTCCATCTACACTTCATGCTGTCTCGGTAAGGCCAGCAGCATAATCAGGGACCAGTCTCACCCCCGGTCACTCCTCCGTCCCCTCTCCCATCGCGCAAGAGGTACAGATGCGTGAAAACGCACACCTTCAGATTAAGGGACAATTTATTGCCAGCTACTACCAGGCAACTGAATCATTCTCCCAACAATTAGAGGGGGGTCCTGAGCTACTATCTGCCTCATTGAAGACCCCAGACCTTATCTTGAACCAAACATTATTCCCTTTATACTGCATCTGTACACTGTGGATGACTCGATTGTAATTAAGTATTGTCTTTCCATTGACTAGTTATCATGCAACAAATAACTTTTCACTGTACCTCGGTACATGTGACAATAAATTAAACTAAACTGAATATAGACATGGACATAAACATGGACATGAAGTGTGTAAGAAAGAACTGCAGATGCTGGTTTAAATCGAAGGTGACACAAAATGGTAAGATTAAACGAGAACTTACCAGTTTGAAGTTTGATCTTTATTTTATGAGGAGTTACGTTGGTGATTACGTGAAGAACCCCGTCAGGGCGCATGCGCGTCAATCTTCAAAGGAGCGGTATGAAATCACAGACAAAACCATAATTGAAGTAACATATTAAGATGATCAACATGAGAACTACCATTATGACCTTTTTTCTATGAGAGAGGGTTGGGCGTGGCGGGCACGTAATCACCAACGTAACTCCTCATAAAATAAAGATCAAACTTCAAACTGGTAAGTTCTCGTTTAATCTTACTATTTTACTTCGGAGTCACGTGAGTGACTACGTGAAGATTTTAAAGCTCTGTGATTTTTATGCCGCAGATCAAAATCCCGGCTTCTCACTGCATCGATTGACTGAGTATCATCAATAATGCTGTAAACATGACATTGCATATCATGCAAAAACAAAACAGTTTTATTTTTGGTCATAAAACAACCAATAAACCCTCTTAATGTAGGGCAACAAACGAAACAGAATTAAACAGTATTGAAAACAGACTTTAAACAATAGCAACAGCACTCAATATTGAGTTAGCAAACAGCCCTCCATCGGCAATCGGCCGATGGTAGTATTGCTGAAACACAAGTTCATTTTTCCAACCTGCGGCTTTTAATATATGGTCGATGGGAACGTCCATCGCCCTGGCCGCGAATGTTGCTACTGCGCTAGTGGAATGAGATGTAAACACATAAATGTTAATTCCTGCCTGAACCAACTCTTGCTTTAACCACCTTGAGATAGTCTGAACTGCCACTCTTTTATGTTGGCTTTTTGTAACTGACAAATAATCCTGTTTCTTCTTGTCTTAAAGCCCTTGTGGCTTCAATGTAATGTAACAAACGTGTCCTTACACATAAACATGGAGCTGTAGGATATGCTGAGAACACAATCTTAAAACCTGTCACACCTAGCCTGCTTTGTTTGAGCAGGTCAGAAATATTTATCATTGATGGTTGGTCTAATCGCATCTTGCGGAGGCAGTTGATCTCAAAGTGGGCACTCCACAATAGCGCCTTTTGTTGTAATTTGTAATGGCCTCTCCATCTACCATCCTGGCAAAGCTCGTTATACCAGATGCCAGCAACTTTAAAATATGCTGGAGCTTCACATGCTACTGGGCTTACATTAGTATGCCCATCTTGCCCCAATTCTTCCTGTTCCCAACAGGAACTTTTAACTGTCCTCAGTTGATTGGGGCTTCATACTTCGTTACTGTCTCATCCATTGTCAGCTCCTGTAGCTGATGTGAGACTTGGTAATTTATGCTGGTGGCAAGTTCCTCACCCAAAGGCTCACCAGCATCCGACGACATGGCAAACCGTGCTGCACACGGTGTCAGCTCTGGCAGCTGCCTGCCCTCCCTTTGGATGTCGTCGGACTCAGGGTCAGAGCGTATCTGCCCTTCTGCACTCACCTCTTGCAAAGAGGGTGCTTTCAAGCAGGCCTCTACTAGGCACTGCCAGCGGAGCCGTCCCCACGGCCTCCCGCCTGCACAACTCCTCCTGGAGTATGGCTTTATGAAGCAGGCCTCTCCAAGGCACTGCCAGCGGAGCCTTCCCTAAGGCTTCCCGCCTGCACTACTCCTCCTGGCGTGTGGCTTTATGAAGCAGACCTCTCCTAGGCACTGCCAGTGGAGCCTTCTCTATGGCTTCCCACCTGCACTACTCCTCCTGGAGCGTCTCTGTGGAGCAGCCCCTGTATGAGCTGCTCCTTTTGGATAACCACTGGGGAACGGTATCCTGTCCCCGACGGGATTCTCGTGGCCCGACTCCACGGAGTCTATAGCCCTGACTGACTTGGCGTATGCCGACCGCCCGACTGGCGTTGGCTGTGTACCCGGCTGGGCACTTTGCCAAGTCTGTGGCCGCACCGCTACCGGCTTGCGACTCCCCCGAGGTGACAGGCTGCCTTTCAGAGACTGCGTCCTGCAGCTCTCTCTCTCCTTGTCGGCAGCAGCCTGCACCTCTTCCTTGTTCCTGTATATGGGGGAAAAAAACAGACAGAAACAATTTATTTACTTTTTCCTAACTCCTCCAAAGTCTCCCCGACTTTGGTGGAGCTGTATTTACTCACGTTGCAGAAGGAGCTCCGAGCTCCCGCTGCCGTTGTCGCCAATGCGTCCGACGTAAAGATGCGCATGCGCCCTGACAGGGTTCTTCACGTAGTCACTCACGTGACTCCGAAGTAAAATACAGGAGTAACTCAGCGGGTGAGGCAGCATCTCTGGAGAGAAGGAATGGGCGACGTTTCGGTCGGGACCCTTCTTCAGACTGGACATGAACATGGACATAGACATCTGCTGGGTATTTGCAGGATTTTCATGTTCATTGGTGACAGGAGCAGAATTAGGCCATTCGGCCCATCATGTCTACTCCGCCATTCCATAGCTGATCTAACTCTCCTCCCTAACCCCAGTCTCCTACCGTTTCCCCGACACCCATACTAATCAAGAATCTATCTATCTCTGCCTTAAAAAATCCATTAACGGCCTCTACAACCTTCGGTGGCAATGAATTCCACAGACTTAAGGGCCCGTCCCACTGTACGAGCTAACTCAAGAGTTCTCCCGAGTTTCCCCTGATCCGAACTCGGGGAATTATGGTAATAGCCGCTCGTAGGTACTCGGGGCTCTCGTGGACATTTTTCAACATGTTGAAAAATCTTCACGAATCTTCACGAGCTTACCGCGTTTCCCGAGTACCTGCCGATAGCGTTACGAGCTGCTAAGAGACGTCCCGAGCTCCCGCTATGTTCATTCTTTGTGCTGACCACGAGTTTGATTTTTTAAAACTCGGGAGAGCTCTTGAATTATCTCGTACAGTGGGACAGGCCCTTTATGTTCCCATTTGCCTGCATTTGGCCAATGGTCCTCTAACCACTTCCTATCTGTATATCTGTACAAATGTTCATTACAAATGTAAGGTATCTATGTTGTTCATCACCTGCTGAATCGCAAATAACCAAACACTGCAGGAAATGAATGACTCAAAATTCCCAGTGTTTTTCTTCCTGTGTACGAGAAAAAAGCCATAACATTTCAACCGTCTGCAAGTCCTGCTGCTACACTAATGAATGCTAGGCTTTCGCTGCTGTTTCCCAATCTCCGTAAACAGTGGCATTCAACTGCTTCAGTCAAATGGCTTCACCCTGGCTACTCCCCATTCTCCCCTCTCCCACAAGTTCACAAATTATGGGAGTAGAATTAGGCCATTCGACCCATCGAATCTACTCCGCCATTCAATCATGGCTGATCTCTGCCTCCTAATCCCATTTTCCTGCCTTTTTCTCCATAACTCCAATAACTTTAAAAAAGTGAGGGAGAGAGAAAATGGGGAATTACAGACCAGTTAGTCTAACATCGGTAGTGGAGAAACTGCTAGAGTCAGTTATTAAAGATGGGATAGCAGCACATTTGGAAAGTGGTGAAATCATTGGACAGTCAGCATGGATTTACGAAAGGTAAATCATGTCTGACGAATCTTACAGAATTTTTCGAGGATGTAACTAGTAGAGTGGATAGGGGAGAACCAGTGGATGTGATATCTGGACTTTCAGAAGGCTTTCGACAAGGTCCCACATAAGAGATTAGTATACAAACTTAAAGCACACGGTATTGGGGGTTCAGTATTGATGTGGATAGAGAACTGGCTGGCAGACAGGAAGCAAAAGGGATCAGGGGGTATGGAGAGAAGGCAGGTACAGGATACTGAGTTGGATGATTAGCCATGATCATATTGAATGGCGGTGCTGGCTCGAAGGGCCGAATGGGCTACTCCTGCACCTATTTTCTATGTTTCTATGTTTCTATGTAACGCTTGACACCCATTCTAATCAAGAATTTGTCTATCTCTGCCTTAACAATATCCACTGACTTGGCCTCCACAGCCCTCTGTTGCAATGAGTTCCACAGATTAACTAGCCTCTGACTAAAGAAGTTCCTCCTCACCTCCTTTCCAAAAGAGCACCCATCGGGGAAAAGGTATAGAAGTGTGAAAACGCACACATCTAGATTCAGGGACAGTTTCACCCTGCCACAACTAGAGAGCAGTCCTGAATTATTATCTACTTCAATCACCCTTGGACTACCTTTGATCGGACTCTGCTGGTTTTACCTTGCACTATACGTTGTTCCCCTAGGGGCGAGAGAGAAAATGGGGAATTACAGACCTGTTAGCCTGACTTCGGTGGTGGGAAAGATGCTGGAGTCAATTATTAAAGAGGTAATAATGGGGCATTTGGATAGCGGTAAAAGGATTAGTCCAAGTCAACATGGATTTATGAAAGGGAAATCATGCTTGACTAATCTTCTGGAATTTTTTGATGATGTGACAAGTACAATGGATGAAGGGGAGCCAGTGGATGTAATGTATCTAGACATTCAGAAAGCCTTTGATAAGGTCCCGCACGGGAGACTGGACTAAAATTAGAGCACATGGTATTGGGGGTAGGGTGATGACGTGGATAGAAAATTGGTTGGCAGACAGGAAGCAAGGAGTAGGAGTGAACGGGTCCTTTTCAGAATGGCAGGCAGTGGCGAGTGGAATGCCGCAAGGCTCGGTGTTGGGGCCGCAACTGTTTACCATATATATTAATGATTTGGAAGAGGGAATTAGGAGCAACACTAGCAAGTTTGCGGATGACACAAAGCTGGGTGGCAGCGTGAACTGTGAAGAGGATGTTAGGAGGTTGCAGGGTGACCTGGACAGGTTGAGTGAGTGGGCAGATGCGTGGCAGATGCAGTATAATATAGATAAATGTGAGGCTATCCACTTTGGTGGCAAAAACAAGGGAGCAGATTATTATCTCAATGGGGTTAGGTTAGTTAAGAGGGAGGTACAGTGAGACCTGGGTGTCCTTGTACACCGGTCACTGATAGTTGACGTGCAGGTACAGCAGGCAGTGAAGAAAGCTAATGGAATGTTGGCCTTCATAACAAGAGGATTTTAGTATAGGAGTAAAGAGGTTCTTCTGCAGTTGTATAGGGCTCTGGTAAGACCACATCTGGAGTATTGCGTACAGTTTTGGTCTCCTAATTTGAGGAAGGACATCCTTGTGATTGAGAGTGCAGCGTAGGTTCAAGAGATTGATCCCTGGGATGGTGGGACTGTCATATGAGGAAAGATTGAAAAGACTAGGCTTTTATTCACTGGAGTTCAGAAGGATGAGGGGTGTTTTATAGAAATATAAAATTATAAAAGATTTGGACAAGCTAGATGCAGGAAAAATGTTCCCAATGTTGGGCGAGTCCAGAACCAGGGGCCACAGTCTTAGAATATAGGGGAGGCCATTTAAGACTGAGGTGAGAAAAAACTTTTTCATCCAGAGAGTTGTGAATTTGTGGAATTCCCTGCCACAGAGTGCAGTGGAGGCCAAATCACTGGATGGATTTAAGAGAGAGTTAGATAGAGCTCTAGCGGTTAGTGGAATCAAGGGATATGGGGAGAAGGCAGGCACAGGTTATTGATTGGGGACGATCAGCTATGATCACAATGAATGGTGGTGCTGGCTCGAAGGGCCAAATGGCCTCCTCCTGCACGTATTTTCTATGTTTCTATGTTTCTATGTTTCTATGTAAATGACACTTTAAATGGCACGATCGTAATCATGTATTGTCATTCCGCTGACTGGTTAGCACGCATCAAAAGCTTTTCACTGTACCTCGGTACACGTGACAATAAACTAAACTGTAAATGAAACAAATCAAACCATTCGGGCAGTTTACACAACAAAAGTAGTCAAGTTGTTTGATGTTAATGTAACACCAGCAACTCCCAACACATGTCTTACAGTCATAGAATGGTACTGCACTGAAACCGGCCTTCACCTCGTTTGAAGCATTAGTGTGCCTGCAAAGCTGCAGCGAGAAAGAATTTCACTGAGCAAAACAAAACGTGTTGGAGAAAGTCAGCATCTGAGGAGGCAAATAGACAGGAGATGTTTCAAGCCGGGACCTTTCTTCAGACTGGAAAAGGAAGAAGCAAGACCGGAAAACATTTAAGACCTCGTAACCTGGTGCCACGACAACAGCCTCTCCCTCTCAATGTCAGCAAGACAAAGCAGATTGTGATTGACTTCAGGAAGTGAAGCAGTGCACACACTCCCCAGTCTACATTGACGGCGCCAAAGTAGAGATGGTTGAAAACTTCTGAGGAATAAATATCACCTGCAATTTGTGCTGGACCAGCCACATTGAATCTATGGCCAAGAAAGCACACCAATGCCTATACGTACATGGAAGGCTTCGGAAGTTCAGCATGTTCCCAACAACTGTCACCAACTTCAATGGATTTGCAAAGAGCATTTTATCACGATGCATCGCAGCCTGGTTTGGGAACAGCTCCATCCAACACTCTCCAAACATTTGTAACGAGTAGTGGATGCAGCCCAGACCATCTCACAAACAAAACTCTAATGTCCACGGCTCCCAGTTTTAATTGAAAACTGAATAAGTCCAATGGCACCTAAAAGTTTAGTGGAGTCCTGATGCAGGGTCTCAATCTGAAATGCCAACCATCCCATTGCCTCTGCAGTTTGTTCATGGGGAATGATATTTTCAAATGGATGGCATTGGATTTATTTCCCTATGGAATTGCTTGTCATGGGTTGATTATATAGGACCAACTCAATGAGGTATCCAGGACCTTGTTGAAGTTCATAAGTAATAGGAGCAGAATTAGGCCATTCGGCCCATCAAGTCTACTCTGCCATTCAATCATGGCTGATCAATCTTCCCCTCTCAACCACATTCTCCTGCCTTCTCCCCATAACCCTTGACACCCGTACTAATCAAGAATCTAGTTCAAGTTCAAGTTCAAGTGAGTTTATTGTCATGTGTCCCTGATAGGACAATGAAATTCTTGCTTCAGCACAACAGAACATAGTAGGCATTGACTACAGAACAGATCAGTGTGTCCATATACCATTATATAAATATATACACACATGAATAAATAAACTGATGAAGTGCAAATAACAGATAATGGGCTATTAATGTTCAGAGTTTTGTCCGAGCCAAGTTTAATAGCCTGATGGCTGTGGGGAAGTAGCTATTCCTGAACCTGGTCGTTGCCGTCTTCAGGCTCCTGTACCTTCTTACCTGAAGGTATCAGGGAGATGAGTGTGTGGCTAGGATGGTGTGGGTCCTTGATGATACTGCCAGCCTTTTTGAGGCAGCGACTTCGATAGATCCCCTCGATGGAAGGGAGGTCAGAGCCGATGATGGACTGGGCAGTATTTACTACTTTTTGTAGTCTTTTCCTCTCCAGGGCGCTCAAGTTGCCGAACCAAGCCACGATACAACCGGTCAGCATGCTCTCTACTGTGCACCTGTAGAAGTTAGAGAGAGTCCTCCTTGACAAACCGACTCTCCGTAATCTTCTCAGGAAGTAGAGGCGCTGATGTGCTTTCTTAATAATGGCATCAGTGTTCTCGGACCAGGAAAGATCTTCAGAGATGTGCACGCCCAGGAATTTGAAGCTCTTGACCCTTTCAACCATCGACCCGTTGATATAAACGGGACTGTGGGTCCCCATCCTACTCCTTCCAAAGTCCACAATCAGTTCCTTGGTTTTGCTGGTGTTGAGGGCCAGGTTATTGTGCTGGCACCATATGGACAGTTGCTCGATCTCTCTTCTATACTCTGACTCATCACCATCAGTGATACGTCCCACAACAGTGGTGTTGTCAGCGAACATGATGATGGAGTTTGCACTATGACCGGCTACGCAGTCATGAGTATAGAGTGAGTACAGCAGGGGACTGAGCACGCAGCCTTGAGGTGCTCCCGTGCTGATTGTTATCGAGTCTGACACATTTCCACCAATACGAACAGACTGTGGTCTGAGAATGAGGAAGTCGAGGATCCAATTGCAGAGGGATGCGCAAAGACCCAGTTCTGCGAGTTTGGTAACCAGCTTAGAGGTGATGATTGTATGAAATGCCGAGCTGTAATCGATGAATAACAGCCTGACTTATGAGTTTTTGTTGTCCAAGTGGTCCAGAGTGGAGTGGAGGACTATCAATTTCTGCCATAAAAATACCCACTGACTTGGCCTCTACAGCCTTCTGTGGCAATGAATTCTACAGATTCACCACCAACTAACTAAAGAAATTCCTCCCCATCTCCTTCCTAAAGGAACGTCCTTTAATTCTGAGGTTATGACCACGAGTGGAAACTCCACATCCTCTCCACATCCACTCCATGCAGGCCTTTCACAATTCAAAGTAATGGAACCAACATCCTATTACGCAGCTTTAGAGGACTTTGGTAAGGCTGCATTTGGAGTATTGTGTGCATTTCGAGAGGGTGCAGAAAAGGTTTACCACAATTTTGTCAGAATTAAAGGGTACAAGCTGTAAGGAGAAGTTGAACAGACTTGGATCATTTCCTCTGAAATGCCGGAGGTTGAGGGGAGACCAGTTAGAAGTATATCAAATTATGAGAAGTATAGATATGGTAGACGGTCAGAACTTATTTTCCAAGAATGGAGACAGGAGAGACAGTCATGTTCCAAGGGTGGACATGTCAAAGATATGACTGCATAACTTTAAGGTGAAAGGGGTAAAATTCAAAGGAGATGTGTGGGCCAAGTCTTTTTATGGGTGCCTGGAATGTGCTGCCAGGGATGGTGGCGGATGCAGATATGATAATGGTGTTTAAGAGGCTTTTAGTGGGCACTGAGTACTGTGTTTACAAACTGGTTGTGCTGCTGCAAGTAATAATTTAATTGTCCCATTTCATTACACATGACAATAAAACACTCTTGTCTCTCTTGACATGCATATGCAAGGAACAGAGGGATATGAATCACATGCAACCGGATGACGTTCATTTAAACTGCAGAGCAGATTCAATGGGCATTATGGCCTAACAACGCTCTTAGGTCTTATGAATTAATATCATGTTCGGCATGCCTATTGTGGGTCGAAGTGCCTGGTCCTGTGCTGTACTTTAGTGTAGTTTAGAGATACAGAGTGGGAAAGGGCCCTTCGGTCCACCGAGTCATTAGTTCATAAGTTATAGGAACAGAATTAGACCATTCGGCCCATACTCCACCATTCAATCATGGCTGATCTATCTTTCCCTCTCAATCCCATGTCCTGCCTTTTTTTCCCATAACATCTGACACCCATACTGACAGTCCACGCCGAACAATGATCACCCATACACTAGTTCCCCCTTATCCTCATCCTCACGCTAGCCACTTAACCCATGAACCTGCACATCCCTGGAATGTTGAAGGAAACTGGATCACCTGGAGGAAAACCAAGCAGTCACAGGGAGAACTGCTTGGTTAGACTCGGCTTATACTCGTTAGAATTTAGGAGATTGAGAGGGGATCTTATAGAAACGTACAAAATTATTATGGGGTTGGACAGGCTAGATGCAGGAAGATTGTTCCCGATGTTGGGGAAGTCCAGGACAAGGGGTCACAGCTTGAGGATAAGGGGGAAATCCTTTAAGACCGAGATGAGAAAACACTTTTTCACACAGAGAGTGGTGAATCTCTGGAACTCTCTGCCACAGAGGGTAGTTGAGGCCAGTTCATTGGCTATATTTAAGAGGGAGTTAGATGTGGCCCTTGTGGCTAAAGGGATCAGGGGGTATGGAGAGAAGGCAGGTACGGGATTCTGAGTTGGATGATCAGCCATAATCATATTGAATGGCGGTGCAGGCTCGAAGGGCCGAATGGCCTACTCCTGCACCTATTTTCTATGTATCTATGTATCTAACGTACAAACTCCACACTGAGACAGCAGCCGTGGTTAGGATCGAACCTGGGTCTCTGGTACTGTGACGCAGCAACTCTACCGCTGGGCCGCCGTGCCACACTAAAACCACTGTTCTATGTTCAACGTACCATGTAAAATAAGTAAATGCCAGAGAGAGAAATGGAATGAATTCAACATAGAAAGAAAAGTAACGAGGAAAATGGATGATAGAACTGTGAGAGTAAGAACAGTGATAGGTCGGTGGGGGCACTGCAAGCCGGCAGCCCTGCCAGCAGCGTGTCAGTTTTTGTTCTACTTTTTTTTTTTTTTTTGTGTGTGTTTAAATGTATGTTCGTTGCAGTGGCTGCGGAGGGTTGAGGTCCCGACCACGGGGGAAAATGGAGGAGGACTGGCCACATTTTGTGCCTTCCCACCACAGTGATGAATGCTGTGTGGATGTTTGTGTTAAATTGTTATTGTGTTTTTGTGTGTTCTTTCTCATTGTACCGCTGCTGGCAAATTCATTTCACTTGCACTTTATGTGCAAGTGACGAATGAAACTGATCGAACAGACACAAAAAGCTGGAGTAACTCATCGGGTCGGGCGGCATCTCTGGAGAAAAGTCATAGGTGACGTATCAGGTTGAAACCCTTCGTCAGACTGAGAGTCAGGGGAAAGGGGAATGAGAGATATAGATGGTTCTTAAGACAAATGAATGGAAGATAATCAAAAAGCAATGGCAATCAAAGAATTGGAGAGCCCACAATGGTCCAATGTTGGCTGTGGGATAGGAGAGCGAGATCAAGGCATTCCTTCAATGTTAGAGAACCAGAGAGTCATAAGAGTCATACAGCCTGTCTCATCTACACTAGTCCCACCTGTCTGCCTGCATTTAGCCTATATCCCTCCAACCCTGTCCTATTCAAGAAGCATTTCGACCCAAAACATCACCCATTCCTTCTCTCCAGAGATGCTGTCTGTTCCGCTGAGTTATTCCAGCATTTTGTGTCTATCTTCGGTGTAAACCAACATCTGCAGTTCCTTCCAACATTATCCATGTACCTGTCTAATTGTTTGTTGCAATAGTCCCTGCCTCAACTACGTCTCAACTACAATGAATATGAATGAATGAATCAATCAATCAATCAATAAGTTTATTGGCCAAGTATTTACATACAAGGAATTTGCCTTGGTGCTCCGCTCGCAAGTGACCACATGACAGTTTGGAATGACACAAAACATTAATAATAAAACATTATCGATTAAACATGTGAATTAAATAAAATACCAGAGCAAAAGGAGGCTACAGATTTTTGGTTATTGAGTAGAGCTACTACTCGTGGAAAAAAGCTGTTTTTATGTCTGGCTGTGGCAGCTTTGACAGTCAGGAGTCGCCTTCCAGAGGGAAGTGATTCAAAGAGTTTGTGGCCAGGGTTATTGCTGGATAAGGGTTCTGCCTCCCACCTCATGGGGCTGTGGGAGCATCTCCACTGCACAGATTATTGCATTTCCAGGAGGCAGATCACTGCCCACTACCCAAGGAGTAGCAGAATCGGGCATAAACATTGGCCTTGGCACCAACGCACACGTGCCGAAAATGGATCAACATAAAGAAGCTTTTCATTGTCACTCAAAATGAATGATTCATTAATTATTAAAGTTGCACCCAGTGAGACCTTGTCGGATGGAAAGCTAATATTTTCTGCCCCACTAAACCCATAAATAACGCTGCCATCTCCCTATCCCCAACTCGGCCCACACCAGCACGGCCATGGTGTTCGATAAGAATGAGGCAATCAATCCGCCATCTCAAACAGCGATCCTCACCTCTCTCTCCCACTCTTCGGGATGTTAGATGAATCAGTCATCGCACCTGCCACTTCGCTCCGTCAAAGAAAATAAATTAATAGGAAAGATAAATATCGTGCCTGACGTGTGAAGCAGCTGGCAGAATCAAACACTTGTCCCACCTCTGTCATTCCTTCTTCTCCCTGCTCCCATCCGGAGCAAGGTGAGCTTGTAAGACTCTGGAACAGCTTACTAACTGAGCAACTAACTTACCAAATAGTGAAAGGCTTGGACAGAGTGGATGTGGAGAAGATGTTTCCACTAGTGGGGGAGTGAAGAACCAGAGGGCATATCCTCAAAATGAAAGGATGTTCCTTTAGATAGGATATGAGGAGGAATTTCTTTAGTCAAAAGTCAGTGAATCTGTGGAATTCACTGCCACAGAGGAGACTAAGTCAATGGACATTTTTAAGGCAGAGATAGATAGATTCCTGATTAGCACGGTGTCAGGGGTTATGGGGAGAAGGAAGGAGAATGGGGTGAGGAGGGAAAGATAGATCAGCCATGATTGAATGGTGGAGTAGACTTGATTGGCCAAATGGCCTAATTCTGCTCCTATCACTTATGAACTTCCTTTCTGT
>CM075977.1:390071486-390147566 GCA_038087875.1 Malacoraja senta
ACATTCCAAAGACAATTGACAATAGACAATAGGTGCAGCAGTAGGCCATTCGGCCCTTCGAGCCAGAACTGTTATTCAATGTGTTCATGGCTGATCATCCCCAATCAGTACCCCGTTCCTGCCTTCTCCCCATATCCCCTGACTCCGCTATCTTTAAGAGCCCTATCTAACTCTCTCTTGAAAGTATTCAGAGAACCGGCCTCCTCCGCCCTCAGAGAATTCCACAGACTCACAACTCTCTGTATGAAAAAGTGTTTCCTCGTCTCAGTTCTAAATGGCTTACCCCTTATTCTTAACCTGTGGCGCCAGGTTCTGGACTCCCCCAACATCGGGAACATGTATCCTGCCTCTAGCGTGTCCAAACCCTTAATAATCTTATACGCTTCAATAAGATATCCTCTCATCCTTCTAAACTCCAGAGTGTACAAGCCCAGCCGCTCCATTCTCTCAGCATATGACAGTCCCGCCATCATGGGAATTAACCTTGTGAACTCCCTCAATAGCAAGAATGTCCTTCCTCAAATTAGGAGACGTGCAGGTTTGAAGGTTAATTCACTTCAGTAAAAATTGTAAATTGTCATAGTGTGTGTAGGTTAGTGTTAATGTGCGGGGATCGCTGGTCGGTGCGGACTCGGTGGGCCAAAGGGCCTGTTTCCGTGCTGTATCTCTAAACTAAACTAAACTAAACATTATCTGTATAAATACAGAAACTCAGCGGGTGAAACTCAGTCTGAAGAAGGGTCTCGACCCGAAACGTCGCCTATTTCCTTCGCTCCATAGATGCTGCCTCACCCTCTGAGTTTCTCCAGCATTTTTGTCTACCTTCGATTGTCCAGCATCTGCAGTTTCTTCTTAAACTGTATAGATACAGAGCTCAGTTTTCAGACCATTAATTGTTTTGTCACCCTGCTATGAATTGTAAATTGTTCCTAGTGTAGTAGATACAGCACAGAAACAGGCCCTTCGGCCCACCACGTCCATGCTGACCAGTGATCACGCATTAGGATAGCGCTAGTGTACGGGATGATCACTGATCGGCAGACTCGATGGGCTGAAGGGCCTGTTTCCGCGCTGTTTCTCTGCAGTCTAAAGTCTAAAGTTATTCTGGTTCACCAATGTGCTTCAGAGAAGTACATTTGCCATCTTCAAATGTTCTGGTTTATATGCGACACCAAACCAACCATTTTTCCTGAGTTTAGTTTAGTTTATTATTGTCACGTGTACCAAGGTACAGTGAAACGCGTGCTATCCAGTCAAAGAAAAAGACTATAAATGATTACAATCCTTCTGCGCTCCAAGGTATAGAGTCATAGCCTACCCAACCTCTCTCTGTAGCGCAGACCCTCAATCCTGGGAACATCCGAGTAAAATCTTTTCTGCAGCCTTTTCAACTTAACAACATCCTTCCTGTAGCAAGGTGACAAAAACTGAACACAGTTGAAGTGTGAGTTACGTTTCAGGTCGGGACATTTCTGAAGAAGGGTCTCGACCCGAAACGTCATCCATCCTTTTTATCCAGAGATGTTGCCTGTCCCGCTGACTTGCTCCAGCACTTTTTCTCCACTTTTGGTATAAACCACCATCTGCAGTTCCTTGTTTCTACAGTTGAAGTGTTATGTGGATGCTGACAACCTGATGAAGGGTCTCAACCCAAAACGTCACCTGTCCCTTTTCTCCAGAGATGCTGCCTGACCCGCTGAGTTACTCCAACAATTTGTGTCTATCCATGACAACTGACTGTTAGCTTTTCCTCATCAGTCTTGCTTTTATTTTTTTTATTTTTAGAAATACAGCGAGGAAACAGGCCCTTCGGCCCACCAGGTCTGCGCCAACCAAAAATCCCCGCATATGAACACCTCGGCACACAAACCGGTGACCCTTGGATTCTCCTTCATCGGACTTTGCCAGTTTTACCTTGCACTAAATGTTATTCCCTTATCATGTATCTATACACGGTAAATGGATCAATTGTAATCATGTATTATAATCGTACTGTAATCATGTATTGTAATCATGAATTGTAATCATGAATTGTAATCATGAATTGTAATCATGTATTGTAATCATGAATTGTAATCATGAATTGTAATCATGAATTGTAATCATGAATTGTAATCATGAATTGTAATCATGTATTGTAATCATGTATTGTAATCATGAATTGTAATCATGAATTGTATTCATGAATTGTAATCATGAATTGTAATCATGTATTGTAATCATGAATTGTAATCATGAATTGTAATCATGAATTGTAATCATGTATTGTAATCATGAATTGTAATCATGAATTGTAATCATGTACTGTAATCATGAATTGTAATCATGAATTGTAATCGTGTACTGTAATCGTGTATTGTAATCGTGTACAGTAATCATGTACTGTAATCATGAATTGTAATCATGAATTGTAATCATGAATTGTAATCATGAATTGTAATCATGAATTGTAATCATGAATTGTAATCATGAATTGTAATCATGTATTGTAATCATGTATTCTTCTGCTGAATGGATAACACGCACCAAAAGCTTTTCACTGTACCTCGGTACACGTGACAATACACTAAACTGAAACTAAACTGAACTGAACTGACTGAACTATCCTACACACCAAGTACAATTTACAATTTCACTGAAGCCAATTAACCTGTGCGTCTTTGGAGTGTGCGAGAAAACCGGAGCACTTGAAGAAAAGACACGCAGGTCACAGGGAGAATATATAAACACCGTGAAGATAGCACCTGTAGTCAGGATCGAACCCGGATCTGTGGCGCTGTAAGGCAGCAACTCTACCGCTGCGTCACCACCGTGCTCTTCTTTCATTAAAACCAAAGTCAGTCATGGAGGCCAACAGAGAGCACCGTGAGACTGCACTCCAGTCACTCGTCCAAACCATTCTCCACTTCCTGCATGGTAGATAAAGCAGAAGGTTGAAGAGAAATTACCTCTGATCCCATAAAAGACATTGAAGGATGATTCATGTAAATCAGGCTGGGCAGATGCTCCCACTGAGGATCATCAGCCCACTGCAGGAGAGGAGAGGGCTTGGAAAGAGTAATTGCTGTGTGTGCCAGTCCACCAGAGAGCATTAATAGACGTACGACGCAGATCGTAAAGGTACTTGAGATAATTAACGTGCTTTACCAGATTACACACTTGATAAAATCTTAAACACTTCACCAGCTCAGCTCATCCTATGAATCTAAAACAAATTACTTCCCCAATTGTCTGTTCTTCCAGAAGTTATTGGGAGTACGGCACAAGCATGTTCAATCCAAGGCAGATTCAGCAAGGACAATGGGGGCGTCATGGTGGTGCAGCAGTAACGTTCAGAACATCATAACGTCATAAGTGATAGGAGCAAAATTAGGCCATTTGGCCCATCAAACTTTTTCACCCAGAGTGTTGTGAATCTGTTGAATTCTCTGCCACAGAAGGCAGTGGAGGCCAATTCACTGGATATATTCAAGAAACAGTTTAGAAAAAGCTCTTAAGGCAAACGGAATCATGGGATATGGGGAGAAAGCAGGAACGGGGTACTGATTCTGGATAATCAGCCATGATCATATTCAATGGCGGTGCTGGCTCGAAGAGTCGAATGGCCTTCAGCAGTGGCTCCACCTTTGATCTTATGATCTTATGAAGATTTAAAAGACATTTGGACAGGTACATGGATAGTAAAGGGTTTTGAGGTATATAAGCCAACAGTGGGCAGATGGGACAAGATGGGCATTTTGGTCGGCATAGACAGGTTACTTTGAAAGGCCTGTTCTGTGCTGTATGAATCCAAGGTTATGATCCTAATTGACTATCAAACAATGCCCCCAGTTCTTTGTTTAGTTTAGTGATACAGTGTGAAACAGGCCCTTCGGCCCACCGAGTCCGCGCCGACCAGCGATCACCCGTACGCTAGTTGTATCCTACACACACCAGGGACAATTTACGTTGAGAGGGGTGGCATGAAAACTGGGAGGGGACGTATGGTTAGATATAGCTCTTAGGGCTAATGGAATCAAGGGATATCGGGAGAAAGACAGGAGCAGGGTACTGATTCTGGATGATCAGGATGATTCTGGATGATCAGCCATGATCATATTAAATGGCAGTACTGGCTCGAAGGGCCGAACGGCCTGCTCCTACACCTATTTCCTATGTTTCTATGCTGATGTATGGTACCTGCATGGTGAGGTGGCCACAGGGCAGACACCTTTAAACCCAGGAAGAAAACACTCTGATGCATTTGAAGAATTTTACTTGATTCAATGAAGCTACATTTGATTCATCGAACCTTGGGGGATTGTAGCTGCGGTCTAGCCAATCTGTCTTCTTGACAACATAGGAAATCAGCTACATGAACCATGTTCATATTGCCCTCCAGGTAATTAAATCCTTCCTTGGATAAGAAGGCCAACATTGTCATAGAGCCATAAGAGTTATGCAGCATGCAAACTGGCCATTCAACCAACTCATCCTTGCTGAACAAGACGACTGAGCTAATTCCATTCAACATTATAGAGTCCATAGACCAAAACAATATTAAAAAAATACCCTTCCATCCACCTTGAAATGCCGGGCAAGTTGGCATACTGGGCTAGTCCTATATACCTGCATTTGGTCCATAGCCCTCTAATTCATATCTTTTCAGCTCCCCTTCAGTCATGGCTGACCATGGGTGTCTCCAGGGTGTTATTCCCTATATGGAGGACACCTGTGCATGACTTTGTTTAACGTGGGGAGACTGGTGCACAGACAGCCACCCCACAATCCTTGACAGGTCTGTGTCAGGATCTAGTGGCATGGAGTCCAAGACGATCGGAGACCCTTTTCTGCTGCAGCCTTCATCCGCCTTCCCAGCCGTTGTGACGCTCCACTAAGGTTAGCCATTGTCCTCCACCTGTTCCACCGTTGAGGTCTTGGTTGGATTACTCTTTGTCATACATTTAGTTTTGTTTAGTTTAGATAGAGATACAGCGCAGATCGCTGGTTCCGCGCCGACCAGCGAGCCCTGCACATGAACACTATCCTACACACTAGGGACAGTTTACAATTACATTAAGCCAATTAACGTACAAACCTGTATGTCTTTGGACTGTGAGAGAAAATCCGGAGAAAACCCACGCAGGTCACGGGGAGAACTAACTCCATACAGACAAGCTGTAACTCCATACAGCCCAGCACCCATAGTCAGGATCAAACCCGGGTTGCTGGCACTGTAAGGTAGAAACTCTACCACTGCACCACTGTGCCACCCAATATCTGTCCAAATGTCTTTTAAAAGTCATAAATATATCCACACCTTCTTCAGGTTTGGTCCAGATATGGACTATGCTCTGAGTGAAAACATTATCTCTGAGGGCCCTCTTAAATCTCTCTCCCACTCACCTAAAACCTATGTCCTCCACTTTTAGAATCCTCTAACCTAGGAAAATTAACTGTGTTCACTTTTCCCTGCCCAACATGCTCTTGTACAACTCAATAAGTTCACCCCTCAGCCTCCAATGCTCCAAAGAAAAAAACTCCAGGTCTATCCAACTTCTCCATATAACTCAGCCCACAAGTCCAGTTAACATCTTGGTGAATCTATGTCCTCTGGTTCTCCAATCCCCTACTCCAGGCACAGGACTGTGCGTTTACCCGATCTATTCCTCTCACGATTTGTACTCCAAGTGTGTGCTCTCTCCAATGACTTGTCCAGCTGCTTCATGATGTGCCAACTTTTGTATTCAATGCCTTTTCCAATCAAGGCAGGCCTAAGCAAATGTCTTCTTCACAACATGGTTTTGGAACAGCCCAATCCAAGACCACGTAAATCAAGATTTGATATTAAAGGAACAAGAGCATTATTTCAAAAATGCATAAAGCACAAGGTGCTATACTTGCTGATCCTTTCATTTTACAGTTCCCTGTACTGCAAAAGTTAATAGTACAAGTGGGATTTTCAATCTTACAGAGTCGTAACGTCATCCAGTGTGGAATCAGGCCCTTGGGCCCAACTTGCCCACCCCGGCCGACATATCCCAGCTACACTAGTCCCACCTGCCTGCCTCTTCAGCAGACTAAACCCAAAACTTTGCTTTAACTTCAAATGAAGCTGTTAGATCATCATAAGATCATAAGTGATAGGAGTAGAATTAGGCCATTTGGCCCATCAAGTCTACTCCGCCATTTAATCTTGGTTGATCTATTTCTCCCTCCTAACCCCATTCTCCTGCCTTCTCCCCTTAACCTCTGACACCCATAATCAAGAATCTATCTATCTCTGCCTTAAAAATATCCACTGACGGCCTCCACAGCCATCTGTGGCAAAGAATTCCATGTTAATATCATGTTAATATTTACTGTATGTTGTAGGGTAAAGAATATTGAGGGCTAATAACTAGTAAATGGTGATGTGGACTGCACTCATGTGGTGACAGGGAAGCCTAAATATAGGGACATGGGATGCAGCAATGATGACACCAAAGTTTCAGGAACTTCATTGATGATGTTACAGCATGCACCCAAAATTGGATCTACTCTTAACAACGTTAGACTTGTGGATAATCATCTCATTCTGTTTGTCAACTAATTAAGTCTTTCTGAGTGCCATCCTGTGTAAGACATTGTTTTAGTGTTTGTAAAGTTTCTGTTCGGTCGGCACAATGGTGCAGCGGTAGAGTTGCTGCCTGACAGCACCACAGACCCGGGTTCGATCCTGACTACGGGTGCTGTCTGTACGGAGTTTGTGCGCTCTCCCTGTGACCTGCGTGGGTTTTCTCCAGGATTTTCGGTTTCCTCCCACACTCCAAAGGCATACAGGTCTGTTGGTTAATTGGCTTGGTGTAAGTGTAAATTGTCACTAGTGTGTGTAGTAGAGTTAGTGTGCGTGAATCGCTAGTCGGCGAGGACTCGGTGGGCTGTAGGGCCTATTTCCGCTCTGGATAAGGGGGAAATCTTTTAAAACCGAGATGAGAAGAACTTTTTTCACACAGAGAGTGGTGAATCTCTGGAACTCTCTGCCACAGAGGGTAGTCGAGGCCAGTTCATTGGCTATATTTAAGAGGGAGCTAGATGTGGCCCTTGTGGCTAAAGGGATCAGAGGGTATGGAGAGAAGGCAGGTACGGGATACTGAGTTGGATGATCAGCCATGATCATATTGAATGGCGGTGCAGGCTCGAAGGGCCGAATGGCCTACTCCTGCACCTAATTTCTATGTTTCTATGTATCTCCATAAAAAAATTATTTCTGAGTTCCATCCTGTGTAAGATTCGTTTGTCAAGTTTCTGTGGAAGACTTTGTTTTATTGTTACTCAAGTTTATGTAATTAAGACATCGTTTTACTGTCAAGCTTCTGAGTAATCTTGTCATCTGAGAATATAAAAACCGTACCAAAGTCGCGCTTGAGAGATTCGCTTTGGCTAGTCTACTGGTGTGCACAGTTTAATAATTCCCCTGTTACTTCAACCACTAACTCCGTGCGGCCTTTCCATTTTGCTCCTACATTGTATGAGGATTGCTGTGTACTAGTTCAGTTTAGTTTATTGTCACGTGTACCGAGGTGCAGTGAAAAGCTTTTGTTGCGTGCGGAAAGACAATACATGATTACAATCGAGCCATTTACAATGTACAGATATATAATAAGGGAATAACGTTTTGTGCAAGAAAAAGCCAGTAAAGTCTGATCAAAGATAGTCCGAGGGTATTCAATGAGGTAGATGGTAGTTCAGCACTGCTCTCTGGTTGTGGTAGGATGATTCAGTTGCTTGATAACAGTTGGGAAGAAACTGTCCCTTAATCCGGAGGTGTGCATTTTTGCACTTCTGTACCTTTTGCCCGATGGGAGAGGGGAGAAGAGGGAGTGGCCAGGGTGCGGCTCGTCCTTGATTATGCTACTGATCTTGCCGAGGCAGCATGAGGTGTAAATGAAGTCAATGGAAGGGAAGTTGGTTTGTGTGACGGTCTGGGCTGCGTCCACAATTCTCTGCATTTTCTTGCGGTCCTGGATGGATCTGTTCCCAAATCAAGCTGTGATGCATCCTGATAAAATGCTTTCTACGGCGCATCTGTAGACGTTGGTGAGAGCATTTTCTATCAGGATGCATCACAGCTTGGTTTGGGAACTGGTCCATCCAGTATTCTGCCAGTATTCAGTTGCAGGAGATGATGAGTTATTGGGCTCCCAGCAAGGGTTTCTTTCATTCACGGACCATATGCTTCCAACCACTTTTCATTCATTCATTTTAGAAAATATGCCCAGTTGCTCCCACAGCGTTAAAAAAAATGCAAAGTGCATTTTAGTTTTGTTTTGTTTCGAGATACGGCACGGAAACAGGCCCTCCGGCCCTCCGAGTCTGCACCAACCAACAATCACCCCGTACACTAGCACTATCCTACACACTAGGGACAATTTACAATCTTTACCGAAGCCCATTAACCTACAATCCTGTACGTCTTTGGAGTGTGGGAAGAAACAGGAGCACCCGGGGAAAAACCCACGCAGGTCACGGGGAGAACGTACAAACTCCGTACAGACAGCACTGGTGGTCAGGGTCGAACCCGGGTCTCTGGCGCTGTAAGGCAGCAACTCTACCGCTGCGCCATCGTGCCGCACGGACATTTTCTTTCAAATGATTTCTATGTGTAAACCTTATCGAACAATTGTGTGGTGAATCTGTGGAATTCTTTGCCACAGAAGGCTGCGGAGGCCAAGTGAATGGATATTTTTTTCAGGCAGAGATAGATTCTTGATTAGTTGTTATGGGGAGAAGGAGGAGAATAGGGTTAGGTGGGAGAGATAGATCAGCCATGATTGAATGGCGGAGTAGACTTGATGGGCCAAATGGCGTAATTCTGCTCCTGTCACTTATGACCTTATGACAAACGATTCCATCTGTTTACATCTGTTTCTCTGCGCTGAGCATAACAAATAAATAAAACTCCAGAAGATGTAATCATTTTTGCACTGGCCCTTCTTCCTCAAGAAGATCGTGTACTAATTTCTGAGTTATTTTGCTTGAATAAACAGGTACTTACTATTAAATATGCTCTGCTGGAATTTGTTTCAATTTAAATTTTATTCAAAATCTCCCTCGAGGCTGGAATAATGAGGTCAATATTTCCAGGAAAAAAGCTTCCTTTGGGTACTTTTGAGGTTTGACTCAAATGTACATCTACATTAAAATATAACTACATTTTTTTTTGCACAGCATTTTTATTTGCTACGGTTTAGTTTAGTTTAGTTTACTTTTAGTACAGCTTGGAAACAGGCCCTTCGGCCCACCGGGTCCACACCGACAAGTGATCCCCACGCACTAACAGTATCCAACACACACAAGGGACAATTTACATTCATGCCAGGCCAATTAACCTACAAACCTGTACGTCTTTGGAGTGTAGGAGGAAAGCAAAGATCTCGGAGAAAGCCTACACAGATCAAGGGGAGAACATATAAACTCCGTATAGACAGCACTCGTGGTCAGGATCGAACCGGGGTTTCTGGCGCTGTAAGGCAGCAACTCTACCACTGCGCCACCATGCCATCCGATAGTCTTTGCTGAAGTGTGGAGTCTGGCCACTTCACAGCAGCTTCCTGTGGTAGACTTAAAGGCCTGTCTCACGAGTCTGCAGTCATTGGCGGCGAAACGGGAAGAATCTGCCACCATAGACCGCGCACTCGTGAGAACGCACAATTCCGGGGCCGTGCGGCGTTGTTCCCAACACCGCACGGTGCTAAAATAAAACCTACACTGTTGAAAAATATTTTCCTACCGCACAGCCCCCACCAGTGATGCACGAGTGCAGCACGGCCGCCCGCACGGCCGCCGCCAGTGTGGCTCGAGCGCCGTGCGTCAAACTTGCACCGCCACAGCCTCCGCCAGTGAGGCACGTGTGCGGCACGGTCGCAGGCACAGCCGCCGCCACAGCCGCCGCTAGTGAGTCACGTGCGGCGGGCCGACGTCATCGCAGTCGGCCCGCCCTTTTTTTTACTTACCGCAAGCACGTGGGACCAGCCGTATTTGAATCACTCGGCCCCCGCGCAGCATCCGTGCGGCGCTCCCGTGGATAGGCTCGGCGCTCTCGCCGTTCCCGTGCGGTCCACCCTACAGGCGAAGCCGCGCTTCACCGCCGATGACCGCAAACACGTAAGACAGAGCCTTTAAGGGCCTGTCCCACTTTCACGACCTATCAGAGAGAGGGGGCGCTGTCCTGTACGGCTGCCAGTCCTGCAGCTGTCTGGTGTTTTTCACTTATTTTTTTATTATTTTTAGTATGTTAAAGTGTGTAGTTGGGGGTCTAATCTTTTTATGTGTGGTGGGGTGTGGGGGGTGTGGGAAGGGGGAAACTGCTTTTTCAAGTCTCTACCTGGTCGGAGAGGCTGCCTTCCTCCGAGCAGCACCTTCGACCCGTGCTCGCGGCCTACCAGCGGGGCCTGGAGCGGCGTTTCCTGAGGGGACCTGGCCAGAACCTCGGCTTCAGCAGCATCACAGCGCTGGAGCGCCATCGCGGAGCGGGCGTTGCCTTGCCCGGGTCGCCACGCTGGAACCCCGGTATGCTGGGACCTGCCGATTGGAACATCGCGGAGCTGCGGTCTGTGGAGCGGCCAGCTGCGGGCGGCGGCGCTGAACTTTAACATCGGGAGCCTGGGATCTCTCGCTGAGATCGCCAGTGGTGGAGCTCCATCCAGCGCGGCCTGTTGGCTTCGGAAGCTGCGGTCTCCTGTAAGGAAGCGGCCGTTCCAGGTTTCCCAAGCCGCTGTGAGGATTCGCCTGGCGCCGGGGGGACCTGAAACATCGGGCCACCGTAGCAACGACTGTGGAGGCCTCAATAGGCCCGACCATGGGTGGACAAGGGGATGGGGACTGGACTTTTGCCTTCCCTCTCAGTGGGAAACATTGTAGGGGGATGTTTTATGGTTCAATGTTAAACTTCTTCTTTAATGCTATGTTGTATTTTTATTAGTGTGCTGCAAGGACATCTGAATTTCCCCTGTAAAGGGGATTAATAATGTATTTATTATTATTATTATTATTAATTCACGACCTCTGCCGAGTTTGCCCTTGACTCATACTCGCAGCATGGTCGTCACAAGGTCGTAGGAGGTCGTAGGTAGGCCGTAGGAGGTCGTGATGCTAGTCGTAGGTCGGGCGTTTTTTCTAGCCTGATGAAAAATGTCCACGAGTAAAAAAGGTCGTGAATTAGGTCGTGAAAGTGGGACAGGCCCCTCAGGCTGTAAATAGATCCTCCCACAAATGGAGGCACTAGAACACCACCACTGATGAAGGAGTGCAACCATCATATGACCCTAGATCCAGTAACCAGTCCTTAATGTATTTAATAATGCATTCAAATAATTTACAGCAGCTAAGATTTCAGTAACATTCATATTTGGAAAAGGTATTTTAAGAGACTTTTGGATAAACACATGGATATCACTAATGCCTCTACTTCCTGAACAGACTGAGGATATTTGTCCAGTGCAAAATGATTACATCTTCTGCAGTTATATTTATTTGTTATACTCATCTCAGAAAAACAGATGTAAACAGATGGAATCGTTTGTCATGTCTCTAGGATATTTGGCATCTCTCCAGTGACTCTTACGAACTTCCACAGATGCACCAGAGAAAGCTTACATTTGGGATGCATTACAAATTGGTTTAGGAACTGCCCAATACTGGAAGAAATTGCAGAGAGTTATAAGATCATAGAATCATAGGTTCATAAGTGATGGGAGTAGAATTAGGCCATTTGGCCCATCAAGTCCACTCCACCATTCAATCATGGCTGATCTATCTCTCCCTCCGAACCCCATTCTCCTGCCTTCTCCCCATAACCTCTGACACCCGTCCTAATTAAGAATCTCTCTATCTCTTCCTTAAATATATCCACTGACTTGGCCCCCACAGCCTTCTGTGGCAAACAATTCCACACACCACCCTATCTATTATAGATGTAGCTCAGTCCATCACACTGACCAGACCTCCCACCATGGACCCCATCTACATTACACACTACCTCAGAAAAGCAGCCAGCATCTTCAATTGTCCCATCCCAATCATTCCTTCTTCTCCCTGTTCCCATCCGGCAGAAGGTACAGAAACTTGAATGCGCGCATCACCAGACTCAGGGACAGTTCCTTCCTCTCTGTTATCAGGCTGCTGAATGTCCTTCCCTAAGCTAGGGTACTGTCCGATTCACCTCTACCCCATTGTGGGCATTAGACTTTGTCTATGGAACTGGTGCGCTACAATAGACAATAGACAATAGACAATAGGTGCAGGAGTAGGCCATTTGGCCCTTCGAGCCAGCACCGCCATTCAATGTGATCATGGCTGATCATCCCCAATCAGTACCCCGTTCCTGCCTTCTCCCCATATCCCTGACTCCGCTATTTTTAAGAGCCCTATCTAGCTCTCTCTTGAAAGCATCCAGAGAACCTGCCTCCACCGCCCTCTGAGGCAGAGAATTCCACAAACTCACCACTCTCTGTGAGAAAAAGTGTTTCTTCGTCTCCGTTCCAACATCGGGAACATGTTTCCTGCCTCTAGCGTGTCCAAGCCCTTAACAATCTTATATGTTTCAATGAGATCCCCTCTCATCCTTCTAAACTCCAGAGTGTACAAGCCCAGCTGTTCCATTCTCTCAGTATAAGACAGTCCCGCCATCCCGGGAATTAACCTTGTAAACCTACGCTGCACTCCCTCAATAGCAAGAATGTCCTTCCTCAAATTAGGGGACCAAAACTGCACACAATACTCCAGGTGTGGTCTCACTAGGGCTCTGTACAACTGCAGAAGGACCTCTTTGCTCCTATATTCGATTCCTCTTGTTATAAAGGCCAACATGCCATTGGCTTTCTTCACTGCCTGCTGCACCTGCATGCTTACTTTGAATACTGAGAAATATATATTCTACACTCCGTATCTTCCCCTTTGCTCTATCTATTGTAATTGAGTTTGATTTGATTATATTTTTGTGCGGTATATCTGATCAGTTTGGATAGCATGGAAAACAAAGCATTTCACTGTACCTCGATGCACATGACATAAAAATCCTAAACATAAACAGAATAGTCGAGTCAAGAGTGTTTTATTGTCGTGTGTCCCAAGCAGAACAATGAAATTCTCACTTGCTGCAGCACAACAGAATATGTCAACATAGTACAATGAATAAAATATAATGAACAAAAAGATCATACATTCGTACATAAATACAAACATAAATACACATAAAACAAACATAAAGTCGTCAAAGTGGTCAAAAAAGTTTTTGTCACTTTGGCCTTCATCAGTCAGAGTATTGAGTATAGAAGTTGGGAGGTCATGTTGCAGTTGTATAAGACGTTGGTGAGACCGCATTTAGAATATTGTGTTCATTTCTGGGCACCATGTTATAGGAAAGTTATTGTCAAGCTTGAAAGGGTTCAGAGAAGATTTATGAGGATGTTGCCAGGACTAGAGAGTGTGAGCTATAGGGAGAGGTTGAGTAGGCTGGGTCTCTATTCCATGGAGTGCAGGAGGATGAGGGGTGATCTTATAGAGGTGTATAAAATCATGAGAGGAATAGATCGGGTAGATGCACAGAGTCTGTTACCCAGAGTAGGGAAATCGAGGACCAGAGGACATAGGTTCAAGGTGAAGTTGAAAAGATTGAATAGAAATCCGAGGGGTAACTTTTTCACAGAGGGTGGTGGGTGTATGAAATAAGCTTCCAGAGGAGGTAGTTGAGGCTGGGACTATCCCATTGTTTAAGAAACAGTTGGACAGGTACATGGATAGGACAGGTTTGGAAGGTTATGGACCAAGCACAGACAAGTGGGCCTAGGGTAGCTGGGACATTGTTGGCCGGTGTGGGTGAGTTGGGCTGAAGGACCTGTTTCCACACTGTATTAATCTATGACTCTAAACAATAATAGTTCACAAAAACAAAACCAGTGTCCCCATCTGTACAAAATCATGAGAGTAATAGATTGGGTGGATGCACAGAGTCTCTTGCCTAGATTGGGGGAATCGAGAACCAGAGGACATAGATTTAAGGTGAGGAGGGGGTGGGTGGGGGAGATTTTATAGGAATCTGTGGGATAACTTTTACATGCAAAAGGAAGTGGGTGTATGGAACGAGCTGCCAAAGATGTTAGTTGAGGCCTGGTCTGTCGCAACATTTAAGAAGCTATTAGATGGGTACATGGATAGTGTAGGAAGGAAATGCAGATAGACACAAAATGCTGGAGTAACTCAGCGGGACAGGCAGCATCTCTGGAGAGAAGGAATGGGTGACGTTTCAGGTCGAGGCGTTTCTTCAGACTGAGTTACTCCAGTCTTTCGTGTCTATCTTAAGTACATGTACAGGACAGGTTTTGAGGGATATGGGCCAAGCGCAGGCAGGTGGGATTAGTGTAGCCGGGACATGTTGGCCGGTGTGGGCAAGTTAGGATGAAGGGCCTGTTTCCACACTGTATCAATCTGTATCAAATGACTCTAGGACCCAAGTTCTGAAATATAAGGCTTGCTACAGTCTGCCAGTATTGAATAGTTGGATAAGAAGAGTTTGGGGGCTCCCAGCACCAGGTTTCCCTCATTGTCAGGCCATATGTTTCCAACTACTTTTCATTCATTCATTTCAGAAAATATACAAATTTTCTCCCATAGTGTTAAAAAAAAATTCAAAGGGCATTTTCTTTCAAATGATTTCTACGTCTAAACTTAGAAAAAGTGGACAAACGATTCCATCTGTTTACATCTGTTTCTCTGAGATGAGCATAACTAATGTATAAAACCCCAGAAGATAAAATCATTTTACACTGGCCCTTCTTCCTCTCGTACTTCTTTCTGACATATTTTGCTTGAACAATGTATTTAATATCGAATGTGCTCTGCTGAAATTTATGTTTAAATTTACATTTATTCCAACGTCCCTCCAGGCCAGAATAATGAGGTCAATATTTACAGGGGAAAAAAAATCCTTCTGGTTACTTTTAATGTTTGCCTCAAATGTACATCTACATAAATGTATTGAACTAAGGTTAGCAGTGTTTAGTTTAGTTCAGGTTTGATATGCAGCGCGGAAACATGCCGTTCGGCCCATCGAGTCTGCACCGACCAACGATCACCCCGTACACCAGCACTATCCTACACACACTAGGGACAATTTACATCTATACCAAGCCAATTAACCTACAAACCTGTAAGTCTTTAGAGTGTGGGAGGAAACCAAAGATCTTGAAGAAAAGCCACGCGGTGTCATAAGTTCATAAGTTCATATGTAATAGGAGTAGAATTAGGCCTTTCGGCCCATCGAGTCTACTCCGCCATTCAATCATGACTGATCTCTGCCTCCTAATCTACAATTTTACATTTTTTACATTGAAACCAAGCCAATTAACCCACAAACCTGTACATTATTGTAGTGTGGGAGGAAACCGAAGTTCTCGGAGAAAACCCACGCACATAACGGGGGAATGTACAAACTCCGTACAGACAAACACCCGTAGTCAGGATTGAACCTGGGTCTCTCACGCTGTCAAACAGTAGCTCTACCACTACGCCACCATGCTGCCCGTTCCTATTAAATCTTTCCCCCCACCCCATTAAACCTTTGTCCCCTGGTTCTAGATTCCCCTGGGAGGAATTCCCCTACTTTGGACTCTGTGCGTCTACCCGCTCTATTCCTCTCATGATTTTGTACATCTCTGTAAGATTAGCTGCTCATCCTCCTGTGCTCCAAGGAATAGAGTCCTAGCCTGCTCAACCTCTCCCTATAGCTCGAGTCGTGGCAACCTGTTCATAAGATGACCTGACGTCCACGACCAACACCACAGCACTGGTCAAGAGAGCCCAGCAGCAACTACACCCTCTCCGAAGACTACGTAAAGCAGGTCTCCCCACTACACACCTACGAACTTTTTATAGGGGGACAATCGAGAGCACATTAACCTACGGCATCACTTCCTGGTTCGGGAGCTGCAAGGCGTACGAACGGCACCAACTAGACAGGATTGTGAAGACCGCCAGCAGGATTATTGGTGCTCCACTTCCTTTCCTGCTGGACATATACAGGAAGAGATGTATCAGCAGAGCCATCTCCATCATCAAAGACCCCCTACCACCCATCCCATCACATATTCTCCATCCTGCCATCTGGGAAGAGGTACCGGAGCATTAGGTGCAAAACCAGCAGGATGCTCCTCAGCTTCTTCCCACAGGTTATAAGACTGATAAGCGGACTTTGTCCCCTGCCAAAGTATCGTGCACCAACCACCAACCTGGACACACGGCAGCAGAGCCACTGTCGTGCCGCTGCCGATCGGAACGCCTGTTGATGTTTAGTAGAGTAGAGTGTTAATTTGTTCATGATATATGTATTTTTACTTCTATTTATTTTTTACTGCACACTGAAATGGACACTGGTTGAGGAACGTTTTTTTGTTTCCTCTGCGTATGCGAATACTCAGGAAATGACAATAAAGATATACAAATACAAAATCTTCTCTGCACCCTTCCTAGTTTGATCTTCTCTGCACCCTTTCCAGATTGGAAATTTGATAAAACATGTCTTACAATGCGGGTGGGATTGGTTAGTACGTAACTATAAATCAATGTTGAACGTATATTAGTTCAACCTGCATGGTGCTGGGTGTCGAGCAATTTGATGTAAATGCATGTAAGTGCCAAAATTTATTCAAAATGAAGCATGTTTCCCAATGGGAAAATTAATTATTTAATAGATTTGTACAGTAAAGTCCAAGCAGAATTTGTGAAAATTAACCTACGCCTCCCAAAATTAGCAACAGTTAATTGAAGCAAATATTTTCTGCATGCTGGCAACTAAAAACTCAAGGCTACACTCTTCATGTGAATCTGCGATGGATTATGTACTGAAATTGCAATATATTATGGATAGATACAGTGCTCTTGAAAGTTATGGTTTGCACCATTATTTATTGATCATGACCAATTTGCAATAAATTCAACCTTACTTTGTTAATGCAGGGCAATAAATCCATAATCAGCAGAACCTCATATGTTTGATGAGATGGACACCACAACTTTCTTTCCTAAATAGTGAAAGGCCTGGATAGATTGAGTTTAGTTTAGTTTAGTTTATTGTCACATGTACCAAGGTACAGTGCTATCCAGTCAGCAGGAAGACAATACATACAATACCTTCTTCCCGATGGCAGGGGTGAAATGAGTGCGTGGCCCGGGTGGTGTGTGTCTCTGATGAAGTAGGCTGCCGTTTTAACGCAGTGACTCTTGTAGATCCGTTCGGTGATGGGGGGGTCAGTACCCGTGATGGACTGGGCAGTGTTCACCACTTTTTGTTATCTTCTTTGTGCCTGGGCGTTCAAATGACCGAACCAGGCCTCGATGCAACGAGTCAATGTGCTCTCAACTATTCTCCTCTAGAAGGTCAAGTTTGCAGATAACGATACGCTATGATACAATAGAACTTTATTTATCCCAGGAGGGAAATTGATCTACCGACAGTCATAAAAACACAAAATACATGAAACATGAAATTAAAGTGGATTGGGGATGTGCAAAGATTAGGAAGCGGGAGGAAAGGGGGTGGGAAGGGAGTCAGTCTCAGTCTACCCCATGACAGAAGGGGGAGGAGTTGTACAGTTTGATAGCCACAGGGAAGAAGGATCTCCTGTGGCGTTCTGTCCTGCATCTTGGTGGAACCAGTCTGTTGCTGAAGGTACTCCTCAGGTTGACCAGTGTGTCATGGAGGGGTGAGCTGTATTGTCCAAGATGCTCCCCAAACCGATCTATCTCTCCCTCCTAACCCCATTCTCCTGCCTTCTCCCCATAATCTAGAAACCTGCACTAACCAAGAATCTATCTATCTCTGCTTTAAAAATATCCACTGACTTGGCCTCTACAGTCTTCTGTGGCAAAGAATTCCACAGATTCACCACCCTCTGACTAAAGATATTTCTCCTCATCTCCTTCCAAAAAGAACGTCCATTAATTCTAATGCTATGACCTCTAGCCCTAGACTCTCCCACAATTGGAAATATCCTCTCCACATCCAAGCCTTTCACTATTCTGTATGCTTCAATGTGGTCCCCCCTCATTCTTCTAAACTCCAGTGAGTACAGGCCCAGTGCCATCAAACGCTCATCATAGGTTAACCTATTCATTCCTGCGATCATTCTTGTAAACCTCCTCTGGAACCTCTCCAGAGCCAGCACATCCTTCCTCAGATATTGTGCCCAACTGCGGCCTGACCAGCACCTTATGGAGCCTCAGCATTACAATCCCTGTTATTGTATACAAACCTTCTTGAAATAAATGCTAGCATTGAGTTTGCTTTCTTTACTACCAATTCGACTTGCATATTAACTTTTGGGAATCCTGCACCAGCACTCCTGAGTCCCTTTGCACCTCCGATTTCTGGAATCTCTGGCATCTGGGTCGGGCGCTGTAAGGCAGCAACTCCACCACTGGATCCTGATGAGACTGAGGAAATTCGGCATTTTACTCTTCCAAACTTCTACAGACGCACCATAGAAAGTAAACTGTCAGGCTGGATCTCACTCAACGATGAGACCGTGTATAGGAAGGTGATAGATAGCTTAGTAACATGGTGTCAAGATAACAACCTGTCCCTCAACATCAGCAAAATGAAAGAGTTAGTCATTTGCTTCAGGATTTCAAGGATTTGCTCACGTGTTATAGGAAAGATGTTGCCAAGCTCAAAAGGGTGCAGAGGCGATTTAGGAGGATTTTGAGGGCTTGAGCTTGAGGGCCTGAGCTATAGGGAGAGGTTGAGTAGGTTGGGTCTCTATTCCTTGGAGCGCGGGAGGATGAGGGGTGATCTTATAGAGGTGTATAAAATCATGAGAGGAATAGATCGGGTAGACGCACAGTCTTTTGCCCAGACTAAGGGAATCGAGGACCAAAGGGCATAGGTTTAAGTGGGTGTATGGAACGAGCATACACCCACTTATGAGGGGGGATGATTTAATAGGAATCTGAGAGATAACTATTTTACACAAAGTGTGGTGCGTGTATGGAATGAACTGCCGAAAGAGTTTGTTGAGGCTGGGACTATTGCAACTGCTTTCCCGTCTCCTATCAAGCAGTAGATACAAACTTTTGAAAGCATGTAGAAACATAGAAACAGAAAGTAGGTGCAGGACTAGGTCAATCGGCCCTTCAAGCCAGCTCCGCCATCCAATATGATCATGACTGATCATCCAAATTCAGTACCCTGTTTCTGCTTTCCCCCCATATCCCTTCATTGCATTAGCCCTAAGAGCTATATCTAACTCTCTCTTGAAAACATCCAGTAAATTGGCCTCCACTGCCTTCTGTGGCAGAGAATTCCACAGATTCACACTCTCTGGCTGAAAAGGTTTTTCCTCATCTCAGTCCTAAAAGGCCTACCCCTTATTTTTAAACTGTGATCCCTGGATCTGGACTTCCCCCAACACCGGGAACATTTTTCCTGCATCTAGCCTGTCCAATCCCTTAAGAATTTTATATGTTTCTATAAGATATCCTCTCATCCTTCTAAATTCCAGTGAACACTATATGTTGCACCAGATTCAGCTACAGCTTCTTCCCCACTGGTATCAGAGGTATTCTTGAACGGACCTCTCACATGCTAAGGATGAATTAGATCATAAGACCATAAGACAATAAGACAGAGGAGCAGAATTAGGTCAATTAGGCCCAGCGAGTCTACTCCGCCATTCAATCATGGCTGATCTATCTCTCCCTCTCAACCCCATTCTCCTGCCTTCTCCCCGCAACCTATGATGCCCTTACTAATCAAGAACCTATCAATCACCACTTTAAAAATACCCAATGTCTTGGCCTCCACAGTCATCTGTGACAATGAATTCCACACTCACCACCCTTCCTGACAACAGAAATTCCTCCTCATGTCCATTCTAAATTCCCAATCTCCCAACCTACTTCTTTGAGGCCTGTGTACTTTTTGTTCTTATCTGCAGTTTCCCTGCAGTTATAACATTATACTCTGCATTTCTGTTCATTTTCCGTCTTGCACTACCTGATTCATTCATGTGTGGTACTTGCCTGAATAACATGCAAGGCTTTTCACTGTATCTCAGTACTAATTAACCAATAAAACAATAATAGACGGACTCTATTGTATGAATCATGATGAATTGATGTGAACTCAGTCATAAGCTACACTGAGGATTAGCCAAGCATGTTATACAAACCAATAATATTGAGGTTAATTTTCTGAATACGTGACTTCATTTTACTGGGGACTATTTCTGATGGTAATGCACTTTCTCTATACTGGACTGATGTATCCACGGTGCTTATGCTCAAGTTTCACGATCAGGTTTAGTTTAGTTTAGTCTTTATTTTAGAGATACAGCGCAGAAACAAGCCCTTCGGCCCACCGAGTCCACGCCGACCAGCGATCCCCGCATATTAACACAATCCTACACATACTAGGGACAATTTACATTTATACCACTATAAAGACTTTTTGGCACTAATATTGGCTTTTTATTCAATAATGTTTTTTTTAATGTTTTTTTTTGGTGATTATGTTATCAATGAGTACAAGGTAACAGAACTGTTATGCTGCTGCAAGTAAAAATATCTATTGTTTCTTTTTTGGTGTAAATGACAATTAAACAGACTTGACTGACTCTTGAGTTGATTGGAACTCATTCTAGTCTGTAGAATGGCTTCCTGGCAGAAGATTTCACCATTCGAAAGGGAGGTAGTATTTTCTCCATTTATGTCTAAAAGAAAGCTTCAATTATAAAAATAAGTGGCACAGTAGCGCTGCGGTTGAGTTGCTGCCTTACAGCACCAGATACCCGACTACAGGTGCTGCATCTACAGAGTTTGTACGTCCTCCCTGCGACCAGAGAGGTTTTCCCCGGGTGCTCCGATTTCCTGCCACACTCCAAAATCGTACAGGTTTGTAGGTTAATTGGTACCATGTTCGGATGAAACCGGAAATTGTAAACTGTCCCTAGTGTGTAGGATAGTGCAAGTGTACGGGGTGATTGCTGGTCGGCACGGACTCAGTGGGATGAAGGGCCTGTTTCCGCGCTGTATCTCCAAAGTCTAAAGTCTAAAGTCTAAAGTCAGCCTTGTGATATTTACCACTTCATACTGACTTGGGCTCCAGTGTTTCCTAAGATGCTCTCGGAGCTGATGAGGGGATCTAACAGGGGTGGTTAGAAAATAGAACATAGAACATTTAAGAGGATGTTGCCAGGACTAGAGGATGTGGGCTAGATGGAGAGGTTGAGTAGGCTGGGTCTCAATTCCTTGGAATGCAGAAGGATGAGGGGTGATATTATAGAGGTGTATAAAATCATGAGAGGAATAGATCGGGCAGATGCACAGAATCTCTTGCCCAGAGTAGAGGAATCGAGGACCAGAGGACATAGGTTTACGGTGAAGGGGAAAAGATTTAATAGGAAACTGAGGGGTAACTTTTTCACACAGAGGGTGGTGGGTGTATGGAACAAGCTGCCAGAGGAGGTAGTTGAGGCAGGGGCTATCCCAATGTTTAAAAAACAGTTAGACAGGTACATGGATAGGACAGGTTTGGAGGGATATGGACCAAGCACAGGCAGGTGGGACTAGTGTAGACAATAGACAATATGTGCAGGAGTAGGCCATTCGGCCCTTCGAGCCAGCACCGCCATTCGCTGTGATCATGGCTGATCATCCACAATCAGTATCCCGTTCCTGCCTTCTCCCCATATCCCTTGACTCTGTTATCTTTAAGAGCTCCATCTAACTCTCCCTTGAAAGCATCCAGAGAATTGGCTTCCACTGCCTTATGAGACAGAGAATTCCACAGATTCACAACTCTCTGGGTGAAAAAGTTTTTCCTCATCTCCATTCTACATGGCCTACCCCTTATTCTTAAACTGTGGCCCCTGGTTCTGGACTCCCCCTGGACAAAGCGCTGGAGTAACTCAGCGGGTCAGGCAGCATCTTTGGAGAACATGGATAGGTGACGTTTCAGTCCGGGACATTTCTTCAGGCTGAATGTAGTAGGGGGGGAGAAAGCTGGAAGAGAGGTGGTGACAGGACAAAGCATTGCAAATTATAGGTGGATACATACCTGGAGTTGCAGAGTCATAGAGTGATACGGTGTGGAAACAGGCCCTTCAGCCCAACTTGCCCACACCAGCCAACATATCCCAGCCACACTAGTTCCACCTGCCTGCGTTTGGTCCATATCCTTCCAAACCTGTCCTTCCATGTACCTGGCTGTTTCTTATATGTTGGGATAGTCCCTGCCTCAACTACCTACTCTGGCAGCTAGTTCCATACACCCACCACCCTTTGTGTGAAAATTCCTCCTCTCTTCCAACTTTCTACATTCAGTCTGAAGAATAATCCCGACCTGAAACGTCACTTGTCCATGTTTTCCAGAAATGCTTCCTGACCCGCTGAGTTACTCCAGCACTTTTTTTTGGAAAGCTGCATGTAGACAGACTCCAGACATGCTATGTGATCCAAAATCATCTTTAATCAGCACTATACTTTAACAGCACAAAGTATGGTTAGATGTTAGAACATACCAACTGCTGCTTGAACTGAGCAGTGCCGGAAGCAAGTGGTAATACAAAAGTTATAGTGGGGTGGGGTTAGTGATGCTAACTATATGTGAATGGTTGACATGCATAATCAATCTACACTGCATCTGCAGTTCCTTGTGTCTACATTGACTTTTGGAGGCCTGGAATAATAAAAGGGACTGCATAAATGTAAGCACACCCGTTTCAAAACAGAAGATAGACACAAAATGCTGGAGTTAATCATCGGGACAGGCATCATCTCTGGACAGAAGGAATTGGTGACGTTTCAGGTCGAGACCCTTCTTCTTCTCTACCAAAACTCTCCTCTGCCTAGCAGGGTTGCTCCTGACCCACAACAACTTCTCCTTCGACTCCTCCCACTTCCTCCAAATCCAAGGCGTAGCCATGGGCACCCACATTGGCCCCAGCTGTGCCTGCCTCTTTGTAGGGTACGTCGAGCAATCCCTGTTCCAGGCATACACTGGCCCTGTCCCCGAACTCTATCTCTGCTTTTGCTGCCCTCTATGATTCCTCCCATTTCAAAACAATTATATCATTAAAACAAAGAGAAATTATGCATAATCCATGTTGTCTGAGGATATAAGAACAAGCCCTGAAAATATGTTTGTTTTCCCTGAGCAAACAGAATGGTGTGTGCGTGTGACGTTGTTCTGCATCAGCTGTACAACAGTGCCCTCACTAGGAAGGAAGAATGGACAACTGTGAGATGCAAATAGCTACAAGATAGCCTGACATGATAAGATGAGGGGAGGAGAAGAAAACAAAGGTGGCTGTGGTAACGGGTCTGGGATAAGATGTGGTCGTAGAGTTGGAGGGAAGGGGGAATCACAGTGGGGGTGGGGGGGGGGGGGCAGTGAGAGAGGTGGTTGCTAAACTGTCCTCGGAGAGAGGAGGAGAAAATTTGGTAATTCTTCATCCAAGGTGCCTCTACTTTTACCCTCCATTCTCATGACTGATTTTGCAGGGAGTGCTGGAGATAAGGGAAGGAAAAAAGAAATAGTTCCTCACATCAAAGATAGACACAAAAAGCTGGAGTGACTCAACGGGTCAGGCAGCATCTCTGGTGAAAAGGAATGGGTGACGTTTCGGGTCAAAACCCTTCTTCGGACTGAGAGTCATGTGATATGGGAAACGAGAGATATGGACGGCACATTGAACAAATGAATAAAAGAGATGAAAAAAGCAACGATGATCAAGGAAAGGTGGAGCCCAAGATGCTCCATCCGTCACCTATTCCTTCTCTCCAGAGATGCTGCTTGTCCCCCTGAGTTACTCCAGCTTTTTGTGTCTATACACTGTAAATGGATCGATGTAATCATGTATTGTGTTTCTGCTAACTGGTTGGCACGCCACAAAAAGCTTTTCACTGTACCTCGGTACACATGACAATAAACGAAATTGATGGAACTGATGCACTACAATGCTGAGAACTATTTGTTCTACCCACAGTACTTGAGTTTGAACTGATTGTATCTATCTATAGTATATCTGATCTGTTTGTACAGCATGCAAAACAAGCTTTTTGCTGTAACTTGGGGCAAATGACAATAATATAATTAACCTAACCTAAACCAGCTGCGAATCAGTCCACAAATCAAACTGAAATCCCGTGATACACAAGTTGGCTTTATTCCCCATGATGATCTAATGATTCCTCAATATCACATTCATTTCGTTCAGCATTCTTTCCATATTAGTCGGTCAGCAACAAATCTGGCTGCATTTGTCTCCACACCAAACCGAATACCAAAAAACTAAATGTATCAAATAATGAATGGCCTGGATAGAGTGGATGTGGAGAGGATGCCTCCATTCGTGGGAGAGTCTAGGATCAGAGGTCATAGCCTTAGAATTAAAGGACGTTCTTTTTGGAAGGCCTCAAAATAAAATGATCTACCTTCAGAAAGGAGGTGAGAAGTAATTTCTTTAGTCAGAGGATGATGAATCTGTGGAATGTGTTGCCAATGTTGGATGTGGAGTCCTTGTGTATTTTTAAAGCAGGGATTGACAGATTCATCAGATTTGGAGATTGATTAGTACGGGTGTCAGGGGTTATGGGGAGAAGGCAGGAGAATGGAGTTGAGAGGGAAGGATAGATTAGCCATGATTAAATAGCGGGGTAGGCTTGGTGGGCCAAATGGCCTAATTCTGCTCATATAAACTTATGAACTTTTGAGTTTCTTGATTCGTACGGGTGTCAGAGGTTACAGGGAAAAGGCAGGAAAATGGGGTTGAGAAAGAAGGATAGATCAGCCATGATTGAATGGCAGAGTAGACATGATGACCAAATGGCTTGATTCTACTCCCATGACATGAACTTATCTGAAAGATCCACATGAAGAGAGATTCTATTTCCCTGTCACGATACAACTTTATTTATCCCAGGAGTGAAATTGATCTGCCAACAGACATAAAACGCAAGATGCATGAAACATGAAATTAAAGTGACGAGTGGAAAGGATTGGGGATGTGCAAAGATGTGAAAAGATTGGGGGGGGGGGGGGGGTTGAGGGTGGGGGGGGGGGGGAAATGAAGGGGAGTCAGTCTACCCGAAGGGGGAGGAGTTGTACAGTTTGATAGCCACAGGGAAGAAGGATCTCCTGTGGCGTTCTGTCCTGCATCTTGGTGGAACCAGTCTGTTGCTGACGGTACTCCTCAGTTTGACCAGTGTGTCATGGAGGGGGTGAGCTGTATTGTCCAGGATGCTTCGCAGTTTGAGGAGCATCCTCCCCTCACGAGACGCATGTTGGCAGCATTGACCCACTGTGCTGGTGCGTAGTCTCCAGTAGTGCTGTGTTGATTCCTTCCATTTCTGCTTAACAAGGTGCAAGCCACCCTGAGCCACTCTCAGTTTCAATATAGTTTATTGTCACGTGTACCAAGGTACAGTGAAAATCTTTTGTTGCGTGCTAACCAGTCAGCGGAAAGACAATACATGATTACAATCGTGCCATTTACAGTGACATTTACATGATATGGGGAACAACGTTTAGTGCAAACCCAATGCCCCCAGGTCTATGTAGTTCTGAGCTTATTTTGGAGAATGTAGTATTTAATAGCCTAATGGCTGCAGGGATGAAGCTGTTCCTGAACCTGGACGTTTTCAGTTTTCAGGCTGCTATACCTTCTTCCCGATGGCAGGAGTGAAATTAGTCTCCAGATCTCCAGAGATGCTGCCGGTCCCTCTGAGTTAAGGGCCAGTCCCACTTTCCCGAGTTATTCACAAATTCTCCTGAGTTATTCACGAATTCTCCCGAGTTTTCAAACTCGCAGAATGTTCGTAACGCGTCCGTAGGAGTCCGCGGATATATCGTAGCGGCTCGTTATGCCAGCCGTGGGTACTCTGGGCATCAGGTAAGTCGGGACGTTTTTTCAGCGTGTTGAAAAATGTCCACGAGTAAAAAAATAGCCCCGAGTACCTACGGCTGGCATAACGAGCCGCTACGATATATCCACGGACTCCTACGGCCTCCTACGGCCTCGTTACGAACATTCTGCGAGTTTTCAAACTCAGGAGAATTCGTGAATTCGTGAATAAATCAGGAGAATTCGTGAATAACTCGGGAAAGTGGGACTGGCCCTTAACTCTAGCATTTTGTATCTTTTTTTTGTAAACCAGCATCTGCAGTTCCTTGTATCACTGTGAAACCATTGTGGTAACCCTGCAGATCAAAATGCAACATTTTCCGTGGTTAAGTGCCTACTGAACAAAGGCAACATCATACTCCTGCTGAACAGACTCAACGGCTACACGTCTTTACCTAGAAACCTGAGATATTTTAGGATGGTTTCGAGATATAGCATGGAATCAGGCCCTTCGGCCCACCGAGTCCACACCTGCCAGCGATCACGTACATTAACACCATCCTACACAAGGAATAATTTACAATTTTTATATCAAGCCATTTAATCCACAAACCTGCACGCCTTTGGAGTGTGGGAAGAAACTGAAGATATTGGAGAAAACCTACGCAGGTCAAGGGAGAACGAACAAACTCTGTACAGACAAGCTCCCGTAGTCAGGATCGAACCCAAGTCTCTGGCGCTGTGAGGCTGCGCTACCGTGCCACCTGTAAATTATAAATAAAGCCTGCAAACCCTATGCAAACCATAAACAAAAATAATATCTGTTCTCAGAGAACAGGTTGACAAGAACAAGGATTTAAGGACCCTGAAGAGGAATAGGCAGGATTTCAATCAGCTAAATGCACACAGCATGGATGATGAAGCACAGTTCTGCAGCTTGAAGATGAAGCAGATTAAACAGAGTGCTGCTCAGTGCTGTTGCTACATGAGGTACGTACCAGATAGTTGCCCGGTCCATTACTGAATCATCTCTGAGACCTAGAGTGCTCACATTAGTAGTAATGGATCGATCAGCACAGGTCAAGGCATGAGTAAGACCCTCTGTTGTGGCCAATGTAACAACAGGGGTGTTTGTAGTCTTGCTGTGAGATTGCACAATGTTGCCAAGTCTATGGCTCAATGGTTCACTGGCTCTTTATTGTCATGTATGCACTGCACACTGAAATTATTTATGTTAATCAAGGATGAGTCAAGGATGAGTCGCAACCTGGCCACTCCCTCTTCTCCCCTCTTCCATCGGGCAAAAGGTGTAGAAGTGTGAAAACGCACACCTCCAGATTCAGGGACAGTTTCTTCCCAGCTGTTATCAGGCAACTGAATCATCCTAGCACAACCAGAGAGTAGTGCTGAACTACTATCTACCACATTTGTGACCCTCGGACTATCTTTGATCGGACTTTTCTGGCTTTACCTTGCACTAAACGTTATTCCCTAATCATGTATCTGTACACTGTGGATGGCTCGATTGTAATCATGTGTTGTCTTTCTGCTGACTGGTTCGCCCTCAACAAAAGCTTTTCACTGTACCTCGATACACATGACAATAAACTAAACTGAACTAACTCAGTGGACCAGGCAGCATCTCTGGAGGACATGAGGAAGGGTCTGAAGAAGGGTCATGAGAACATGGATAGGTGACGTTTCGGGTCGAGCCTTCTTCGGAAGACATGTAAGTAAGTAAGTAAGTAAGTTAATTGCCCAAGTATTCACATACAAGGAATTTGCCTTGGTGCTCCGCCCACAAGTAACAACATGACATACAGTGAGAGTTACGAATGACTCAGAAAACACTAAACATTAATAATAATAAGACATTAATGATAAAACACCATTGATCAAGCATGTGAACCAACAAAATACCCTCAAAGGGAGGCTACAGATTTTTGGCTGTTGAGTAGAGCAACTACTCTCCATTCCCTCCATTGTCTGAAGAAGAGTCCTGAAATGTTACCTATCCATGTTCTCCAGAGATGCTGCCTGACCCGCTACGATACTCCAGCACGTTGTGTCCTTTGCTGGAGGACATGATAGGCGACTTTTGGGGTCAGGTGTCTTGTTCAGATCCGACCCGAAACATCACCTATCTGTGTTCTCCAGAGATGCTGCCCGACCCGCAGAGTTACTCCAGCACCTTGTGTTTAGATTAGTTTAGTTTAGAGATACAGCGCGGGAACAGGCCCTTCGGCCCACCGAGTCCGCACCGACCAGCAATCCCCGCACATTAACAACATGGGTGTTCGTGGTCTTGATGTGAGATTGCAAAATGTTGCCAAATCTATAGTTCAATGCTTCACTAGCTCTTTATTGTCATGTATGCACTGCACACTGAAATTCTTTATCTTAATCAAGGATGAGTCGCACCCTGGCCACGCCCTCTTCTCCCATCTCCCATTGGGCAAAAGGTATCGAAGTGTGAAAACGTACGCCTCCAGATTCAGTGACAGTTTCTTCCTAGCTGTTATCAGGCAACTGAACCATCCTACCACAACCAGAGAGCAATGCTGAACTACTATCTACCTCATCGGGGACCCTCGGATTATCGTTGATCGGACGTTACTGGCTTGCTGGGTATCACGCAACAAAAGCTTTTCACTACTTTGGTAAGAGGTATAGAAGTGTGAAGATGCATACCTGCAGATTCAGGGATAGTTTCTTTCCAGCTGTTATCAGGCAACCGAACCATCGTACCACAACTAGATAGCAATCTATCTCGTTTGAGACCGTCAGACTATTTTTGATTAGCCTTGATGACTTTACCTTGAACTAACATTATTCAAGTTATTCCCTTTATCATATATCTGAACACTTTGGATGGCTTGATCGTAATCATGTCTTTCTGCTGACTGGTTAGCACGCAACAAAAGATTTTCACTGTACCTCGGTACACGTGACAATAAACTAAGCTAAACAACTGTTTTTCCATAGCTGACACATGCAGGAGATGCCATATTTTGGCGCCATTTACAAAAAGAAAAAGTCTAGGGTCCAAAGTCCCCATGCTGGAAGTACTGGAGCGCCCCTGATCCAGGTGAGCCCAGGTAAGCCCCAGGCTGCTGCAGGGCCTCCTCCGTCGCCCTTGACTGGCTTGTCCCGCCGACCCACATCCCTCTCCTCGCCCGCCCGACCGTCCGGGGTGGGATGCCTCCTGCAGCCGACCTTGCAGGCGCTGGAGATAATATCCCACTCCCTCTCCCACCGGCCCACTCCTCATGTCCGTCGTCACCAGCGGCCCCCTCCTCCTCCACTCTCCGGCCTTGGGGGTCGAGCTCAGCAGCTTCCCAGCTCCCCCCCCCCCCGCAGGCAGCGGCCCCACTGGGTCCTTCATAGCGGCAGTGAACCAGGCCTGACCCTACACGTGGCCACGGGTGACCCACCAGGTCCGTCCGTGCCTGCAGTTAAAAGTTCCTGATGGTTAATGATCAGTGTGTGGCTACCTCCCCACAAATGTTGTCCAGCTGGAAAGGATGCAGAGAAGATTTACCAGGATGTTGCCAGGACTCGAGTGCCTGAGAGGTTGAGCAGGCTAGGACTTTATTCCTTGGAGCGCAGGAGATTGAGGGATGATCTTATAGAGGTGTATAAGATCAAGAGGGGAATACATAGACAGTCTCTTACCCAGATTAAACCAAGAACCAGACGACATAAGTTTAAGGTGAAGGGGCAAAGATTTAATAGCATCCTGAGGGGCAACCTTATGGCAAAAATGGTGGTAAGTATATGGAACAAGCTGCTGGATGAGGTGGATGAGGCTGGTAATATCACAAGATTTACAAACATTTTGGACATGTACATGGATAATATACAAGGTTTAGGAGGATATTAGCTAAATGCAGGCAGGTGGGATAAGTGTAGATGGGGCATGTTGGTCGAAGGGCCTGCTTCCACACGATATGACTCTCTGACTACGACACTAAATGCACTTGTCAGCATCGATTTCTCTCAAAGCCTTTTTCTATTACACTTTCACTAATCTCATTGAATCATTAACAGATACAGCATGGAAACAAGCACCTCCACCCGAGCATTGATCACCCGTTCGCACTAGGTCAATGTTACCCCATTTTCTCATCCACGCTCCACACACCAGGGTGCAATTTACTGAGGCCAATCGACTTTCAAACCAGCACGTCTTCGGGATGTGGGAGGAAACCGGAACACCCGAAGAATACTTACAGGGAGGTAAGGTCACAGGAAGAACTTGCAAACTCCACGCAGACAGCACCCAAGGTCAGGGTGGAACCCAGGTCTTTGGCGCTATGAAGCAGCAACTCTACCAGCTGAAGATAGACACAAAATGCTGGAATAACCAGTGCGTCAGGCAGCATCCTCTGGGGAATAGGAATAGGTGACGTTTCGGGTCGAGACCCTTCATCAGATTACCTATTCTTTATTCTGATGAAGGGTCTCGACCCGAAACTTCACCTATAACTTTTCTCCAGAGATACAGGTGATGGGGGGTTTTTGACAAGCAGATGGTTGGACAAAACCAGAGATGCAAAGACAAAAGATGTGAGGTAAGGATAGATAAAGTGTGTACAGTGAAGCCAGAGGAAGGAATAACGATGGGAGGGGAGGGGAGATAGACACAGCGGGACAGGCAGCATCTCTGGTGAGAAGGAAAGGGTGACATTTTGGGTCGAGACCCTTCTTCAGTCTGAAACATCCCGAAACGTCACCTATTCCTTTCTCCAGCGATGCTGCCTGTCCCGCTGAGTTACTCCAGCATTTTGTGTCTATTCTCTCTGTAAACCAGCATCTGCAGTTCCTACCTACACAACGCTACCAGTTTCATCACTGTGCCTGCAAAGTCATGGCAAGTGAGAATTGTGTTGTCCCGATTTAGAGCTGGTGCATTTGATAAATAAACACACTTGGGTCTTGAATCTTTAATCTGGTAGATACTGCCACTCAAACATGCACAATGTTATCAATGTGATACCATGATATAGTTGAGTTTTCCAGTGCTTTGATGGCACCACAAAGTGCGATGAGAATGATGCACTGTGTGTGTGATACCATCTGTCTGATACTGTCAGCATTCATCTCCTCGGTCGCAGTCTTTCACCGCACAGCATTCCCTGCCACAGGTACTTCAGGTAACCATCAATGCACCTGCAGCTCTGGGCCTTACTCACCCAGACCTGCCACTGACCGCAGGGCGGCACAGTGGAGCAATTGTGGAGCTGCTGCCTTACAGCTCCAGAGACCTGGGTTCATAGGTTCATAAATTCATAAGCGATAGGAGGAGGATTAGGCCATTCGGCCCATCAAATCCACTCCGCCATTCAACCGTGGCTGATCTATCTCTCCCTCCTAACCCCATTCTCCTGCCTCCTCTCCATAACCCCTGACACCCGTACTAATCAACAATCTGTCTATTTCTGCCTTAAGGGCCTGTCCCGCGGGCAGGCGACTCCATGCGGCAAGCGCGACCTAACCGCAAGCGGGGGCCGTGCGGGGGCCATGCGGAGGTCGTGGGGCCGGTCCCACTTCGAACGCCGGAGCCGTATGGAGTTGTGCGGAGCTGGTCCCAACATCGCGCGGGGCTCCGAAAAACTGACACTGTTCAAAAATTCCGTGCGACAACGGCCTGCCGCCCCGCGGCCGCATCGAGGCCGTGCGCACCGCATCGATGCCGGACGTAGCCGCCTCGAGGCCGTGCGCACCACCTCGACGCCGGACGCAGCCGCATCGCGGCCCCCGCTTCCGATTTGGTAGCGCTTGCCGCATGCAGCCGCTTGCTGGTGGGACCGGCCCTGTACGGGGATCACTCGACCTCCGCGCGGCCCCCTGCTTGCGGTTAGGCCGCGCTTGCCGCATGGAGTCGCATGCCCGTGGGACAGGCCCTTTACTGACTTGGCCTCCACCACCTTCTGCGGCAAAGAATTCCACAGATTCACAACTAAAGAAACTGCTCCTCATCTCCTTCCTAAAGAAATGTTCTTTAATTCCTAGGCTACGGCCTCTGGTCCTAGACTCTCCCACCAGTGGAAACGTCCTCCCCACATCCACTCTATCCGGGCCTTTCACTGTTCGAGTTAGAATAAAGTCTGCGCAGGCCAGACCCGAGGTCAGGATTGAACCCAGGACCCTGGAGCAGTGAGGCAGCAGCACTACCACTGTGCCACAGTGCCACATCACTATGGCAGAGGTACTAAAAATAACATGCTTTTTTTTCAATTGCAGGTTGCTATAGCTTCCTTATCCATAAAGGGCTTGTGACATGATACCATAAATCACCATAGACTGCTCCCCCTTTAAAATGAAACAAAAGCAGGTCAGTCAGCAACAGTAGCCAGAACAGGCAGGATTTCACTTTCATTACAAATTGGCACGTCTCTCCTGCACATTTTTCATCTGCCGGTTCCAGTTACAACATCCTCAAATAATCTGAAGGATTCTGCCCGCTTCAACTTAACCTGATTTAAAATCTGAATCCATCGCCAAGAGGTGGCAAAGGTGATTGATGAGGGTAGGGAGGTGGATGTGTCCACATGGATTTCAGTAAGGCATTTGATAAAATGGAGCAAACCTTGAGGAGCTCAGTCCGCGTTGGCCTAAGCGATCCAAGCTGGAAAGTGTACAGAGAAGATGTACGAGGATGTTGCCAGGACTAGAGGGTCTGAGCTATCGGGAGAGGTTGAGCAGGCTGGGACTCTATTCCGTGGAGCGCAGGAGGACGAAGATTATAGAGATGTACAAAATCATGAGAGGAATAGATCGGGTAGATGCACAGAGTCTCTTGCCCGGAGTAGGTGAATCGAGGACCAGAGGACAGAGGTTTAAGATGAACTGGAAAAGATTTAAGAGGAATCTGAGGGGCAACTTTCTCACACAAAGGATGGTGGGTATATGGAACAAGCTGCCAGAGGAGGTAGTTGAGGCAGGGACTATCCCAACGTTTAAGAAGCAGTTAGACAGGTACATGGATAGGACAGGTTTGGAGGGATATGGACCAAACGCAGACAGGTGGGACTAGTGTAGGTGGGACATGTCGGTCGGTGTGGGCAAGTTGGGCCGAAGGGCCTGTTTCCACACTGTATCACTCTATGACTCTGATTCTATGACTTCATCTCCTGGTTGCCAAATACTTTAACTCCCCTTCCCATTCCCACACTATCCTTTCTGTCTTGGGCCTCCTCCATTGTCAGAGTGAGGCCCAATGCAAATTGGAGGAACAGCATCTAATATTTCACTTGAGCAGCTTTACCCAGCAGTATGAATATTGAATTGTCTAACTTCAAGTAACCCTTACATCTGCTCTCTGTCTGTCCTTCTCCCACCCTAGTCATTGTACTAGTTTCACTGTTGATTTTCACTGTCTGTATAAATTGTTATCACTTAGCCCACAGCGAACAATGGACCATTGTGGGCTCCACCATTCCTTGATCATTGTTACTTTTAGCACATGTTTCGTTGCTTTGTTCTAAATCTCTCTATATCACTGTCTATATCTGTTGTTTCCCTTTCCCCTGACTCTCAGCCTGAAGAGTCTCGACCCGAAACATCATCTATTCCTTTTCTCTAGAAATGCTGCCTGACCCACTGAGTTACTCCAGCTTTTTATGTCTATCTTAGGCATTTGATAAAAATCCTCATGGTGGACTGATCCAGGAAAGTCAAGTCAACTTTATTTGTCACATACACAAACAAGATGTACAGTGAAATGAAAGTGGCAATGCCTGCGGGATTGTGCGGGAAAGGGAATGGTAGAGGCAGGTACAATTAAAAATGTTTAAAAGACATTTGGACAGGTTCATGGATAGATCATAAGATCATGAGACCACAAGAGAAATAAAGACATTTTCCTCATCTACTTCCTAAAAGAACGTCCTTTAATTCTGAGGCTATGACCTCTAGTCCTAGACTCTCCCACTAGTCATAATCATCATAATCATAATCATAATCATACTTTAATAGCCAAGTATGTTTTGCAACATACGAGGAATTTGATTTTCCATACAGTCATACCAATAAAAAGCAACAAAACACACAAAATACATTTTAACATAAACATCCACCACAGTGACTCCTCCACATTCCTCACTGTCATGGAAGGTGAAAAAAAGTTCAATCTCTTCCCGTCTTAGTTCTGGGACCTTCAGTCAGGGGCCTTGAGCCTTCCATTGATGGGACGATCTTGTCTCCCGTAGCCGGCAGTCGGGCCCACCACCTCTGGGCGATCAATCTCCCGCATCGGGGGGGGGATCTCAGCTCCCCGCGCCGGGCGATCGGACCCCGGGTTGGGGCTGGTCGAACCTCCTGCGACTTTGGAGCTTCCCGACATCGGTCTCTACCCGAGACTGCGAGCTCCTCGATGCTCCGCAAGCATCGATCCCAGGCAAGGGATCACATGCTCCGATAGTGAGTCCACGACGCGGTGGTGGGGCTCAAAGTTAATCTCGAGCAAGGCCGCCAGATCCATGATGTTAGGCCGCAGAGTGACCGGAGATACGATCTGGAAAACAATCGCATCTCCGGCAAGGTAAGAGATTGAAAATAGGTTTCCCCCAACTCCCTCGCCCACAATCGATGATTGTTACTTTCTGATTGATTCTCTCCAATCTTCTTGGCAATGACTGAGATTGACTGGCGGTTGCCTTGGGAACCTGGCTAACCAATCTGTTGTTATTTGCAGTGCTCTTCGCAGCTTCAGTAAGTCACGACTCAGGGCTGCCATCACTCGCCTCCATTTTCAATTGGTGTGATTCGGTGACGAAGGTTTTTATTCTTTAAGGCATTCCAGGCCATGACATAAAGCACAGCTCCAAACAAACCATGTGAAAGAGTGGTGGTTTGGAAAAATCCCCTGGGATTTTAGACCTTAGACTTTAGATGTAGCATTTAGGGCGGAACAGTGGTGCAGGGTGGCACTGTGGCTCAGGGCGGCATAGTGGCGCAGCGGTAGAGTTGCTACCTTGTAGCGCGTAAAGCACCAGAGACACGGGTTCGATCCTGGCTATGCTTGCTTGTCTGTACGGAGGTTGTATGTTGTGAAGCAAGACCAGGCAGGTTGAGTGAAATCGTTTTTAATTCATAAAAAAACAAACACAAACCCGTAACTACACGTGCCTAGTCGAGCTTAACAACACAGCTCCTGCGCTGGGAGGAGCGCTGATAACTAAAAGCCCGCGAAACGAACCCCCGCGGTCACGTGACCGTGCTGACCAATGACGAGGGTCCTGACTCCCCAGCCCCACCACTAGGTGCCACTACAGGACCCCCCCCCCCCCCAGAACCAGAGGAAAGGAAACAAGCATGAGACCGAATCAGGCAGCCAGACCGAGCGGAAACCGTGACAATCTGGCAGATCTCAAACTGGGCCTCGATGTGCTGAAACCACACATGAGGCTGAACCGCCCAGAAAACGGGCAGTTTAAGGGACTGTGCCGACCAACGATGAGGGTTCTGACTTCCCAGCCCCACCACTAGGTGTCGCTACAGTTGTCCCTGTGACCTGCATGAGTTTTCTATGAGATCTCCGGTTTCCTCCCACACCCCACTCCCAAGACATACAGGTTTTTAGGTTAATTGGCTTGGTATATACAGTATGTAAGAATTGTCCCTAGAGTAGGATAGTGTTAATGTGCGGGGATCGCAGGTTGGCGAGTACTTGGTGGGCCGAAGGGCCTATTTCCACTCTGCAAACTAAACTAAACTTTAGAGACCTAGCGTGGAAACAGGTCTTTTGGTACACAAGGTTCGGGCCAACCAGCGATCACCTCATACACTAGCAGTATCCTGCTTACTAGGGACAATTTACAATTTATACAGAAGCCAATTAAACTAGAATCTGCCGGTTGCCAAACATTTTAACTTCCCTTCCTATTCCCATATGGACATTCCTATCCTAGACCTCTTCCACTGTCAGAGTGAGGCCACACAAAAATTGGAGGAACAGCAACTCAGATTTTGTTTGGGCAGCTTGGTATGAGTATTATTTTTTCTTAATTTCATAACCCTTGCATTCCCTCCCTCTCCGTCCCTCCCCCACCCGAGCTGTCCTGCTAGTCCAACTGTTCATCTCCTCTCGCTATCACCTCCTCCATGGTCAACAACGGACCATTGGGGGCTCTTCAGCCGTTGGTGCCAGCTCTGATTTTATCTGTATCTTTTCATACCTCTAGTTTCTCTCTCTCCCCTGACCCTCAGTCTGAAGAAGGGGCTCGACCCAAAACGTCACCTATTCCATTTCTCCAGTGGTGTTGCTTGACCGGTTGAGTTACCCCAGCATTTTGTGTCTAACCTAGAAAACTGCACGTCTTTGGAGCGTGGGAGGAAACCGGAGCACCCAGAGAAAACCCACGCGGTCACGGGGAGAACGTGCAAACTCCGTACAGATAGCACCCATAGTCAGGATGGAACCGGGGACTCTGGCGCTGTAAGGCAGCAGCTCTACCGTTGCGCCACTAGGATCCTAAAGTGCGATTATGGCGTAACAAGGCCCATTATATTTTGTGCACAATATCCGAGAGAATACGTGCCTGGAACGACTGGCTGCGAATAGATGCTGCTGAACAAAGGCAGTGACCCAGTGAATTGTACTTACAGGACGGGAGAGGCTGATCTGAGGGCTGCCTTTTGTCACAGAGGAGCAGGGAACAAACGGCGATGCAGCAAAGGTGGTCACACCAAAGGCAGCGTCATAATGAGCTGGGGGAGTGGGGAACGGTTCCAAAGGAAAGCCAAGCCACTGAGCCCAATTAAAACAAAAAGAGTCTCATAGCCTGGAGAAGCAGCTGCCAAAACACCATTCTAATTAAGTCCCCAGCGATGAAAGGGCTTGTTTGTTGACACTCAACGGGAGGGTTGCGGCGTAGGAGAGAATCTAGCAGCCAGGAGTAACACTGCCTTGACAGTCTACCTGATCCACTGTTTAGATTACTCTGTGTGAAGAAGGGTCTCGACCCGAAACGTCACCCATTCCTTCTCTCCAGAGTTGCCGCCTGTCCCGCTGAATACTCCAGCTTTTTTTTTGTCTATCCACTGTTTAAATTAGTTTGGTTTGTTATTGTCTTAATCCATGTCACAAGTTCACAAGTTATAGGAGTAGAATTAGGACATTCGGCCCATTGAGTCCACCATTCAATCATGGCTGATCTCTGCCTTCTAATCCCATTTTGCTGCCTTCTCCCCATAACCCTTGACACCCGTTCTAATCAAAAATTTGTCTATCTCTGCCTTAAAAATATCCACTGACTTGGCCTCCACAGCGCTCTGTGCAAAGAGTTCCACAGATGAACAAGATTAGATTAGATTAGATTCAACTTTATTGTCATTGCACATAGTACAAGTACAGGTACAACGAAATGCAGTTTTGCATCTAACCAGGGTACAAAGTAGTAAATGCTGATTAAGACAGTGTATACAAATGAGGATATATTGGTGTATGTACTATAATAATAATAATAATAATGGATGGGATTTATATAGCCCCTTTCTAATACTCAAGGCGCTTTACATCACATTATTCATTCACTCCTCAGTCACACTCGGTGGTGGTGAGCTACTTCTGTAGCCACAGCTGCCCTGGGGCAGACTGACGGAAGCGTGGCTGCTAATCTGCGCCTACGGCCCCTCCGACCACCACCAATCACTCACACACATTCACACACATTCACACACATTCACACGCAGGCAAAGGTGGGTGAAGTGTCTTGCCCAAGGACACAACGACAGTATGCACTCCAAGCGGGGTTCGAACCGGCTACCTTCCGGTTGCCAGCCGAACACTTAGCCCATTGCGCCATCTGTCGTAGGCATATATATATATATATATATATATATATATATATATATATACAGAAAGTTGTTAAGGTGCAAAAGATTGACATGTGCTATATTCTGGTGAATAAGAGCTTAACTATAAATTATATAAACTATAAATAATACTGATGAGAAGGGGGGGGGCTAGCGCTGGGCCTGTGAGTTCAACAGGGTAATGGTGTTGGGGAAGAAGCTGTTCCTTAGCCTGCTGGTGCGAGACCTGAGGCTCCTGTACCTGATGGGAGGAGGGCAAACAGTCCATGGTTGGGGTGTGAGGGGTCCTTAATGATTTTGCCAGCCCGTCTCAGACCCCGTGTGCGATGAAGGACAGCCATGGCAGGGAGCGGGGCGCCGATGATGCGTGAGCGGTTTTCACCACCCGTTGCAGTGCCTTCCTGTCAGCTGTACACACCGTGAAGCAGGTGGTCAGGATGCTTTCTATTGCACAGCGGTAGAAATTGGACAGGATCTGAGGGGACAGGTGAGCTTTCTTAAGCCTCCTCAGAAAGTAGAGGCGTTGCTGCGCCTTTTTAATCAGTTTGGCGGTGTTGAGGGACCAGGACAGATCCTCAGAGATGTGTACCCCGAGGAATTTGAAGTTGGAGACGCGCTCCACCTCAGTGCCGTTTATGTGGATGGGGGTGCGTCTGCCGCCTCTGGTCTTCCGGTAGTCCACAATGCTTTCCTTCGTCTTCTGTGTGTTGAGGACAAGGTTGTTGTTGGTACACCAAGCTGCCAGGTGCTGGACCTCCTCCCTGTAGGCTGATTCGTTGTTGTCACTGATCAGTCCTACCACCGTGGTGTCGTCAGCGAATTTTATGATGGAGTTGGAGCCATGCATAGGGATGCAGTCGTGGGTGAAGAGGGAGTAGAGGAGAGGGCTGAGCACACATCCCTGAGCACACATCCCTGTTCAGTGTTATAGTGGAGGAGGTGAGGTTGTTAATCCTAACAGACTGGGGTCTGTTAGTGAGGAAATCCAGTGTCCAGTTGCAGAGGGAGGTGTTGATGCCAAGGCCGCTGAGTTTGGTGATCAGACTGGCGGGGATGACAGTATTAAATGCAGAGCTGAAGTCAATGAAGAACAACCTGATGTAGGAGTTGTTATTGTCCAGGTGGGTCAGGGCAGAGTGAAGAGCCGCTGATATGGCATCCTCTGTTGACCTGTTGGGCCGATAGGCAAACTGATGAGGGTCCAGTGTGGGAGGGAGGCTGGATTTGAGGTGAGCCAGGATCAGTCTCTCGAAGCACTTCGCGATGATGGGGGTGAGTGCCACTGGGCGGAAGTCATTGAGACTCCCTGAAGCTGACTGTTTGGGCACTGGCACGATGGTTGTGGTCTTGAGGTATGTAGGGACGACATTAGAGATTAGAGATTAGAGATTCCTTTATTTGTCATTCAGACCTTTCGGTCTGAACGAAATTTCGTTGCCTGCAGTCATACATATAATAATAAATAACAAAACACACAATAAACACAAATTAACATCCACCACAGTGAGTTCACCAGGCACCTCCTCACTGTGATGGAGGCAAAAGTCTTAAAGTCTCTGTCTCTTCCCACTTCCTCTGCGCTGAGGCGATCCAGGCTTCTGATGTTGTGACCCCGCCGGGTGATGGTAAGTAAGGCAATCCCGCGGCTGAATCTGTGCTCCGCGACGGGCCGGTTCAAACTCCGCGGCCCGGGGTGGTCGAAGCTGCCGAAGCTGCCGAAGCTGCCGCCCTCCAGTCCAGCGGACGCAGCTGTAGTTGCGGGAGCCCCAGAAAAACAGGTCACCAACCTGTGACCTGCGAGCTCCCGACGATGTCGTCCACCGGGCCCGCGGCCGAACCTCCGGACGGTCGCCACCAGTATCCTCGGTCGCCACCGCCGGAACGCCACCGCAGCCCCGAAGCCGGCCAGCCCCGCGCTGGTAAGTCCTGGCTCTGCCTCCGGAGCCTCGAGGTCGGTCGGACGCAGTTGGAGTTTGAGGCCGGCAGCTCCGCCATTAGGCCTCAGCGCAGACGGAGGCAGAGAAGGGGGATACGACAAGAAAAAGTCGCATTCCCCCGAAGGAAGAGACAAAAGTCATGTTTCACCCCCCCCCCCCCCACACATACACAACCCAATAAACTAAAATTTGATTAAAACAGGACAAAAAGAAAACAACAAAAAAAGTAAAAACAGACGGACTGCAGGCGAGCCGCTGCTGTACGACAGTGCCGCCACTTCCAGACATCCTGGGCCAGTGACAGATTAAAGATGTCAGTGAAGACCAGGGATAGTTGTCCAGCACATGCCCGGGGATGCCGTCGGGGCTGGCAGCTTTGTGCTCATTCACTTTGCTCAGTGTGCCTTGTACAGCAGAGGTGGAGAGACTGAGGGGCTGTTCATTCGGGGGTGGGGCAGCTTTGATGGCTGGTGTTTGATTGTCCCGGTCAAAACTACACTCTGATTAAAGAAGTTCCCCCTCACCTCTTTTCTAAAAGAGCCTCCTTTAATTCTGAGGCTTTGACATCTGGTCCTAGTCTCTCCCACCAGTGGAAACATCCTTTCCACATCCACTCTATCTATGCCTTTCATTAATCTGTAAGTTTCTATGAGGTCCCCCCTCAACCTTCTAAACTCCAGCGAGTAGAGGGCCACTGCTGTCTAACGCTCATCATATGCTGACCCACTCATAGAAACATACAGAAACGTAGAAAATAGGTGCAGGAGTAGGCCATTCGATATGATCATGGCTGATCATCCAACTCAGTATCCCATCCCTGCCTTCTCTCCATACCCCCTGATCCCTTTAGCCACAAGGGCCACATCTAACTCCCTCTTAAATATAGCCAATGAACTGGCCTCAACTACCTTCTGTGGCAGAGAATTCCACAGATTCACCACTCTCTGTGTGAAAAATGATTTTCTCATCTCGGTCCTAAAAGACTTCCCCCTTATCCTTAAACTGTGACCCCTAGTTCTGGACTTCCCCAACATCGGGAATAATCTTCCTGCATCTAGCCTGTCCAGCCCCTTAAGAATTTTGTATGTTTCTATAAGATTCCCCCTCAATCTTCTAAATTCTAGCGTGTACAAGCCGAGTCTATCCAGTCTTTCTTCATATGAAAGTCCTGTCATTCCTGGAATCGTTCTTGTAAACTTCCTCTGGTTCCGCTCCAGAGCCAACACATCCTTCCTCAGATATGGGGCCCAGATTTGCTCAGCATACTGCAACTATATGGATTACATATAATCCATATCCTTCCATTACCTCCATATCCATATGCCTATTCAAAAGTCTCACAAATGACATTGTCGTCTCTGCCTCCACCACCACTCTGGCAATGTGTTGTAGGCACTCACCACCCTTTATGCAAAAAATTTGCCCCACACATCTCCTTTAACTTTGCACCTCTTGCCTTAAAATTATGCCTTCAACTATTTGATTTTTCCAAATGTCCACCCTAAATGGGGAAAAAAGGTTCCAAATGACCACCCTAACAATGCCTCTCATAATTCTCTACATTTCCATCAGGTCTCCCCGCAACCCCTGGCGTCACAAAGAAAACAAGCCAAGTCTGTCCAATCCGTCCCTGCAGCGAACGCCTCCTAATCCAGGCAACATTCTGGTAATCTCCTCTGTACCCGGGCAGCACGGTGGTGTGAGTGACCGGGTTCGATCCTGACTACGGGTGCTGTCTGTACGGAGTTTGTACGTTCTCCCCGTGACCTGCGTGGGTTTTCTCCGTGGCCTTCAGTTTTTCCGCCCACACTCCAAAGACGTACACGTTTGCAGGTTAATTGGCTTGGCAAATGTAAATGTAAAAAGAATTGTCCCGAGTGTGTGCAAGGTAGTGTTAATGTGAGGGGATCGCAGGTCGGTGCGGACTCGGTGGGCCGATGAGCCTGTTTCTGCGCTGTATCTCTAAACGAAATCAAACTAAATCCTTTCCAAACGCCTCCATCTCCTTCATGGAAGGTGGTAACTAGAACTGCACACAATACTCCACATGCAACCTAAACAAAGCTGCAACATGACTTCCTTGTGTACATCAGGTAAACCACCTCGTCCCCAGGTACCTTCACCTGCAACTGCAGGAAATGCAAAACCTGTCCATATACCTCCTCCCTCGACCACATCTAAGGACCCCAACAGTCCTTTCAGGTGAGGCAGAGGTTCACTTGCATCTTCTCCAACCTCATCTACTGTATCCACTGTTCCAGGTGTGGACTCCTATATATCGGTGAGATCAAGCATGGACTCGGCGATCGTTTCGCTGAACACCTCCGCTCAGTCCGCCTAAACCTGCCTGATCTCCCAGTTGCTCAGCACTTTAACTCCCCCTCACATTCTCACACTGATCTTTCTGTCCTGGGCCTCCTCCATTGTCAGTGAAGCCCAGCAAATTGGAGGAACACCAGCTCATATTTCGCTTGAGCAACTTACACCCTAGCGGTATGAATATTTACTTCTCTAACATCAAGTAACCCTTGCTTTCCCTCTCTCTCCATCCCTCCACCTTCCAGTTCTCCCACCAGTCTTACTGTCCCCCTGATTATCTTTTATCTATGTTTGCTTTGATGTCACCCTCTCCTAGCCAACAATGGTCTATTCTACATTTTCTTTGATCATCCTCTTCTTTGATATCTCACACTTCCGTAATCTGTAATCGCTCTCGCCTAACCCTCAGTCTGAAGAAGGGTCTCAACCCAAAACATCACCCATTCCATCTCTCCAGAGATGCTGCCTGTCCCGCTGAGTTCCTCCAGCATGTTGTGTCTATTATTGAGTATAGAAGTTGGGAGGTCATGTTGCAGTTGTGTAAGAGGCCACATTTAGAGTATTGTGCTCAGTTCTGGCACTGTGTTATATGAAAGATGTTGTCAAACTGGAAAGGGTACTACCAAAGGACATAGTTTGAGTTGAAGGGGAAAAGATTTAATAGGAATCTAGGGAGTTAATGGTGGACTTTAGAAGGAGAGGAACACCCCTGTTCCCTGTCTCCATCAATGGTGTGGATGTAAAATTTACCAGGGAGTACAAATACCTTGGAGTGTACTTGGACAGTAAACTGGACTGGTCCAGGAACGCTGAGGCCCTGTACAAGAAGGGACAGAGTCAGCTGTACTTTTGAGAAGGCACCGCTCCTTCAACATCTGCAGTAAGATGCTGCAGATGTTCTACCAATCGGTGGAAGCCAGTGCCATCTTCTTCACTGTGGTGTGCTGGGGCAGCAGGGCGAAGGCCGCGGACGCCAATAGGATCAACATCAGGAAGGCTGGCTCTGTCCTGTGGGCGGAGTTGGATTCATGGGAGGTGGTCTTGGAGGGGAGGATGCTCCTCAAACTGCGGAGCATCCTGGACAATACAGCTCACCCTCTCCATGACACACTGGTCAACATGAGGAGCACCTTCAGCATCAGACAGGTTCCACCAAGATGCAGGACAGAACGCCACAGGAGATCCTTCTACCCTGTGGCTATCAAATTGTACAACTCCTCCCCCTTCTGTCATAGGGTAGACTGACTCCCCTCTCCTCTCCCCCCCCACCCCCCTCCCCCCACCCTCCCCAATCTTTGCACATCCCCAATCCTTTCCACTCGTCATTTTAGTTTCATGTTTCATGTATTTTGTGTTTTGACTGTTGGTAGATTTATTTCCCTCCTGGGATAAATAAAGTTCTATCGTATCGTATCATTGGGGTAACTTTATCACGCAAAGAGTGGTGGGTGTATGGAAAAAGCAGCCTGAGGAGGTTATTGAGGCTGGGACTATCACGGCATTTAAGAAACAGACAGGTACATGAATAGGTACATAAAAATGCAGGAGAAACTCAGCGGGTGCAGCAGCATCTATGGAGCGAAGGAGATAGGCAACGTTTCGGGCCGGAACCCTTCTTCAGACTGATGGGGGGGTGGGGGGAGGCGGGGAGAAGAAAGGAAAAAGGAGGAGGAGGAGCCCGGGGGCTGAGGGAGAGGTAGGAAGGGGAGGAGACAGCAAGGGTTATCTGAATTGTGAGAATTCAATGTTCATGCCCAGAGGATGCAGACTACCCAAGCGGAATATGAGGTGCTGTTCCTCCAATTTCCTCTGGGCATGAACATTGATTCTCACAAATCTCACAATTCAGTTAACCCTTGCTGTCTCCTTCGATTTTCCAGCATCTGCAGTTCTTCTTAAACACAGGTACATGAATAGGACAGGTTTGGAGGAATCTGGGGCAAACGCGGGCAAGTGGGACTAGTGTAGCTGCGACATGTTGGCCGGTGTGGGCAAGTTGGGTCGAAGGGCCTGTTACCACGCTGTATCACTCGATGACTCTATGACTTACCAAAGCTTTTCATATTATATCTCGGTAAAGTTAAACTAAACTCAACTTAACTATACGTGTAGGGAGGAAGTGCAGATGCTGGCTTAAACCAAAATATGGACACAAAAAGCTGGAGCAATTCAGCGGGACAGGCAGCATCTCCGGTGAAAAGGAATGGGTGACGTTTCAGGAAGAAGGGTCTCAACCAGAAACATCACCCATTCCTTCTCTCCAGAGAAGCTGCCTGTCCCTCTGAGTTACTCCAGCTTTTTGTGTCTATCAACTAACTACACCTTGAGGAGAAGGGAAAAGATAACAGAACATGAGGGTCAGGTGCATCTCTGAAGGTGCGGTATCCATGACCGATTTAGGGTGTAGACTGAACCATCTGTAGCTGTGTCGGACGATCTTGGCAGTGCTGCAATAAAAGCCATAAAGCACCTGCATAAACCCCACATCTGGCATTAATGGAGCCATAAAGCAGCAAATGTACATATTTTGAATGACTTTGACATCGAATAGTTAAGTGTCAAACTTTTACGGCGGTTAATAAAAAGTCGGGGCAGCAATCTAATCGTTTTACAGTCATCCACTCCTGTGGGCTTTGAAGAAGTTGTCAAAATTATACCTTTTACATGCCAACTTGAAAATCAAAGGTCAAATATAACTTTTTAACACAATGCTCTTCCTTGCCTCCTCTTTGCAGCCAACATCACCGTGTACCGACAATGAACTGGCAGTGACTGACAGTCCCACTGCACTTTCCAAAGCTCTCGAGCCAACTGAGGATTTGACTACATTATCCGATATTCCATTTCCTGACTGGCACCGCTTCCTAATCCTGAAACGGGTCAACTGTCAGATCATCCCCGTGCCAAGAGTGGTCTCATGTACCTGCAGAATATTGCTCATTATAATTCACTGCGTCAAGCATGATTGGCAAGTTTTGCTTTGTTACTGCTGCAAGCAAGACTGAGAGATGCAAGATGGAGGTTGGGGGGGGGTGACCGCAGTCCCGGGAGTTCGAGGTGCCTGCCCGGAAGACCCGAAGGCTCGTCGGTCGGCCGGACTGGGAGGGAGCCGCTGGAGAAGTCGGACATGAGGAGCAAGGGCTGGTAGGAGGATAATGCCTCCAGCGCCTTCAGGGTCGGCTGCAGGAGGCGGCCACAGGACACAAAGATGGCCGGGCGAGGAGAGGACAGGGACGTTGGTTCACAGGAACTGCTCCAGTACTTCGAGCGGGCAAGCCGACTGCATTTTGGAAATGGCGCCGAAACATGGCGGCGCCCGCGTGTGTACACATGCAAAAGGAAAAAGGCGACAAATGAACCATTGAACCATTGAGCTGCTGAAATCTCGAGCAAACCAGAATGGTGTCTGGATTCGAAGGTGTCAGCCACAAGGACAAACTTGGATTGTTTTCTCTGGAATGTTGGGGGGTGGAGGGGAGACTTGATAGAAGTATATAAAATTATGAGAGGCACAGATAGGCAACGCAGTCAGAACCATTTTCCCAGGGTGGAAATGTCTAGTAGAGGGTATAGCTAGAAGGTAAGAGGGTGGAGTTTAATGGAGGTGTGCGGCTCAGGTTTTTTACACAGAGAGTGTTGGGGGCCTAGAACACATTGCCCAGGGTGGTGGTGGAGGCAGATATGATTGTGGTGTTTTAGAGGCATTTAGATAGGCACATGGTAGTGCAGGGAATGGAGGGATATGGATCACGTACAGGCAGATGAGACATGGTATGATTCGACTCCAATATTGTGAGGTGAAGGGCCCGTTCCTGTGCTGTACTGTTCTGAAAAGCAAAGTGCTGGAGGAACTCAGTGGGTCAGGCAGCATCTGTGGAGGGAATGGGCAGACAACGTTTCTGGTTCGGAGAGAGGGGGGGATGCAAAATTAGAGGAACAGCACCTCATATTTTGTTTGGGGCACCTTACAACCTAGCTGAAGATATGACACAAAAAGCTGGAGTAACTCAGCGGGACAGGTAGCATCTCTGGAGAGAAGGACTGGGTGACGTTTCATGCCGAGACCATTCTTCAGACCTGAAGACAGAGTCTGAAGAGTCTCGACCCAAAAGACCACCCATTCCTTCTCTCCAGAGATGCTGCCTGTCCCACTGAGTCACTCCAGCATTTTGTGTCTATCTTTGGTGTGACAGTTGTCTCATTTCATCGGCTTCATGTATTGCGCGCATGGAAGAGACGCTTTACATGCCGCTTGCATCTATTCAACCAAGTGTGCTCTTAATGAAATCTCACATCTTTGCGAGGGAGGGGTGGAATGGATATAACCACCGGCTAAAGCAAAGGCGTAGTTAGGACAGGGAAATAATCCCACCACTTAATTATCCAGGTTCCCGAATGTAAGAACTATTTATATATGTAACATTTTTTGTTTTTAAATCAGTGTAACTCTTTGATTTTTAATGCCGAGTTAAAACCCCGTCCTGTGGGAAGGGTTTGCGGCAGCTGGTTTCATAGTGCCAGTTTTCTCAACTTCCATAGCCGCTCTGCATAAAAAGGGCTGTCTCACTGTGCGAGTTGACCCAGGAGTGACCCCGAGTTTAAAACAAATTTAACTCGTGGTAATCACGTACAATTAACGTAGCGGGAACGTCGGAACTCGTGGACGCAACTTAGCGACTCTTGGTGCTAACGGGAGGTACACGTGAAACTTGTTAACTCTTGCAAAAGTTCAAACATGTTTGTACTTTTCCACGAGTAAAATGTACTCTTGTGGTTAAAATTTGAAACATTTTAAACTCGTTGTAAGAACGTAGTGGCCCGTGCGTTTAACTTTGTGACTCGTGATTCTACCGTGGGAACTCTTTTTAGAAACAATAATCAGGGACAGAAATATCAGTTACTTAGACTTTTTAAAGACAAATTCTGCTTAACAAAGTTAAGCAAGTTATTGATAAGGTGACAGAGTGGGTTGAAAAGAAAAAATTGCTTGTAGTTTATATATAAATTTGTGTTGTGTTGTGTTGTGTTGAAAGCTTTTTGCTGATCCGTTTGATTCTCACTGTTTGTTTACTTCATTGCACAATAAAAGAGAGTTCTTTGCTATCAAGATCAAATTGATGTCTGGAAGTCTTCATTTTAATATCACTACAAAGTCTCATGACTTGAATGTAATATTCCTTTCATCATAAAACACAAAATAGAGGAAGGCAAAATATATTCACATCTTGATTCTCACAATCATTTGTGAGATTTAAGGACTCAGCTGCCTCATATGCTGTGCTTTTTAAATGTTTAAAATTGTCACCCCTCAGTAGATCAGAAAATAAGACAAAGTCTTATGTGAAACAAATGTCTTGAATGTGAAAGAAAGTCTTTATTCTTGTTCAATATAAAAAACGCTTTTTTGTGCATATTGAGAAAAGTAGCACCACAGCAAACAACACAGTGGTCTGAAAAAGGGCTTCTCATACATGAAAATCAACAAATGAAGCACAAATAAAAGTATTTCCATTACATACTAATTCAGCTGAGAAATGCACTAGTCTAAATTCAGGCAATAAAAGATACAATGCAATGCGCTAAATGACAAGTTTTGAGATCTACAATCAGATAAGCAGATGCATGATAACCACGTTTTAAAGGAAAGACAGATGCAATGAAATTACTTTTACACCACAATTAAAAAAAAATCCACACTTAAAGTTAAACAATGAAAAGTCAGCAGGATTTAAACTAAACATGAAATTAACTGGATTTTTCTGCATGTGGGCTCTCCTCATGCAGTGATGTACCTGTGGTCGGCAGCCGCTCAAAATAAGCTGTCCTGCCATGGCACACTGCCCAATTCTGAATTATAGTAGGAGCAGAGATGGTCTCTCTGCTGTTTTGCACTGTTGGTCCCCGTGTTACCTCGAAAACACTGCAGTGGCACCAAAGTCTCGTCGTTTGTACCACTCCTCCACGCACCTAGTGTTATTCTCCCTGTTTGACTGTCCACTAAGTCACCGTCCTGCATGGCTGTTGCTGATCCTGAAGCTGCACCTCTGATACGGATCAGGTTGTGCAGAACACATGCAGCAAACACAATAGTCTCTACGTTCTTTGGCTGGCATGACATCATTTTTTTAACATGTGATGATTTTTCAACACGTCGATATACATTGTTGCCTCAAGATTAACGGGAGAGGAACTTGGTACACTCGGGAGACGAGCTTGGAACATCGCAGAAATGAGAAGTAAACGGGAAACTTAGACATACCCGTGGGAACTCGGTTAAACTCTGGATCATAAACTTGTAGTCTCGTACGCAACCACGAGTCTTTCACTCGGGGTCACTCGTGGGTCAACTCGCACAGTGAGACAGACCTTTAAGTGTAGTCAGACGTGAATCCACTCTATGATCTTTGGCAGATTTTAAAACAAAAATGTTACATGTATAAACGTCACCCATTCCTTCTCTCCACAGATGCTGCCTGTTCTGCTGAGTTACTCCAGCTTTTTGTGTCCATCTTTGGTTAAAACAGTTTACAGATTATCTGGTTTTGTGCATGGGAGCTTGTGTGCGTTGCGCAGGCAACCAGACGGTAATAAATAAAACCTGCTTCTTGTTGTCAAGGGGGGGGGGGAGTGGGAGGAGATAAAATTGTTCATTGTCATGAACACTTGTCATCGGCCCGCCACGGAATGTGTGTGTCCCCCCGCGTTTTAAAAGCGATTTTACTATGCCCCGGGCTGTCCGTTCCCTGCGGCCGGGGTAGGGTTGATTCACCCGGTGTGGGTGTCAGGGTTGGAGGGGAGGGGGGGTGAATCGCCCTGGTGAGGGGGTTGGGGTCTGATGGCGGTGCACCGCGGTCAGTGACTCTGGGTGGGCGGAGGGACCAACCTGTCCCACACCTCCGCTCTACCCGACCCACAGCCCGTCACAGTGCGGCCGCACGGGGGGAGACGAGGCGGAGGGCGGCCGTGGCCGTGGCCGTGGGAGAGTGGGGGCTGTCCCGAGGGATGCGCACCTTCGGCCGCTTACAACTTGGTGCTCGGGTTCAGAGTGCCCTCTCACCAATGGCTTGTGTGGGAAAATGATCCCCACCCTCCCGTCTCCACCGGCCAGTGATGTGATGGACGCGGGGGTCTGGACCAATCGCTGACAAGTCCCGCCCCCCATCAATGTCATGTCCGTTATTGGACTTTTCGGTTGAGCGGTATTCGGTTCGTTGGCTTGTAGGCGACGCAGCCTTTCGGGTAGGTGGCATTTCGACAGAGCGGCCATTTGGTGAGTTTGCTTTAGGCGACGCAGCCTTACGGTTAGTTGGCTTTTAGGCGTCCCGCCCTTTTGGCTAGTTTGCTTTGAGGCGTCCCACCCTCTTGGTTAGTTGGCGTTTCGGCTTTGTTTCTATTCGGTTATTTAGATTCCACTTCTTTGCTTCGGCTTCTCGTCCTTCGACGCCACGTCCGGTTACCGTCAGGGGTTATGGGGAGAAGGCAGGAGAATGGGGTTGAGAGGGCAAGATAGATCTGCTGTGATTGAATGGTGGAGTAGACTTGATGGGCCGAATGGCACAAATTCTACTCCCGGAACTTATGATATGAACTTATGACTACACATACCAGAAGGGGTCTTGAGCTGAACTCATTAGATCTTTAAATTAGACCCAGGGAGGCGGAAATGTGAAGCAAAGACTTAGAATAAAGAACACTCAATCTTTCCTCTCGCAGTCTGAGACCAGCTGCAAAGACAAAACTCCAAATATATTTTATTTTATTTAAGAGCCAACCAAAGATCATTAGGTCCTAGTAAAATCTGGTGCGCTGACAGCAAAAATAGTAAGATTAAACGAGAACTTACCAGTTTGAAGTTTGATCTTTATTTTATGAGGAGTTACGTTGGTGATTACGTGAAGAAGACCCGTCAGGGCGCATGCGCGTCAATCTTCAAAGCAGCGGTATGAAATCACAGACAACACCATAATTGAAGTAACATATTAAGATGATCAACATGAGAACTACCATTATGACCTTTTTTCTATGAGAGAGGGTTGGGCGTGGCGGGCACGTAATCACCAACGTAACTCCTCATAAAATAAAGATCAAACTTCAAACTGGTAAGTTCTCGTTTAATCTTACTATTTTACTTCGGAGTCACGTGAGTGACTACGTGAAGATTTTAAAGCTCTGTGATTTTTATGCCGCAGATCAAAATCCTGGCTTCTCACTGCATCGATTGACTCTGATAATGCTGTAAACATGACATTGCATATCATGCAAAAACAAAACAGTTTTATTTTTGGTCATAAAACAACCAATAAACCCTCTTAATGTAGGGGCAACAAACGAAACAGAATTAAACAGTATTGAAAACAGACTTTAAACAATAGCAACAGCACTCAATATTGAGTTGGCAAACAGCCCTCCATCGGAAATCGGCCGATGGTAGTATTGCTGAAACACAAGTTCATTTTTCCAACCTGCGGCTTTTAATATATGGTCGATGGGAACGTCCATCGCCCTGGCCGCGGATGTTGTTACTGCGCTAGTGGAATGAGATGTAAACACATAAATGTTAATTCCTGCCTGAACCAACTCTTGCTTTAACCACCTTGAGATAGTCTGAACTGCCACTCTTTTATGTTGGCTTCTTGTAACTGACAAATAATCCTGTTTCTTCTCGTCTTAAAGCCCTTGTGGCTTCAATGTAATGTAACAAATGTGTCCTTACACATAAACATGGAGCTGTAGGATATGCTGAGAACACAATCTTAAATCCTGTCACACCTGGCCTGCTTTGTTTGAGCAGGTCATAAATATAAAACAGAACATTCTCTGTAGTCACTTCCATTCTTTCTAACTGAAGTTTTTGCAAAGTCTGCACGCTCTGTACTGACACCAATGCCATTAGCATAGCCAATTTCATGGTTAATTTTAACAAAGTTATAGACGTGACAGGGACCCAATGACGAAGCATGTTAAGAACAACGCTTACATCGCAGATTACCATATACCTAGGCTTAGGTGGTTTGGAATTAAAGATTCCTTTCATCAACCTAGATATGAGAGGGTGAGATCCTATACTTTGTGTCCGTGTACCTATTACAAGATATGCCGACAAAGCACTTCTAGCTGTATTGATAGCAGTATAGCTGACCCTCATCATTATAAAGTGTAGATAAAACTCTAACACATTTTCAATAACTACAGTATCATATTGAATATTCTTTTGAACACAATATTGTTCCCATTTTTTTACGGCATATACTGCTTTTGAGTACTCTTTCTCCAGGCTGCAGTGAGTATATCCACCGTTGGCCTAGAAAGTCCTCGACCAATGTAAGGCATTCTTAAAACCTGCAAATTAACAGATCAATACGATCACATAACGGATGAACTTAACGCGTTACTGGATGCTCCAGCAAATTCCTACTGTTTGGAATCAGCAAAAGGAGGTTGGATCGCTATCTGTAACATCAAAGGGAACCATGGTTGAATCGGGCAATTTGGTATCACCAAAACCCCTGAAGCGTCATCCTGCTTGATTTTCTCAAACACCGACCTATGAGGCAGAATGGTGGGAAAATGTACACAAACATATCATCCCAATTTAGTGAAAAAGCATCAATTGCCACTGCCCCTGAATCTGGTGCCTATGAAACATATTTTGGCCTTCCATATAGAAGTACTATGTTCTTGAACACATCCTGGTTCAACATCCACTCTGGATTATCACGGAATTTTCGTGACCTGCCATCTGGTACTACATTAAGTTTCCCTGGCAGATAGATAGCTCCAATTCAAATATCTCTATCCATACTCCAGGTCCAATTTTATTTGCCAACCTGTCACATGATAACGATTTGATTCCACCCATGTGATTCATATCAGCAACTGCTGTAGAGTTGTCTATTTTGCACTGCACATGCAAACTAGTTTAGTTAGTGCCATAAGCCATGAGTCCATAAAATACTCTTGGTTAACTCCCCATGTTTGCAGAAGCAATGTCCATCTGTCTCCACAGCTGGATCTTGTATCAGTAGCACCCTACCCAAGTGCTCTGACATCTGTCTGCAAAATCATGGAAGCTTGGTCCAATAACACTTTGGAACTATTAGTGGACACATGCTGAATCCACCATTGTACATCAGCAACAGCCTCTATTGATAGAAGCATGGGTCTATTATAATGACCCCAATGTATCCTCAGTGCTTGTTCCTTTGACCTTTGTAATTGTAGATAATAAAGTGGCCACTGTTGGAAATGCAATTTCCCCAGCAGACTCGTCACCTGGCTAATTGAAAGCTGTGTGTCAGCAATTAACTTGATACACCTCTTAATTAGCTCTACCCTTTTTTGCCTGGGCACGGTCACAATGATGTTGATTAAGTCTTTTGTGAACCCAACTAGTCAATTTGTGTCACAGGTATTAATTTAGATTTCTCTGGATAGCTTATGAAGCCCAAAGTGGTTTTTACCAACTGCCAATGATGCTTCAGCTGTTTCCTTTCATTGTCCTACAATCAAGATATTATCTAGTTAAGCCATGAGCACATGCCCTTGACTTCTCATCATGCCTAGAATAGGTTTTAACAACTTTGTAATCACTCTAGGAGCTGAAGACAAACCATTAGGCAGTGCATTGTATTGCCATAATTGCCTCATCCAGCTGAATTTTAAATCTTCTATCCTGCAAATGAACAGACACTGAATCCGGATCTTTAAGATCTCCTCAAACGTTTCCATCTTAAAATGTCTATACCGTACAAAAAAGGTTTAAGATTATTCAGGTCCAGTATAATTCTGCATCCCCCATCCTTTTTTGGTCTGGGAAAGATATTGGACACAAACTGATGGCTTTGGTAATCTGCCTTAGCAATTACACCCTTATTACATAAGCTTGCAAGTTCCACCTGAACTTTCAATTGTTCAGTATACTGAAGTCAAACTCCTTTTTGGAACATGTTGCATGGGTAAATCAGAATTTGCATTAAGCGTTATTCGAAACCCTTCAATAACCTTCGGTATAAACATATCTGAGGTATCACATTAGATCTGTCTATATGAGAACCAGACCCACTTACCTCCTTACCACCTGGCATTCTTCTCCGGCCTCGAGCTGGATATCTCACCTTCCCTGGCACTTCTACAGCCGAACGCCAACTGCGCTGCATTGTAGCTGGACTCGTCCCTTGCCCGGACCAGTCTTCTCGCTTATAGGGACACTTTTTGGTGGATATGTGGCTGCTGGCTGCTTAATCAAGCCCACCGTCTTGGCCTCCTCCTCCAGCTCCTTCACCTGCTTTGCAAAATCCTCGCCAAACAGCTGTGCCGGTTGCACTGTGCCAGGCTGGCAGAGTGAAGCATATTTTATGCTGGTGGCAAGTTCCTCACACAGAGCCTCACCAGCGTCCGACGACATGTCAAACCGTGCTGCACACGGTGTCAGCTCTGGCAGCTGCCTGCCCTCCCTTTGGAAGTCGTCGTCGGACTCAGGGTCAGAGCTTATCTGCCCTTCTGCACTCACCTCTTGCAAAGAGGGTGCTTTCAAGCAGGCCTCTACTAGGCACTGCCGGCGGAGCCTTCCCGACGGCCCCCCGCCCTCACAACTCCTCCTGGAGTGTGGCTTTGTGAAGCAGGCCTCTACTAGGCACTGCCGGCGGAGCTGTCCCCACGGCCTCCCGCCTGCACAACTCCTCCTGGAGTGTGTCTTGGTGGAGCAGCCCCTGTATGCGCTGCTCCTTTTGGATAACCGCTGGGGCACGGTATCCTGTCCCCGACGGGACTCTCCTGGCCCGACTCTGCGGAGTCAATGGCCCTGACGGACTTGGCTTATGCCTACTGCCCGACTGGCGTTGGCTGTGTACCCGGCTGGGCACTTTGCCAAGTCTGTTGCCGCACCGCTACCGGCTTGCGACTCCCCAGAGGTGACAGGCTGCCTTTCAGAGACTGCACTCCCGCAGCTCTCTCTCTCCTTGTCCGTAGCAGGCCTGCACCTTGATGATTTTTTACTTGTTCCTGTATTGTGTGGGGAAAAACATACAGCAACAACTTTCAACTTTTTTCTAACTCCTCCAAAGTCTCCCCGACTTTAAGGCTCTGTCTCACGGTGTTGCGGTCATCGGCGGTGAAGCGCGGTGAAGCGCGGCTTCGCCTGTAGAGGGGACCGCGCGGCAACGGCGAGAGCGCCGAGCCTATGCCGCGGGAGCGCCGCACGGGTGCTGCGAGGGGGCCGAGTGATTTAAGTACGGCTGGTCCCACGAGCTTGCTGTATGTTAAAAAAAAGGGCGGGCCGACTGCGATGACGTCATTTCGGATCTGCGGGGCTGTGGCGGCGGCCGTGCTGATCGCGGCGCTGTGGTGCTGTGGCGCCGGCTGTGGCGGCGGCCGTGCCGCACACCTGCCTCACTGGCGGAGGCTGTGGCGGTGCAGGTTCGACGCACGGCGCTCGTGCCACACTGGCGGCGGCTGTGGCGGCGGCCATGCTGCACTCATGCCTCACTGGCGGCGGCTGTGTGGTAGGAACATATTTTTGAACAGTGTTGGTTTTATTTTGGCACCGTGCGGTGTTGGGAACAACGCCGCACGGCCCCGGAATTGTGCGTTTGACCGAGTGCGCGGTCTATGGCGGCCCAGGAGCGGTAGATTCTTCCTGTTTCGCCGCCAATGACCGCAGACCCGTGAGACAGGCCTTTAAGTACTCACCTGCAGGAGGAGCTCCTTCTTCCTGCTGCCGTTAGCGCCAATGCGTCAGATGTAATGACGCGCATGCGCCCTGACGGGTCTTCTTCACGTAGTCACTCACGTGACTCCGAAGTAAAATTAATGGTGATGCATTACTTCAGAAGTTAACATTTAAAAATAGATTTAATTTCTTTTGAGCTTCTGGAATGCAATTTTCCTTATCTAAATTAATATTTTCAGTCAGAATGAGGTTTATTATAAACAACTTTGAAACTCTATTATATTGCTGTCTGTGTATTCCTGTGTTTGTATTATCAGTATCTGTACATTATTAGCATGAATGCATCATTTATACATAGTAATAGCCCCTCTCACCCTGCCCACAAACTCTTTGAAGCATTTCCCTCTGGAAGGCAACTCCGGACTGTCAAAGATGCCACAGCCTGACATAAAAACACCTTTTTTTTCCCCACGAGCAGTAGCTCTACTCAATAACCCCAAATCTGCCCATTTTGCTCTGGTATTTTATTTCATTCTTCACATATTTAAAGTATACTGTTTTATTTTTAATTGTCTACTGTATGTCGTGTTGTTACTTGAGAGCAAAGCACCAAGGTAATTTCCTTGTATGTATACATACTTGGCGAATAAAATTTATTCAATTAAATCAATCAATTAATCTATATCTTGATGGGTCTATATTATTATTATGGATATTCCTGAGGATTCACTTCCTTCAGAACGCCACCACCATTACATTCCCTTCTTAGTCACACACAATTGGGATTTGGAAAGATATCACAATGTAATTATCAATAGACAATAGACAATAGGTGCAGGAGTAGGCCATTTGGCCCTTCAGGCCAGCACCGCCATTCACTTTGATCATGGCTCATCATCCACAATCAGTGCCCTGTTCCTGCCTTCTCCCCATATCCCCTGACCGCTATCTTTAAGATCCATCTAACTCCCTCTTGAAAGCATCCAGAGAATTGGCCTCCACTGCCTTCTGAGGCAGAGAATTCCATAGATTCACTCAAATCATCACTGCACATAAATAGGTTTAGGTTTAATTTTAGTTTTGTCACCCATACCAAGGTACAGTAACAAAACATTATTTTGGATGCTATCCAATCAAATCAAATAATACTATATATAGTTTAATAGGAAGATTAAACGAGAACTTACCAGTTTGAAGTTTGATCTTTATCTTATGAGGAGTTACGATGAGGGATTACGTGAAGAAACCCGCCAGCCCGCATGCGCGTCAACCTTCAAAGCAGCGCTGTGAAATCACAGATTAACAGTTGTTGAACTGAATATAGGAAGATTCGAGAGAACTAGAACTACCAGATGACCTTTATGAGAAGAGGGTTGGGAGCGGAGGGCACGTAATCCCTCATCGTAACTCCTCATAAAATAAAGATCAAACTTCAAACTGGTAAGTTCTCGTTTAATCTTCCTATTTTACTTCTGAGTCACGTGAGTGACTACGTGAAGATTTCAAAGCTCTGTGATTTCATGCCGCTAACACAAGCCCATGCCACACACTGCATTAGTTGACCAGAGATGATTGAAAAAATGATACTGCACTCAGACATGACATCGATTTAAAACATGCTGATGCTAATAATACGCAAATAAGCAAATTATTGGATGGACCTTAAAATTGAGTTGGCAAACGAACCCGGCCTGGCAATCGGTTTGTTATAAAAGGTTTGGAAAGTCCGCTGATTTAACCATCCTGCTGTCGCTAGGATGTGGTCCAGCAGAACCTCCATGAACCTTGCTGCTGATGTTATCGCAGCCCTGGTGGAGTGAGATTTAAAAACGTCAGTGTTCACTCCTGCACAAGCCAATACAAATCTCAACCATCTGGAGATGGTCTGCACTGAAACTCTCTTGTGTGGTTTTTTGTGGCTAACGAATATTGCCAGCTCAGTGCCTCTAAGGTTCTTTGTAGCCTTAAAATGTTGATGAATATGTGTGACAACACACAATCTATGGTCCATAGGATATGTCAGAATTCCAGATTTAGACCCAACGCCCCGGTCTGCTTAGTTTAATAAATCATTTACATAGAACGTTATTTGTTGGTAAATATAACCATTCTGTTCAGCCGTAGCTTATGCAACGACTGGACGCGTTACGCTGATCCATCACCATGAGCATAACTACCTTATGAGAGCCGGGCCAAAGATAAGGATGTAGCTGGAGCCCACCGACGAAGTAATGTTAACACAATGTTAATATCCCATACTTACGTGTACCTGGGCGTGGGAGAATTTGTGTTAAAGATATCCTTTATAAATCTGGAAATCAGAGGGTGAGACCCGACAGAGTGGGTCCCGCTCCCTGCAGCAAATATGATGAGAAGGCACGTTTGGCACAGTTAATGGCACTATAACTTAATTTATTGTCAAAGACCCATTTGAAAATGTACTCCAAGACGTCAGTTATCCGTGCCGTATTATATGTAACATTAGCATTTAAACAAAACACTTCCCATCTCCTGATGAGGAAATGTACTGCTTTTTTGGTGCTATCCCTGCAATCTGCAGTGAGCACGCCATGGATCGGTCTGACAACCCGAGCCGCAGGAACGGTCTTCTCAGAGTCTGCAAGTCAATGAATTGATTTTATCATGCAGAGGATGGTTTCCCGAGTCACGGGCTGAACCAGCAATATTTGTGTTTAGAATAACCAAATAAGGTTCTATTATCATTCCCAACATCAGCGGGAACCATGGCTGCATAGGCCAGTCAGGCACTACGAAAATGCCTGAAGCGGGGTCTTGCTGGAATTTTGCAAGACCCGACTGATGAGGCAAAATGGAGGAAAGACATTAAAGAACATTCCTCCCCAGTGTAGCGAGAATGCATCTATCACCACTGCCATGCCACATATTTTTGCAACTGGTGATTGAGCCTGGATGCAAACACATCGATCTTCGGTGTTCCATCGAGCCACAATGTCATTAAATACTTTGTGATCCATCATCCATTCTGTGTAATCATTGATTTTACGTGATGATACACCAGCGCCAAATGAGGTTAGGTAAACTATCACAAGATACTGACTTGATTGCACCCATGTGATTAACATATGCCACCACCATAGTGTATCAACTTGGAGTTGAGCATGCAGATTATGCATATTCGCACAATAACCTTTAACCCATAGAATGTACCTAGTGTCTATAGGTAGTTGATACCATATAACTGAAGAATTGGTAACTCATGCAAATCCCATCCGCCTCCATAACTAGAGATGGTATTAGTAATTTTCCATCTTTGAGCACTAGCATCAGTTTGTAATATAATTGAAGATTAACTGACCAAAAAGTTACTGGAGCAATGCTGAATACTGTTCGTCCACCATTGTGACTGATAGCTTCAGCTGGTAATAGCATAGGTCTGTTAACAATGACCTAAATGGTACTTGAGAGCTTGGTCCTTTGCACGTTGTAAGTTCTGATAATGCAAAGGCCCAATTTGCGCAGCTGAAAAACACAGCCACTATATTTCCAATGGCCACTTGATGAATAGAAGGCTGCTTCTACTAATTCTAATCTCTTGCCCCAGGGCGTAGTCACAGACAAATTAATAGAGTTAAAGGTAACCCAATAATCAATAACTCTAGTTGATATCAACTTAAATTTAACTGGATGGATGAGAAACCCCAATTTCTCCAATATAGTTTTGCGGCTGAAACAGCTAATTTAGCAAAATACAGCGTTTAGAATATCATGTAGGTAGGCCATATCAAGTGTTTTTTAGCTCTGAGCAGCCCAAGCACTGGCTTTAGTAATTTGGTAAATAACCTGTGAGCTGAAGTTAGCCCGTTTTGCAATGTTTTAACTGCTATCGTTGCCCCATCCAGCTAAATTTCAAATATCTCCGGTGATCCCTGTGAATGGGAACTGAATAGTATGCATCTTTGAGATCGATGCATGCCATAAAGTATCCTATGGAAATCAGTTGTTAGACAGTAACGAAGTTTGCTATGCTGAAATGTCTATACTGCACATGTGAGTTAAATCAAGGATGACCCGACATCCTCCATCTTTCACAATGAACAGGCCATGCCTGCCATAATTCTGAGCCTCCCTTGAAAGGCAACTCCGGCCATAATTCTGAGCCTGCCTCGAAAGACAACTCTGGCCATAATTCCGAGCCTGCCTCAACAGGCAATTCTGGCCATAATTCTGAGCCTGCCTCGAAAGACAACTGTGGCCACAATTCCAAGCCTGCTTGGAACCGTTGTATACTGTGCAGTATAAACTGATCTCATGTTATCATTTTTATCCGTTGTCATTCGTACAAAAAACAAGTGTAAACTATTACCAACTTGTAAATGGTCCACATACCCCATATTTCGGAAAGAACCAGACCCACCTACCTCCATGGTTACCGGTGGTCTTATGGTAAGCCCAAAGGCCCCTGATGCGGGTTCTATTTCCGTCCTTGATTTGGAGAGTAGGACTGCTAGGGTGCATGGATTGCATTTTTTTCCTGAGGGCCGGCTTGGGCCTTGGCCTGAAAGACCTCTGCCCAGCTTTCAAGCTGCCACCAGCTTCAGTGAACCGCTTACTGCCGATGAGGGCGTGGGGTGTGTCGTCGCCGAAACGATGAAGCTTTGCTCGTCGTTGGTACCTTGTTAGCCCAACAGCTTTTGCTTCCTCATCCAGGTCTTACCTGTTTGGATAGGTCTTCCCCGAAGAGAAGATTCGGTGGCTGGACATTGCTGGCCTTACATAAGCCTGCAAATTTGGGATTTAAGGCAGGTCTGATGGCATTCTTCTGAAACAGTTCATTTCGAAGTGTGCATTGCACATTAACGCCAGGACATCCAGCTGGATGGTAGATAGCCCGCCACCCACAGATTTGGCAAATGCCGTGATGCCTGAGGCCAGTTATTTTTAAAATTTGTTGGAGTTTCATTTCCTGGGTTTTGATGCCTCCTCCAATGTCACCCCAGATAGCGCTGTTCACTGCCGGCACTTTCAGGAATGAAAAATTTACAGGTGTATGGTATCTTACAGCCGTCACCTGTTCCTGTAATGATGTAACGTGAGGTAGCTGATGCTTGCAACGTGAGGGGAACTCTGGCCCCCTCCGGGTTTTCTGCCAATGGCTGGAAGCCAACTCTTCCAGCAGCGGCTCCTTCGTTTGCGAGGATATCGCAACCTTGATGCCATGACAGACAATTCTTGAACCTCACGCATGTACTCCAGTATGTTCCACGGACATACTTCCAAGTTTGGAGTCAGTCACACACTGACCCCTCGCACTCCCCTCCACAGAGAGGGAGATTTGTAAGCAGCCCTGAAACAGGCGCTGCCGCAGGCCCCCGAGGGGACCTGCGCTGATATGGCCCCGTTCCACGGACCATATCAGGATGGAGCATCACCTTTGTGGGATGAACACCGGAGGACGCTATCAATTCTCCATCTGGGTTAAACGCCCGAGGACGTACCCATGTATGTCAGAGGGGAACCCTCCTGGCCAGGTCTCACCGACTCCGTTTGGCTGCACACTTTTTGGGGCTGCCGAAGTTGGAAGTCGCTGACCGCACTGTCAACGACTCGGGTTGCGAACCCGACGACCTCCGGCTATCCGCACTTCCGCGGTCCGTAGCCGTTTTCCCCACGGTCCGTTGCCGGTTTCCCCGCGGCCCGTCTGGGTTTCGCCCCAGATTCCATGCCCCGCAGGAAACTTTGTAAAAGACATTCCTGCAAGCGAAAAACACAACCTGGAAATAAGTTCAAAAACTTACCTGCAGGGTTTGAAACTTACCGCTGGAGGAGCGACGCACCTGCCAGCCAGACGTGCACCACGTGACTACGAAGTAAAATTTACTTTAGTTTAGTTTAGTTTTGTATCGTTTAGTTTAGTTTAGAGATACAATAGACATTGACAATAGACAATAGGTGCAGGAGTAGGCCATTCGGCCCTTCAAGCCAGCACCGCCATTCACTTTGATCATGGCTCATCATCCACAATCAGACTCCACCGCCCTCTGAGGCAGAGAATTCCACAGACACATAACTCTCTGTGTGAAAAAAGTGTTTCCTCATCTCCGTTCTCAATGGCTTACCTCTTATTCTTAAACTGTGGCCCCTGGTTCTGGACTCCCCCAACATTGGGAACATGTTTCCTGCCTCTAGCATATCCAAACCCTTAATAATCTTATATGTTTCAATAAGATACCCTCTCATCCTTCTAAATTCCAGAGTATACAAGCCCAGCCGCTCCATTCTATCAACCTATGACAGTCCCGCCATCCCGTGAATTAACCTAGGAAAGACAAAGATGGATGGATACAGAGACATTGATTAATATTTCAACTCCACAAGTAACCATTGTGTCATGAGGATATAAAAATGTTCCATACTATGGCTTATTGAAGCAGTTTGGGCTTGCTCACACTGTTTCGCATTGCACATCGCTAAAGCCTCTTAATAACCCGACTTGTTCGATAGATCTATGAGCTGTTTTATTTTGTGTCTGCCTATCTGAGTAAAGTCAGATATGGGGTATGGGTAAAATACAAAATGCCCTCCCACATCACAGTAATATGATGAATAGTTTAGTTTAGTTTGGAGATACAACGTGGAAACAGGCACTTCGGCCCACCGAGTCCGCACCGACCAGCGATCCTCGCACACTAACACTATTCTACATACACTATGGACAATTTACATTTATGCCAAGCCAATAAATGTGCAAACCTACGTCTTTGGAATGTGGGATGAAACCGAAGATCTTGGAGAAAAGTAACAATAGTTAAAAGTAACATTAGCAAATTTGCAGATGACACAAAGCTGGGCGGGAGTGTGAACTGTGAGGAGGATGCTATGAGGATGCAGGGTGACTTGGACAGGTCGGGGGAGTGGGCAGATGCATGGCAGATGCAGTATAATGTGGATAAATGTGAGGTTATCCACTTTGGAGGCAAGAACGGGAAGGCAGATTATTATCTGAATGGTGTCAGGTTAGGAAAAGGGGAAGTCCTAGTACATCAGTCACTGAAAGTAAGCATACAGGTTCAACAGGCAGTGAAGAAGCTAATGGCATGTTGGCCTTTATTAATAGAGTAGTTTAGTATAGGAGCAAAGAGGTCCTTCTGCAGTTGTACAGGGCCCTGGTGAGACCACACCTGGAGTATTGTGTGCAGTTTTGGTCCCCTAATTTGAGGAAGAACATTCTTGCTATTGAGGGAGTGCAGCGTAGGTTCACGAGGTTAATTCCAGGGATGGCGGGACTATCATATGATGAAAGAATGGAGCGACTGGGCTTGTATTCACTGGAATTTGGAAGGATGAGAGGGTACCTTATAGAAACATATAAAATTATTAAGGGATTGAACACACTAGATGTAGGAAACATGTTCCCGATGTTGGGAGAGTCCAGAACCAAGGGCCACAGTTTAGGAATAAGGGGTAGTCCATTTAGAACTGATGAGGAAAAACTTTTTCACACAGAGAGTTGTGAATTTGTGGAATTCTCTGCTTCAGACGGCAGTGGAGGCCGATTCACTGGATACATTCAAAAGAGAGTTAGATAGAGCTCTTATGGCGAGAGGAATCTAGGGGTATGGGGAGAAGGCAGGAACAGGGTACTGATTGTGGATGATCAGCCATGATCACATTAACCATATAACCATATAACCATTACAGCACGGAAACAGGCCATCTCGGCCCTTCAAGTCCGTGCCGAACATATTTTTTGTTTTTTTAAATAAATACTTCCCCCTAGTCCCATCTACCTGCATCAGACCATAACCCTCCATTCCTTTCCCGTCCATATACCCATCCAATCTATTTTTAAAGGATAAAATCGAACCAGCCTCCACCACTTCCACTGGAAGCTCATTCCACACAGCTACCACTCTCTGAGTAAAGAAGTTCCCCCTAATGTTACCCCTAAACTTCTGTCCCTTAATTCTCAAGTCATGTCCCCTTGATTGAATCTTACCTACTCTCAATGGAAAAAGCTTATCCACGTCAACTCTGTCTAACCCGCTCATAATTTTAAAGACCTCTATCAAGTCCCCTCTTAACCTTCTGCGCTCCAAAGAATAAAGACCTAACTTGTTCAACCTTTCTCTGTAACTTAGTTGCTGAAACCCAGGCAACATTCTAGTAAATCTCCTCTGTACTCTCTCTATTTTGTTGACATCCTCCCTATAATTAGGCGACCAAAATTGTACTCCATACTCCAGAATTGGCCTCACCAATGCCTTGTACAATTTTAACATTACATCCCAACTTCTATATTCAATGCTCTGATTTATAAAGGCCAGCACCCCAAAAGCTTTATTTACTACCCTATCTACATGAGATTCCACCTTCAGGGAACTATGCACAGTTATTCCTAGATCCCTCTGTTCAACTGCATTCCTCAATTCTCTACCATTTACCATGTACGTCCTATTTTGATTTGTCCTGCCGAGATGTAGTACCTCACATTTATCAGCATTAAACTCCATCTGCCATCTTTCAGCCCATCTGTAGACTTTGAAAATCTACTTCATTATCCACAGCCCCACCTATCTTAGTATCATCTGCATACTTACTAATCCAATTTTCCACACCATCATCCAGATCATTGATGTACATGACAAACAACAGTGGACCCTACACAGACCCCTGAGGCACCCCACTAGTCACCGGCCTCCAACCTGACAAACAGCCATCCACCATTACTCTCTGGCATCTCCCATTCAGCCACTGTTGAATCCATCTTGAATCCATCCATTAATAGATACATAGATACACAGAAAATAGGTGCAGGAGTAGGCCATTTGGCCCTTCGAGCCTGCACCGCCATTCAATATGATCATGGCTGATCATTCAACTCAGTATCCCGTACCTGCCTTCTCTCCATACCCCCTGATCCCTTTAGCCACAAGGGCCACATCTAACTCCCTCTTAAATATAGCCAATGAACTGGCCTCAACTACCCTCTGTGGCAGAGAGTTCCAGAGATTCACCACTCTCTGTGTGAAAAAGTTTTTTCTCATCTCGGTCTTAAAGGATTTCCCCCTTATCCTTAAGCTGTGACCCCTTGTCCTGGACTTCCCCAACATCGGGAACATTCTTCCTGCATCTAGCCTGTCCAACCCCATAAGAATTTTGTACGTTTCTATAAGATCCCCTCTCAATCTCCTAAATTCTAGCGAGTATAAGCCAAGTCTATCCAGTCTTTCTTCATATGAATGTCCTGACATCCCAGGAATCAGTCTGGTGAACCTTCTCTGCACTCCCTCTGTGGCTATAATGTCCTTCCTCAGATTTGGAGACCTACTCCAGGTGTGGTCTCACCAAGACCCTGTACAACTGCAGTAGAACCTCCCTGCTCCTATACTCAAATCCTTTTGTTATGAAAGCTAACATACCATTCGCTTTCTTCACTGCCTGCTGCACCTGCATGCCTACTTTCAATGACTGGTGTACCATGACACCCAGGTCTCGCTGCATCTCCCCTTTTCCTAATTGGCCACCATTTAGATAATAGTCTGCTTTCCTGTTTTTGCCACCAAAGTGGATAACCTCACATTTATCCACATTATACTGCATCTGCCAAACATTTGCCCACTCACCCAGCCTATCCAAGTCACCTTGCAGTCTCCTAGCATCCTCCTCACAGCTAACACTGCCCCCCAGCTTAGTGTCATCCGCAAACTTGGAGATGTTGCCTTCAATTCCCTCATCCAGTTCATTAATATAAATTGTAAATAGCTGGGGTCCCAGCACTGAGCCTTGCGGTACCCCACTAGTCACTGCCTGCCATTGTGAAAAGGACCCGTTTACTCCTACTCTTTGCTTCCTGTTTGCCAGCCAGTTCTCTATCCACATCAATACTGAACCCCCAATACCGTGTGCTTTAAGTTTGTATACTAATCTCTTATGTGGGACCTTGTCGAAAGCCTTCTGAAAGTCCAGATACAACACATCAACTGGTTCTCCCCTATCCACTCTACTAGTTACATCCTCGAAAAATTCTATAAGATTCGTCAGACATGATTTACCTTTCGTAAATCCATGCTGACTTTGTCCAATGATTTCAACACTTTCCAAATGTGCTGCTATCCCATCTTTAATAACTGCCACAGAAAGTCTACGCTATCCGTCGTTTCCCCAAGCCTCTATCGGTCAAGGATCTGCAGGAGTTTATCGGGATGGTTATCTTTTACCACCGATTCGTCCCGTTGGCAGCCGCCATCCTGCGGCCGCTATTCCAATGCCTGGCCGGTAAGCCCAAGGACCTGGTCTGGTCCAAAGAGGCACAGGCGTTCGAGGGGGCTAAGACCGCATTCGCCAACGCCACTATGCTGGAACACCCTAGGGCGTCAGCCCAAACGGCCCTCACCGTGGACGCCTCTGACGTCGCGGTAGGCGCCGTCCTCAAGCAACGGGTAGGTAATCGCTGGGTGCCGCTGGCATTTTTCAGCAGGCAACTGCGAGCCCCCGAAGTTAAATACAGCGCTTTTGACAGGGAGCTCCTTGCGCTTTACCTAGCGATCCGCCATTTTCGTTATTTCCTGGAGGGGCGCGCTTTCACCGCATTCACCGACCACAAGCCGCTAACGTTCGCTTTGACCAAGGTGTCTGACCCTTGGTCAGCCAGACAGCAATGGCACCTTGCCTACATTTCCGAATTCACATCTGACATTCGACATGTGGCAGGAAAGCTGAATGTTGTGGCTGACGCATTGTCCCGTCCAGCGCTGCCCGAAGTTTCTGTGTTTAGTCTGGGCGTTGATTACAAGGAGCTGGCAGCCGCCCAACGGGCAGACGGCGGTATGGAGATTTATCGCAATGCTGAATCAGGACTGAAGCTGGTTGAAGTGCCATGCAGCGCTTCCGGCGTGCAAGTCCTTTGTGATATTTCCACCGGTAAAGCTCGTCTTGTACAGGGTCTTGGTGAGACCACACCTGGAGTATTGCGTACAGTTTTGGTCTCCTAATCTGAGGAAAGACATTCTTGCCATAGAGGGAGTGCAGAGAAGGTTCACCAGACTGATTCCTGGGATGTCAGGACTTTCATATGAAGAAAGACTGGATAGACTCGGCTTATACTCGCTAGAATTTAGAAGATTGAGGGGGGATCTTATAGAAACTTACAAAATTCTTAAGGTGTTGGACAGGCTAGTTGCAGGAAGATTATTCCCGATGTTGGGGAAGTCCAGAACTAGGGGTCACAGGTTAAGGATAAGAGGGAAGTCTTTTAAGACCGGGATGAGAAAATCATTTTTTACACAGAGAGTGGTGAATCTGTGGAATTCTCTGCCACAGAAGGTAGTTGAGGCCAGTTCATTGGCTATATTTAAGAGGGAGTTAGATGTGGCCCTTGTGGCTAAAGGGATCAGGGGGTATGGAGAGAAGGCAGGTACGAGATACTGAGTTGGATGATCAGCCATGATCATATCGAATGGCGGTTCAGGCTCGAAGGGCTGAATGGCCTACTCCTGCACCTATTTTCTATGTTTCTATGTTTCTATGTCCTATTGTGCCGGTCGCTTGGTGGCGTCGGATTTTCGACACCATCCACAGCCTAGCGCACCCGTCCATTCGCGCCACCTCTGCGTTGGTTGCGGCGAAGTTCGTCTGGCATGGGTTAAGGAAGTAAGTCGCTGCATGGGTTCGTTCCTGCATCCCATGCTAGACCTCCAAAGTGCAGAGACATGTACACCCGCCGGTCCAGGATTTCGCCGTCCCGGACGGCAGGTTCCTGCACATCTATGTAGACCTGGTAGGTCCCTTGCCCTGTTCGCATGGGGCTACCCACTTACTGACTATCGTAGACAGGTTTACCAGGTGGGCAGAGGCAATCCCGTTGACGGATACCTACGCTGAGGCATGCGCGGGGGCCATTGTATTGCATTGGGTTGCTCGTTTCGGGGTCCCCTCAGATATTACCACATATCATGGGGCCCAGTTCACGTCCTCCCTGTGGTGTGGTATGGTGCAGCTGTATGGCGCAAAGCTGCATCAGACTACCGCTTATCACCCGGAGTCCAACGGGTTGGTTGAGCGGTTTCACCGGCACCTTAAGTCGGCGTTAAAAGCCCGACTCACCGGCCCTGATTGGGTTGACCAGTTACCTTGCGTCCTCCTGGGCATCATAACAATGCCTAAGGAGGACCTCAAAGCCTCCTCGGCCGAGTTGGTTTATGGCTCGGTTTTGCAGGTTCCAGGGGATTTCTTGCCTGTCCCTCCGGACCAGGAGGTTCCAACCTCACAGTTGTTGGCGGACCTTCACGAGCGGGCACGCGCTTTGGTCCCGGTTCCCACTTCCCGGCATGGTTCGTCATCGGTGCATGTGCCTACTATGTTACGGGATTGTGCTTCTGTTTTTCTCCGTAGAGACGTTCATCGCTCGCCGTTACAGTGGATGTACGAGGGTCCGTACAGGGTACTCAGTACTGGTGTCTCAACGTTCACGTTGGACATGGGTGGCAAGGAAGAATATGTTTCTGTGATCCGCCTTAAGCCTGCACACATTGACAAGGATTGCCCAGTGACAGTGGCTACCCCACGGCATAGAACACGTCCACCTGCTGTTTTGCCGCCCTCTGCACCTGTTACCTCCGGTCGCGTTTCTCCGGTCCCCTTTGTTACGGCCATCCCTCGTTCGCATTTTTCGCGCCCCTCCGGTCCTGTTGTGCCTGTCCCAAATGTTACGCTTGTCCCGTGACCTCGGACTACGTGTTCCGGTCGAACCGTCCGTTTACCCGTGCTTTTCCGTACCGCGGATTCTGCGGGGGGGCCATGTAGCAGCGCCTGCTAGCGCACGCAGATATCGAACCCGGCGTTCGGAAGCCGCGGTCACGTGACTCGGGGGGGGCTGCTTGTTTCGCGCGGTTTTTCACTTGCGCGCGTTAGTTCAGCGCTGACCACCGTTGTGGGTCTAAAAAGCCTGTATGCTGGATATGGAACTTTTGGATAAAGATCTGTTGAAAACTCCAGTAGTCGTTTCTCAGACCACTAAAGTATATAAAATAATGAGAGGCATAGATTGGGAAGATAATCAAAATTGTCAGAGATTATGGGGAGAAGGCAGGAGAATGGGATTAGGAGGGAAATAGATCAGCCATGATTGAATGGCGGAGTAGACTTGATGGGCCAAATAGCCCAATTCTGCTCCGAGAACTTATGAATTTACGAATATTAACCATTAATCACCCATTCACACTAGATTATGTTATTCCAATTCTCTCATGTGTGTAAGATGATGGTAGGAATAGATAAGGTAAACGCACAGAGTATTTTACCTTAAATAATGGAATCAAGAACCAGAGGACATATGTTCGAGGTGAGAGGGGAAAGATTTAATAGGAACATGAGGGGCACCTTTTTCACACAAAGATTGGTGGGTGTATGGAATTCTACTAATTCTACTCCTATTCCTTATGAGCTTAAAATCTATTTTCCAGGATGGAAATATTAAATACCAGAGAGCATAGCTTTAAGGTGAGAGGGCAAAGTTTAAAGGAAGTAGCTGGGACAAGTTTTTGACATAGTGCTGGATCATGGTGAGTGCTGGATCATGCTGCGGGGATTGGTGGTGGAATCAGATGCGATATAATTTTTAGATAAGCACATGAATAAACATGGTATACATGGATATGAATTATGTGCAGGTAGATAAGTGATGGTCTTGTGTTAAGCACAGACATTATGGGCCAAAGGGCTGTATGGGCCAAAGGGCTTTCTGTGTTGTATTGTTCTATGTTTAATGTTCTATCGACTAGAACTCCTCACTCAACTTTCCAGATTCAGGGACAGTTTCTTCCCAGCTGTTATCAGGCAACTGAACCATCCTACCAACAACTCTAGAGCAGTCCTGAGCTATTAGCGATCTCATCTGAGACCCTCGGACTATCTCTGATCAGACTTTACTGGACATTTTTTTGCACTAAACATTATTGGTTTAGTTTAGAGATACGGCGCGGAAACAGGCCTACAGATCCGCGCCGACCAGCGATCCCCGCACATTAACACCACCCTACACCCACTAGGTGCAATTTTTACATTTACCAAGCCAATTAACCTACAAACCTGTACGTCTTTGGAGTGTGGGAGGAAACCGAAGATCTCGGAGAAAACCCACTCAGGTCACGGGGCCAAAGGACAAAGGACAAAGGACATTTATTGTCACATACACCAAATGGTGTAGTGAAATTTGTCTTGCCATGCAGCACAAATAGACACAACATTAAAGAAAGAAATGTAACATAAAACATAAAAACATCCCCCGCAATGGTTCCCACTGTGGGGGAAGGCACAAAGTCCAGTCCCCATCCCATGTCCACCCATAGTCGGGCCTATTGAGGCCTCCACAGTCGCCTTCACGGAGGCCCGATGTTCCAGGCCATTCTCGCCGGGTGATGGTTCTCCGGCGTCGGGAGAATCCTCTCAGCGGCTTGGGTCACCTGGAACGGCCGCCTCCTTACTGTAGACCATGGCTTCCGAAGCCAACAGGCCGCGCTGAGTGGAGCTCCAACACTGGCGATCTCCGCGAGAGATCCCAGGCTCCCGATGTAAAGTACAGCACTGCCGCCCACGGCTGGCCGCTCCACAGACCTGCAGCTCCGCGATGTTTCACCGGCGGTCCCAGCATACCGGAGTTCCAGCGCGGCGACCCGGGCAAGGCATCGCCCGCTCCGCTCCGCGATAGCGCTCCAGCGCTGTGCCGCCACCGAAGCCGAGGTTCTGGGCGGTCCCCTCAGGAAACGCCGCTCCAGGCCCGCTGGTAGACCGTGAGGACGGGTCGAAGGTGAAGCCCGGAGAAAAGCTGCCTCTCCGACCAGGTATGGACCCTAGAAAGTAGTTTCCCCCTCCCCCCCCCCACATAAAAAAGAATAGAACTCCTAAAAAACAAAACAACTAACTAACGTACAAACTCAGTACAGCCAGCACTCATAGTCGGGATCGAACCCGGGTCTCCGGCGCTGCATTCGCTGTAAGGCGGCGCCTCTACTGCTGCGCCACGGTGACCGCTCAAATTCATGCTATTCCCTTATCATGTATCTGTGCACTGTGGATGGCTCGATTGTAATCATGTATTGTCTTTCCGCTGACTGGTGCATGTGACAATAAGCTAAACTCATCCCAACTCAACAGCACTGTGGAAGAACATTTGACAAGGATTACAGTGGCTTAAGAAGGTAACAGCCTACCAATTTTCCAAGGCCAATTAGGGATGAGAAATAAATGTTGGCTTTGCTGACAATGTCAGGCCACCATAAAAAGGATAAAAAATATATATACACTTAGTTCAGTTTAGCTTGGTTTAGTTTAGTTTAGTTTAGTTAGTTCAGTTTAGTTCAGTTTAGTTTCGAATTACAGCATGGTAACAGGCTCTTCAATCCACCAAGCTCACGCTGACCAGCGATCACCCATACACACAAGGGACAAGACTAGCGTCTAGCCTACAAAACTGCACATCTTTTGAGGAAGTACAAGTAAACTTCTGCCTCACCTGAAAGGTTAGAGGAGGTGCAAGTAATACCATTTGCCTTCCTAATTGATTGCTTAACCGCATGTTAACATTCTGTGTGTGTGTACATTCTGAAATTCCTCTGAATCCTAATATTGACTCACCTCTCAGCTTCTATATATTATTCAGCTTTACTGCTCTCCAAAATTGAACACTTGTAAGAAGTTAACCCTAAGAGCGATATCTAACTCAACGACTAGTGTATAGTGTTACTTGTACTGAACTGTATACAGAAATTTCACTGTACATAGATACATAGAAAATAGTTGCAGGAGTAGGCCATTCGGCCCTTCGAGCCTGCACCGCCATTCAATATGATCATGGCTGATCATCCAACTCAGTATCCCGTACCTGCCTTCTCTCAATACTACCCTGATCCCTTTAGCCACAAGGGCCACATCTAACTCCCTTTTAAATATAGCCAATGAACTGGCCTCAACTACCCTCTGTGGCAGAGAGTTCCAGAGATTCACCACTCTCTGTGTGAAAAATGGGGGAAATCGGTCTTAAACGATTTCCCCCTTATCCTTAAGCTGTGACCCCTTGTCCTGGACTTCCCCAACATCGGGAACAATCTTCCTGCATCTAGCCTGTCCAACCCCATAAGAATTTTGTACGTTTCTATAAGATCCCCTCTCAATCTCCTAAATTCTAGCGAGTATAAGCCAAGTCTATCCAGTCTTTCTTCATATGAATGTCCTGACATCCCAGGAATCAGTCTGGTGAACCTTCTCTGCACTCCCTCTGTGGCTATAATGTCCTTCCTCAGATTGGAGACCTACTCCAGGTGTGGTCTCACCAAGACCCTGTACAACTGCAGTAGAACCTCCCTGCTCCTATACTCAAATCCTTTTGTTATGAAAGCTAACATACCATTCGCTTTCTTCACTGCCTGCTGCACCTGCATGCCTACTTTCAATGACTGGTGTACCATGACACCCAGGTCTTGCTGCATCTCCCCTTTTCCTAATTGGCCACCATTTAGATAATAGTCTGCTTTCCTGTTTTTGCCACCAAAGTGGATAACCTCACATTTATCCACATTATACTGCATCTGCCAAACATTTGCCCACTCACCCAGCCTATCCAAGTCACCTTGCAGTCTCCTAGCATCCTCCTCACAGCTAACACTGCCCCCCAGCTTAGTGTCATCCGCAAACTTGGAGATGTTGCCTTCAATTCCCTCATCCAGTTCATTAATATAAATTGTAAATAGCTGGGGTCCCAGCACTGAGCCTTGCGGTACCCCACTAGTCACTGCCTGCCATTGTGAAAAGGACCCGTTTACTCCTACTCTTTGCTTCCTGTTTGCCAGCCAGTTCTCTATCCACATCAATACTGAACCCCCAATACCGTGTGCTTTAAGTTTGTATACTAATCTCTTATGTGGGACCTTGTCGAAAGCCTTCTGAAAGTCCAGATACAACACATCAACTGGTTCTCCCCTATCCACTCTACTAGTTACATCCTCGAAAAATTCTATAAGATTCGTCAGACATGATTTACCTTTCGTAAATCCATGCTGACTTTGTCCAATGATTTCAACACTTTCCAAATGTGCTGCTATCCCATCTTTAATAACTGCCACAGAAAGTCTACGCTATCCGTCGTTTCCCCAAGCCTCTATCGGTCAAGGATCTGCAGGAGTTTATCGGGATGGTTATCTTTTACCACCGATTCGTCCCGTTGGCAGCCGCCATCCTGCGGCCGCTATTCCAATGCCTGGCCGGTAAGCCCAAGGACCTGGTCTGGTCCAAAGAGGCACAGGCGTTCGAGGGGGCTAAGACCGCATTCGCCAACGCCACTATGCTGGAACACCCTAGGGCGTCAGCCCAAACGGCCCTCACCGTGGACGCCTCTGACGTCGCGGTAGGCGCCGTCCTCAAGCAATGGGTAGGTAATCGCTGGGTGCCGCTGGCATTTTTCAGCAGGCAACTGCGAGCCCCCGAAGTTAAATACAGCGCTTTTGACAGGGAGCTCCTTGCGCTTTACCTAGCGATCCGCCATTTTCGTTATTTCCTGGAGGGGCGCGCTTTCACCGCATTCACCGACCACAAGCCGCTAACGTTCGCTTTGACCAAGGTGTCTGACCCTTGGTCAGCCAGACAGCAATGGCACCTTGCCTACATTTCCGAATTCACATCTGACATTCGACATGTGGCAGGAAAGCTGAATGTTGTGGCTGACGCATTGTCCCGTCCAGCGCTGCCCGAAGTTTCTGTGTTTAGTCTGGGCGTTGATTACAAGGAGCTGGCAGCCGCCCAACGGGCAGACGGCGGTATGGAGATTTATCGCAATGCTGAATCAGGACTGAAGCTGGTTGAAGTGCCATGCAGCGCTTCCGGCGTGCAAGTCCTTTGTGATATTTCCACCGGTAAAGCTCGTCTTGTACAGGGTCTTGGTGAGACCACACCTGGAGTATTGCGTACAGTTTTGGTCTCCTAATCTGAGGAAAGACATTCTTGCCATAGAGGGAGTGCAGAGAAGGTTCACCAGACTGATTCCTGGGATGTCAGGACTTTCATATGAAGAAAGACTGGATAGACTCGGCTTATACTCGCTAGAATTTAGAAGATTGAGGGGGATCTTATAGAAACTTACAAAATTCTTAAGGTGTTGGACAGGCTAGTTGCAGGAAGATTATTCCCGATGTTGGGGAAGTCCAGAACTAGGGGTCACAGGTTAAGGATAAGAGGGAAGTCTTTTAAGACCGGGATGAGAAAATCATTTTTTACACAGAGAGTGGTGAATCTGTGGAATTCTCTGCCACAGAAGGTAGTTGAGGCCAGTTCATTGGCTATATTTAAGAGGGAGTTAGATGTGGCCCTTGTGGCTAAAGGGATCAGGGGGTATGGAGAGAAGGCAGGTACGAGATACTGAGTTGGATGATCAGCCATGATCATATCGAATGGCGGTTCAGGCTCGAAGGGCTGAATGGCCTACTCCTGCACCTATTTTCTATGTTTCTATGTTTCTATGTCCTATTGTGCCGGTCGCTTGGTGGCGTCGGATTTTCGACACCATCCACAGCCTAGCGCACCCGTCCATTCGCGCCACCTCTGCGTTGGTTGCGGCGGAAGTTCGTCTGGCATGGGTTAAGGAAGTAAGTCGCTGCATGGGTTCGTTCCTGCATCCCATGCTAGACCTCCAAAGTGCAGAGACATGTACACCCGCCGGTCCAGGATTTCGCCGTCCCGGACGGCAGGTTCCTGCACATCTATGTAGACCTGGTAGGTCCCTTGCCCTGTTCGCATGGGGCTACCCACTTACTGACTATCGTAGACAGGTTTACCAGGTGGGCAGAGGCAATCCCGTTGACGGATACCTACGCTGAGGCATGCGCGGGGGCCATTGTATTGCATTGGGTTGCTCGTTTCGGGGTCCCCTCAGATATTACCACATATCATGGGGCCCAGTTCACGTCCTCCCTGTGGTGTGGTATGGTGCAGCTGTATGGCGCAAAGCTGCATCAGACTACCGCTTATCACCCGGAGTCCAACGGGTTGGTTGAGCGGTTTCACCGGCACCTTAAGTCGGCGTTAAAAGCCCGACTCACCGGCCCTGATTGGGTTGACCAGTTACCTTGCGTCCTCCTGGGCATCATAACAATGCCTAAGGAGGACCTCAAAGCCTCCTCGGCCGAGTTGGTTTATGGCTCGGTTTTGCAGGTTCCAGGGATTTCTTGCCTGTCCCTCCGGACCAGGAGGTTCCAACCTCACAGTTGTTGGCGGACCTTCACGGCGGGCGCGCGCTTTGGTCCCGGTTCCCACTTCCCGGCATGGTTCGTCATCGGTGCATGTGCCTACTATGTTACGGGATTGTGCTTCTGTTTTTCTCCGTAGAGACGTTCATCGCTCGCCGTTACAGTGGATGTACGAGGGTCCGTACAGGGTACTCAGTACTGGTGTCTCAACGTTCACGTTGGACATGGGTGGCAAGGAAGAATATGTTTCTGTGATCCGCCTTAAGCCTGCACACATTGACAAGGATTGCCCAGTGACAGTGGCTACCCCACGGCATAGAACACGTCCACCTGCTGTTTTGCCGCCCTCTGCACCTGTTACCTCCGGTCGCGTTTCTCCGGTCCCCTTTGTTACGGCCATCCCTCGTTCGCATTTTTCGCGCCCCTCCGGTCCTGTTGTGCCTGTCCCAAATGTTACGCTTGTCCCGTGACCTCGGACTACGTGTTCCGGTCGAACCGTCCGTTTACCCGTGCTTTTCCGTACCGCGGATTCTGCGGGGGGCCATGTAGCAGCGCCTGCTAGCGCACGCAGATATCGAACCCGGCGTTCGGAAGCCGCGGTCACGTGACTCGGGGGGGGCTGCTTGTTTCGCGCGGTTTTTCACTTGCGCGCGTTAGTTCAGCGCTGACCACCGTTGTGGGTCTAAAAAGCCTGTATGCTGGATATGGAACTTTTGGATAAAGATCTGTTGAAAACTCCAGTAGTCGTTTCTCAGACCAACTAAAGTATATAAAATAATGAGAGGCATAGATTGGGAAGATAATCAAAATTGTCAGAGATTATGGGGAGAAGGCAGGAGAATGGGATTAGGAGGGAAATAGATCAGCCATGATTGAATGGCGGAGTAGACTTGATGGGCCAAATAGCCCAATTCTGCTCCGAGAACTTATGAATTTACGAATATTAACCATTAATCACCCATTCACACTAGATTATGTTATTCCAATTCTCTCATGTGTGTAAGATGATGGTAGGAATAGATAAGGTAAACGCACAGAGTATTTTACCTTAAATAATGGAATCAAGAACCAGAGGACATATGTTCGAGGTGAGAGGGGAAAGATTTAATAGGAACATGAGGGCACCTTTTTCACACAAAGATTGGTGGGTGTATGGAATTCTACTAATTCTACTCCTATTCCTTATGAGCTTAAAATCTATTTTCCAGGATGGAAATATTAAATACCAGAGAGCATAGCTTTAAGGTGAGAGGGCAAAGTTTAAAGGAAGTAGCTGGGACAAGTTTTTGACATAGTGCTGGATCATGGTGAGTGCTGGATCATGCTGCGGGGATTGGTGGTGGAATCAGATGCGATATAATTTTTAGATAAGCACATGAATAAACATGGTATACATGGATATGAATTATGTGCAGGTAGATAAGTGATGGTCTTGTGTTAAGCACAGACATTATGGGCCAAAGGGCTGTATGGGCCAAAGGGCTTTCTGTGTTGTATTGTTCTATGTTTAATGTTCTATCGACTAGAACTCCTCACTCAACTTTCCAGATTCAGGGACAGTTTCTTCCCAGCTGTTATCAGGCAACTGAACCATCCTACCAACAACTCTAGAGCAGTCCTGAGCTATTAGCGATCTCATCTGAGACCCTCGGACTATCTCTGATCAGACTTTACTGGACATTTTTTTGCACTAAACATTATTGGTTTAGTTTAGAGATACGGCGCGGAAACAGGCCTACAGATCCGCGCCGACCAGCGATCCCCGCACATTAACACCACCCTACACCCACTAGGTGCAATTTTTACATTTACCAAGCCAATTAACCTACAAACCTGTACGTCTTTGGAGTGTGGGAGGAAACCGAAGATCTCGGAGAAAACCCACTCAGGTCACGGGGCCAAAGGACAAAGGACAAAGGACATTTATTGTCACATACACCAAATGGTGTAGTGAAATTTGTCTTGCCATGCAGCACAAATAGACACAACATTAAAGAAAGAAATGTAACATAAAACATAAAAACATCCCCCGCAATGGTTCCCACTGTGGGGGAAGGCACAAAGTCCAGTCCCCATCCCATGTCCCACCCATAGTCGGGCCTATTGAGGCCTCCACAGTCGCCTTCACGGAGGCCCGATGTTCCAGGCCATTCTCGCCGGGTGATGGTTCTCCGGCGTCGGGAGAATCCTCTCAGCGGCTTGGGTCACCTGGAACGGCCGCCTCCTTACTGTAGACCATGGCTTCCGAAGCCAACAGGCCGCGCTGAGTG
>CM075977.1:390147766-390255127 GCA_038087875.1 Malacoraja senta
ACTCGTGGTAATCACGTACAATTAACGTAGCGGGAACGTCGGAACTCGTGGACGCAACTTAGCGACTCTTGGTGCTAACGGGAGGTACACGTGAAACTTGTTAACTCTTGCAAAAGTTCAAACATGTTTGTACTTTTCCACGAGTAAAATGTACTCTTGTGGTTAAAATTTGAAACATTTTAAACTCGTTGTAAGAACGTAGTGGCCCGTGCGTTTAACTTTGTGACTCGTGATTCTACCGTGGGAACTCTTTTTAGAAACAATAATCAGGGACAGAAATATCAGTTACTTAGACTTTTTAAAGACAAATTCTGCTTAACAAAGTTAAGCAAGTTATTGATAAGGTGACAGAGTGGGTTGAAAAGAAAAAATTGCTTGTAGTTTATATATAAATTTGTGTTGTGTTGTGTTGTGTTGAAAAGCTTTTTGCTGATCCGTTTGATTCTCACTGTTTGTTTACTTCATTGCACAATAAAAGAGAGTTCTTTGCTATCAAGATCAAATTGATGTCTGGAAGTCTTCATTTTAATATCACTACAAAGTCTCATGACTTGAATGTAATATTCCTTTCATCATAAAACACAAAATAGAGGAAGGCAAAATATATTCACATCTTGATTCTCACAATCATTTGTGAGATTTAAGGACTCAGCTGCCTCATATGCTGTGCTTTTTAAATGTTTAAAATTGTCACCCCTCAGTAGATCAGAAAATAAGACAAAGTCTTATGTGAAACAAATGTCTTGAATGTGAAAGAAAGTCTTTATTCTTGTTCAATATAAAAAACGCTTTTTTGTGCATATTGAGAAAAGTAGCACCACAGCAAACAACACAGTGGTCTGAAAAAGGGCTTCTCATACATGAAAATCAACAAATGAAGCACAAATAAAAGTATTTCCATTACATACTAATTCAGCTGAGAAATGCACGTCTAAATTCAGGCAATAAAAGATACAATGCAATGCGCTAAATGACAAGTTTTGAGATCTACAATCAGATAAGCAGATGCATGATAACCACGTTTTAAAGGAAAGACAGATGCAATGAAATTACTTTTACACCACAATTAAAAAAAAATCCACACTTAAAGTTAAACAATGAAAAGTCAGCAGGATTTAAACTAAACATGAAATTAACTGGATTTTTCTGCATGTGGGCTCTCCTCATGCAGTGATGTACCTGTGGTCGGCAGCCGCTCAAAATAAGCTGTCCTGCCATGGCACACTGCCCAATTCTGAATTATAGTAGGAGCAGAGATGGTCTCTCTGCTGTTTTGCACTGTTGGTCCCCGTGTTACCTCGAAAACACTGCAGTGGCACCAAAGTCTCGTCGTTTGTACCACTCCTCCACGCACCTAGTGTTATTCTCCCTGTTTGACTGTCCACTAAGTCACCGTCCTGCATGGCTGTTGCTGATCCTGAAGCTGCACCTCTGATACGGATCAGGTTGTGCAGAACACATGCAGCAAACACAATAGTCTCTACGTTCTTTGGCTGGCATGACATCATTTTTTTAACATGTGATGATTTTTCAACACTTCGATATACATTGTTGCCTCAAGATTAACGGGAGAGGAACTTGGTACACTCGGGAGACGAACTTGGAACATCGCAGAAATGAGAAGTAAACGGGAAACTTAGACATACCCATGGGAACTCGGTTAAACTCTGGATCATAAACTTGTAGTCTCGTACGCAACCACGAGTCTTTCACTCGGGGTCACTCGTGGGTCAACTCGCACAGTGAGACAGACCTTTAAGTGTAGTCAGACGTGAATCCACTCTATGATCTTTGGCAGATTTTAAAACAAAAATGTTACATGTATAAACGTCACCCATTCCTTCTCTCCACAGATGCTGCCTGTTCTGCTGAGTTACTCCAGCTTTTTGTGTCCATCTTTGGTTAAAACAGTTTACAGATTATCTGGTTTTGTGCATGGGAGCTTGTGTGCGTTGCGCAGGCAACCAGACGGTAATAAATAAAACCTGCTTCTTGTTGTCAAGGGGGGGGGGGAGTGGGAGGAGATAAAATTGTTCATTGTCATGAACACTTGTCATCGGCCCACCACGGAATGTGTGTGTCCCCCCGCGTTTTAAAAGCGATTTTACTATGCCCCGGGCTGTCCGTTCCCTGCGGCCGGGGTAGGGTTGATTCACCCGGTGTGGGTGTCAGGGTTGGAGGGGAGGGGGGGTGAATCGCCCTGGTGAGGGGGTTGGGGTCTGATGGCGGTGCACCGCGGTCAGTGACTCTGGGTGGGCGGAGGGACCAACCTGTCCCACACCTCCGCTCTACCCGACCCACAGCCCGTCACAGTGCGGCCGCACGGGGGAGACTAGGCGGAGGGCGGCCGTGGCCGTGGCCGTGGGAGAGTGGGGGCTGTCCCGAGGGATGCGCACCTTCGGCCGCTTACAACTTGGTGCTCGGGTTCAGAGTGCCCTCTCACCAATGGCTTGTGTGGGAAAATGATCCCCACCCTCCCGTCTCCACCGGCCAGTGATGTGATGGACGCGGGGGTCTGGACCAATCGCTGACAAGTACCGCCCCCCAGCAATGTCATGTCCGTTATTGGACTTTTCGGTTGAGCGGTATTCGGTTCGTTGGCTTGTAGGCGACGCAGCCTTTCGGGTAGGTGGCATTTCGACAGAGCGGCCATTTGGTGAGTTTGCTTTAGGCGACGCAGCCTTACGGTTAGTTGGCTTTTAGGCGTCCCGCCCTTTTGGCTAGTTTGCTTTGAGGCGTCCCACCCTCTTGGTTAGTTGGCGTTTCGGCTTTGTTTCTATTCGGTTATTTAGATTCCACTTCTTTGCTTCGGCTTCTCGTCCTTCGACGCCACGTCCGGTTACCGTCAGGGGTTATGGGGAGAAGGCAGGAGAATGGGGTTGAGAGGGCAAGATAGATCTGCTGTGATTGAATGGTGGAGTAGACTTGATGGGCCGAATGGCACAAATTCTACTCCCGGAACTTATGATATGAACTTATGACTACACATACCAGAAGGGGTCTTGAGCTGAACTCATTAGATCTTTAAATTAGACCCAGGGAGGCGGAAATGTGAAGCAAAGACTTAGAATAAAGAACACTCAATCTTTCCTCTCGCAGTCTGAGACCAGCTGCAAAGACAAAACTCCAAATATATTTTATTTTATTTAAGAGCCAACCAAAGATCATTAGGTCCTAGTAAAATCTGGTGCGCTGACAGCAAAAATAGTAAGATTAAACGAGAACTTACCAGTTTGAAGTTTGATCTTTATTTTATGAGGAGTTACGTTGGTGATTACGTGAAGAAGACCCGTCAGGGCGCATGCGCGTCAATCTTCAAAGCAGCGGTATGAAATCACAGACAACACCATAATTGAAGTAACATATTAAGATGATCAACATGAGAACTACCATTATGACCTTTTTTCTATGAGAGAGGGTTGGGCGTGGCGGGCACGTAATCACCAACGTAACTCCTCATAAAATAAAGATCAAACTTCAAACTGGTAAGTTCTCGTTTAATCTTACTATTTTACTTCGGAGTCACGTGAGTGACTACGTGAAGATTTTAAAGCTCTGTGATTTTTATGCCGCAGATCAAAATCCTGGCTTCTCACTGCATCGATTGACTCTGATAATGCTGTAAACATGACATTGCATATCATGCAAAAACAAAACAGTTTTATTTTTGGTCATAAAACAACCAATAAACCCTCTTAATGTAGGGGCAACAAACGAAACAGAATTAAACAGTATTGAAAACAGACTTTAAACAATAGCAACAGCACTCAATATTGAGTTGGCAAACAGCCCTCCATCGGAAATCGGCCGATGGTAGTATTGCTGAAACACAAGTTCATTTTTCCAACCTGCGGCTTTTAATATATGGTCGATGGGAACGTCCATCGCCCTGGCCGCGGATGTTGTTACTGCGCTAGTGGAATGAGATGTAAACACATAAATGTTAATTCCTGCCTGAACCAACTCTTGCTTTAACCACCTTGAGATAGTCTGAACTGCCACTCTTTTATGTTGGCTTCTTGTAACTGACAAATAATCCTGTTTCTTCTCGTCTTAAAGCCCTTGTGGCTTCAATGTAATGTAACAAATGTGTCCTTACACATAAACATGGAGCTGTAGGATATGCTGAGAACACAATCTTAAATCCTGTCACACCTGGCCTGCTTTGTTTGAGCAGGTCATAAATATAAAACAGAACATTCTCTGTAGTCACTTCCATTCTTTCTAACTGAAGTTTTTGCAAAGTCTGCACGCTCTGTACTGACACCAATGCCATTAGCATAGCCAATTTCATGGTTAATTTTAACAAAGTTATAGACGTGACAGGGACCCAATGACGAAGCATGTTAAGAACAACGCTTACATCGCAGATTACCATATACCTAGGCTTAGGTGGTTTGGAATTAAAGATTCCTTTCATCAACCTAGATATGAGAGGGTGAGATCCTATACTTTGTGTCCGTGTACCTATTACAAGATATGCCGACAAAGCACTTCTAGCTGTATTGATAGCAGTATAGCTGACCCTCATCATTATAAAGTGTAGATAAAACTCTAACACATTTTCAATAACTACAGTATCATATTGAATATTCTTTTGAACACAATATTGTTCCCATTTTTTTACGGCATATACTGCTTTTGAGTACTCTTTCTCCAGGCTGCAGTGAGTATATCCACCGTTGGCCTAGAAAGTCCTCGACCAATGTAAGGCATTCTTAAAACCTGCAAATTAACAGATCAATACGATCACATAACGGATGAACTTAACGCGTTACTGGATGCTCCAGCAAATTCCTACTGTTTGGAATCAGCAAAAGGAGGTTGGATCGCTATCTGTAACATCAAAGGGAACCATGGTTGAATCGGGCAATTTGGTATCACCAAAACCCCTGAAGCGTCATCCTGCTTGATTTTCTCAAACACCGACCTATGAGGCAGAATGGTGGGAAAATGTACACAAACATATCATCCCAATTTAGTGAAAAAGCATCAATTGCCACTGCCCCTGAATCTGGTGCCTATGAAACATATTTTGGCCTTCCATATAGAAGTACTATGTTCTTGAACACATCCTGGTTCAACATCCACTCTGGATTATCACGGAATTTTCGTGACCTGCCATCTGGTACTACATTAAGTTTCCCTGGCAGATAGATAGCTCCAATTCAAATATCTCTATCCATACTCCAGGTCCAATTTTATTTGCCAACCTGTCACATGATAACGATTTGATTCCACCCATGTGATTCATATCAGCAACTGCTGTAGAGTTGTCTATTTTGCACTGCACATGCAAACTAGTTTAGTTAGTGCCATAAGCCATGAGTCCATAAAATACTCTTGGTTAACTCCCCATGTTTGCAGAAGCAATGTCCATCTGTCTCCACAGCTGGATCTTGTATCAGTAGCACCCTACCCAAGTGCTCTGACATCTGTCTGCAAAATCATGGAAGCTTGGTCCAATAACACTTTGGAACTATTAGTGGACACATGCTGAATCCACCATTGTACATCAGCAACAGCCTCTATTGATAGAAGCATGGGTCTATTATAATGACCCCAATGTATCCTCAGTGCTTGTTCCTTTGACCTTTGTAATTGTAGATAATAAAGTGGCCACTGTTGGAAATGCAATTTCCCCAGCAGACTCGTCACCTGGCTAATTGAAAGCTGTGTGTCAGCAATTAACTTGATACACCTCTTAATTAGCTCTACCCTTTTTTGCCTGGGCACGGTCACAATGATGTTGATTAAGTCTTTTGTGAACCCAACTAGTCAATTTGTGTCACAGGTATTAATTTAGATTTCTCTGGATAGCTTATGAAGCCCAAAGTGGTTTTTACCAACTGCCAATGATGCTTCAGCTGTTTCCTTTCATTGTCCTACAATCAAGATATTATCTAGTTAAGCCATGAGCACATGCCCTTGACTTCTCATCATGCCTAGAATAGGTTTTAACAACTTTGTAATCACTCTAGGAGCTGAAGACAAACCATTAGGCAGTGCATTGTATTGCCATAATTGCCTCATCCAGCTGAATTTTAAATCTTCTATCCTGCAAATGAACAGACACTGAATCCGGATCTTTAAGATCTCCTCAAACGTTTCCATCTTAAAATGTCTATACCGTACAAAAAAGGTTTAAGATTATTCAGGTCCAGTATAATTCTGCATCCCCCATCCTTTTTTGGTCTGGGAAAGATATTGGACACAAACTGATGGCTTTGGTAATCTGCCTTAGCAATTACACCCTTATTACATAAGCTTGCAAGTTCCACCTGAACTTTCAATTGTTCAGTATACTGAAGTCAAACTCCTTTTTGGAACATGTTGCATGGGTAAATCAGAATTTGCATTAAGCGTTATTCGAAACCCTTCAATAACCTTCGGTATAAACATATCTGAGGTATCACATTAGATCTGTCTATATGAGAACCAGACCCACTTACCTCCTTACCACCTGGCATTCTTCTCCGGCCTCGAGCTGGATATCTCACCTTCCCTGGCACTGCTACAGCCGAACGCCAACTGCGCTGCATTGTAGCTGGACTCGTCCCTTGCCCGGACCAGTCTTCTCGCTTATAGGGACACTTTTTGGTGGATATGTGGCTGCTGGCTGCTTAATCAAGCCCACCGTCTTGGCCTCCTCCTCCAGCTCCTTCACCTGCTTTGCAAAATCCTCGCCAAACAGCTGTGCCGGTTGCACTGTGCCAGGCTGGCAGAGTGAAGCATATTTTATGCTGGTGGCAAGTTCCTCACACAGAGCCTCACCAGCGTCCGACGACATGTCAAACCGTGCTGCACACGGTGTCAGCTCTGGCAGCTGCCTGCCCTCCCTTTGGAAGTCGTCGTCGGACTCAGGGTCAGAGCGTATCTGCCCTTCTGCACTCACCTCTTGCAAAGAGGGTGCTTTCAAGCAGGCCTCTACTAGGCACTGCCGGCGGAGCCTTCCCGACGGCCCCCCGCCCTCACAACTCCTCCTGGAGTGTGGCTTTGTGAAGCAGGCCTCTACTAGGCACTGCCGGCGGAGCTGTCCCCACGGCCTCCCGCCTGCACAACTCCTCCTGGAGTGTGTCTTGGTGGAGCAGCCCCTGTATGCGCTGCTCCTTTTGGATAACCGCTGGGGCACGGTATCCTGTCCCCGACGGGACTCTCCTGGCCCGACTCTGCGGAGTCAATGGCCCTGACGGACTTGGCTTATGCCTACTGCCCGACTGGCGTTGGCTGTGTACCCGGCTGGGCACTTTGCCAAGTCTGTTGCCGCACCGCTACCGGCTTGCGACTCCCCAGAGGTGACAGGCTGCCTTTCAGAGACTGCACTCCCGCAGCTCTCTCTCTCCTTGTCCGTAGCAGGCCTGCACCTTGATGATTTTTTACTTGTTCCTGTATTGTGTGGGGAAAAACATACAGCAACAACTTTCAACTTTTTTCTAACTCCTCCAAAGTCTCCCCGACTTTAAGGCTCTGTCTCACGGTGTTGCGGTCATCGGCGGTGAAGCGCGGTGAAGCGCGGCTTCGCCTGTAGAGGGGACCGCGCGGCAACGGCGAGAGCGCCGAGCCTATGCCGCGGGAGCGCCGCACGGGTGCTGCGAGGGGGCCGAGTGATTTAAGTACGGCTGGTCCCACGAGCTTGCTGTATGTTAAAAAAAAGGGCGGGCCGACTGCGATGACGTCATTTCGGATCTGCGGGGCTGTGGCGGCGGCCGTGCTGATCGCGGCGCTGTGGTGCTGTGGCGCCGGCTGTGGCGGCGGCCGTGCCGCACACCTGCCTCACTGGCGGAGGCTGTGGCGGTGCAGGTTCGACGCACGGCGCTCGTGCCACACTGGCGGCGGCTGTGGCGGCGGCCATGCTGCACTCGTGCCTCACTGGCGGCGGCTGTGTGGTAGGAACATATTTTTGAACAGTGTTGGTTTTATTTTGGCACCGTGCGGTGTTGGGAACAACGCCGCACGGCCCCGGAATTGTGCGTTTGACCGAGTGCGCGGTCTATGGCGGCCCAGGAGCGGTAGATTCTTCCTGTTTCGCCGCCAATGACCGCAGACCCGTGAGACAGGCCTTTAAGTACTCACCTGCAGGAGGAGCTCCTTCTTCCTGCTGCCGTTAGCGCCAATGCGTCAGATGTAATGACGCGCATGCGCCCTGACGGGTCTTCTTCACGTAGTCACTCACGTGACTCCGAAGTAAAATTAATGGTGATGCATTACTTCAGAAGTTAACATTTAAAAATAGATTTAATTTCTTTTGAGCTTCTGGAATGCAATTTTCCTTATCTAAATTAATATTTTCAGTCAGAATGAGGTTTATTATAAACAACTTTGAAACTCTATTATATTGCTGTCTGTGTATTCCTGTGTTTGTATTATCAGTATCTGTACATTATTAGCATGAATGCATCATTTATACATAGTAATAGCCCCTCTCACCCTGCCCACAAACTCTTTGAAGCATTTCCCTCTGGAAGGCAACTCCGGACTGTCAAAGATGCCACAGCCTGACATAAAAACACCTTTTTTTTCCCCACGAGCAGTAGCTCTACTCAATAACCCCAAATCTGCCCATTTTGCTCTGGTATTTTATTTCATTCTTCACATATTTAAAGTATACTGTTTTATTTTTAATTGTCTCCTGTATGTCGTGTTGTTACTTGAGAGCAAAGCACCAAGGTAATTTCCTTGTATGTATACATACTTGGCGAATAAAATTTATTCAATTAAATCAATCAATTAATCTATATCTTGATGGGTCTATATTATTATTATGGATATTCCTGAGGATTCACTTCCTTCAGAACGCCACCACCATTACATTCCCTTCTTAGTCACACACAATTGGGATTTGGAAAGATATCACAATGTAATTATCAATAGACAATAGACAATAGGTGCAGGAGTAGGCCATTTGGCCCTTCAGGCCAGCACCGCCATTCACTTTGATCATGGCTCATCATCCACAATCAGTGCCCTGTTCCTGCCTTCTCCCCATATCCCCTGACCGCTATCTTTAAGATCCATCTAACTCCCTCTTGAAAGCATCCAGAGAATTGGCCTCCACTGCCTTCTGAGGCAGAGAATTCCATAGATTCACTCAAATCATCACTGCACATAAATAGGTTTAGGTTTAATTTTAGTTTTGTCACCCATACCAAGGTACAGTAACAAAACATTATTTTGGATGCTATCCAATCAAATCAAATAATACTATATATAGTTTAATAGGAAGATTAAACGAGAACTTACCAGTTTGAAGTTTGATCTTTATCTTATGAGGAGTTACGATGAGGGATTACGTGAAGAAACCCGCCAGCCCGCATGCGCGTCAACCTTCAAAGCAGCGCTGTGAAATCACAGATTAACAGTTGTTGAACTGAATATAGGAAGATTCGAGAGAACTAGAACTACCAGATGACCTTTATGAGAAGAGGGTTGGGAGCGGAGGGCACGTAATCCCTCATCGTAACTCCTCATAAAATAAAGATCAAACTTCAAACTGGTAAGTTCTCGTTTAATCTTCCTATTTTACTTCTGAGTCACGTGAGTGACTACGTGAAGATTTCAAAGCTCTGTGATTTCATGCCGCTAACACAAGCCCATGCCACACACTGCATTAGTTGACCAGAGATGATTGAAAAAATGATACTGCACTCAGACATGACATCGATTTAAAACATGCTGATGCTAATAATACGCAAATAAGCACATTATTGGATGGACCTTAAAATTGAGTTGGCAAACGAACCCGGCCTGGCAATCGGTTTGTTATAAAAGGTTTGGAAAGTCCGCTGATTTAACCATCCTGCTGTCGCTAGGATGTGGTCCAGCAGAACCTCCATGAACCTTGCTGCTGATGTTATCGCAGCCCTGGTGGAGTGAGATTTAAAAACGTCAGTGTTCACTCCTGCACAAGCCAATACAAATCTCAACCATCTGGAGATGGTCTGCACTGAAACTCTCTTGTGTGGTTTTTTGTGGCTAACGAATATTGCCAGCTCAGTGCCTCTAAGGTTCTTTGTAGCCTTAAAATGTTGATGAATATGTGTGACAACACACAATCTATGGTCCATAGGATATGTCAGAATTCCAGATTTAGACCCAACGCCCCGGTCTGCTTAGTTTAATAAATCATTTACATAGAACGTTATTTGTTGGTAAATATAACCATTCTGTTCAGCCGTAGCTTATGCAACGACTGGACGCGTTACGCTGATCCATCACCATGAGCATAACTACCTTATGAGAGCCGGGCCAAAGATAAGGATGTAGCTGGAGCCCACCGACGAAGTAATGTTAACACAATGTTAATATCCCATACTTACGTGTACCTGGGCGTGGGAGAATTTGTGTTAAAGATATCCTTTATAAATCTGGAAATCAGAGGGTGAGACCCGACAGAGTGGGTCCCGCTCCCTGCAGCAAATATGATGAGAAGGCACGTTTGGCACAGTTAATGGCACTATAACTTAATTTATTGTCAAAGACCCATTTGAAAATGTACTCCAAGACGTCAGTTATCCGTGCCGTATTATATGTAACATTAGCATTTAAACAAAACACTTCCCATCTCCTGATGAGGAAATGTACTGCTTTTTTGGTGCTATCCCTGCAATCTGCAGTGAGCACGCCATGGATCGGTCTGACAACCCGAGCCGCAGGAACGGTCTTCTCAGAGTCTGCAAGTCAATGAATTGATTTTATCATGCAGAGGATGGTTTCCCGAGTCACGGGCTGAACCAGCAATATTTGTGTTTAGAATAACCAAATAAGGTTCTATTATCATTCCCAACATCAGCGGGAACCATGGCTGCATAGGCCAGTCAGGCACTACGAAAATGCCTGAAGCGGGGTCTTGCTGGAATTTTGCAAGACCCGACTGATGAGGCAAAATGGAGGAAAGACATTAAAGAACATTCCTCCCCAGTGTAGCGAGAATGCATCTATCACCACTGCCATGCCACATATTTTTGCAACTGGTGATTGAGCCTGGATGCAAACACATCGATCTTCGGTGTTCCATCGAGCCACAATGTCATTAAATACTTTGTGATCCATCATCCATTCTGTGTAATCATTGATTTTACGTGATGATACACCAGCGCCAAATGAGGTTAGGTAAACTATCACAAGATACTGACTTGATTGCACCCATGTGATTAACATATGCCACCACCATAGTGTATCAACTTGGAGTTGAGCATGCAGATTATGCATATTCGCACAATAACCTTTAACCCATAGAATGTACCTAGTGTCTATAGGTAGTTGATACCATATAACTGAAGAATTGGTAACTCATGCAAATCCCATCCGCCTCCATAACTAGAGATGGTATTAGTAATTTTCCATCTTTGAGCACTAGCATCAGTTTGTAATATAATTGAAGATTAACTGACCAAAAAGTTACTGGAGCAATGCTGAATACTGTTCGTCCACCATTGTGACTGATAGCTTCAGCTGGTAATAGCATAGGTCTGTTAACAATGACCTAAATGGTACTTGAGAGCTTGGTCCTTTGCACGTTGTAAGTTCTGATAATGCAAAGGCCCAATTTGCGCAGCTGAAAAACACAGCCACTATATTTCCAATGGCCACTTGATGAATAGAAGGCTGCTTCTACTAATTCTAATCTCTTGCCCCAGGGCGTAGTCACAGACAAATTAATAGAGTTAAAGGTAACCCAATAATCAATAACTCTAGTTGATATCAACTTAAATTTAACTGGATGGATGAGAAACCCCAATTTCTCCAATATAGTTTTGCGGCTGAAACAGCTAATTTAGCAAAATACAGCGTTTAGAATATCATGTAGGTAGGCCATATCAAGTGTTTTTTAGCTCTGAGCAGCCCAAGCACTGGCTTTAGTAATTTGGTAAATAACCTGTGAGCTGAAGTTAGCCCGTTTTGCAATGTTTTAACTGCTATCGTTGCCCCATCCAGCTAAATTTCAAATATCTCCGGTGATCCCTGTGAATGGGAACTGAATAGTATGCATCTTTGAGATCGATGCATGCCATAAAGTATCCTATGGAAATCAGTTGTTAGACAGTAACGAAGTTTGCTATGCTGAAATGTCTATACTGCACATGTGAGTTAAATCAAGGATGACCCGACATCCTCCATCTTTCACAATGAACAGGCCATGCCTGCCATAATTCTGAGCCTCCCTTGAAAGGCAACTCCGGCCATAATTCTGAGCCTGCCTCGAAAGACAACTCTGGCCATAATTCCGAGCCTGCCTCAACAGGCAATTCTGGCCATAATTCTGAGCCTGCCTCGAAAGACAACTGTGGCCACAATTCCAAGCCTGCTTGGAACCGTTGTATACTGTGCAGTATAAACTGATCTCATGTTATCATTTTTATCCGTTGTCATTCGTACAAAAAACAAGTGTAAACTATTACCAACTTGTAAATGGTCCACATACCCCATATTTCGGAAAGAACCAGACCCACCTACCTCCATGGTTACCGGTGGTCTTATGGTAAGCCCAAAGGCCCCTGATGCGGGTTCTATTTCCGTCCTTGATTTGGAGAGTAGGACTGCTAGGGTGCATGGATTGCATTTTTTTCCTGAGGGCCGGCTTGGGCCTTGGCCTGAAAGACCTCTGCCCAGCTTTCAAGCTGCCACCAGCTTCAGTGAACCGCTTACTGCCGATGAGGGCGTGGGGTGTGTCGTCGCCGAAACGATGAAGCTTTGCTCGTCGTTGGTACCTTGTTAGCCCAACAGCTTTTGCTTCCTCATCCAGGTCTTACCTGTTTGGATAGGTCTTCCCCGAAGAGAAGATTCGGTGGCTGGACATTGCTGGCCTTACATAAGCCTGCAAATTTGGGATTTAAGGCAGGTCTGATGGCATTCTTCTGAAACAGTTCATTTCGAAGTGTGCATTGCACATTAACGCCAGGACATCCAGCTGGATGGTAGATAGCCCGCCACCCACAGATTTGGCAAATGCCGTGATGCCTGAGGCCAGTTATTTTTAAAATTTGTTGGAGTTTCATTTCCTGGGTTTTGATGCCTCCTCCAATGTCACCCCAGATAGCGCTGTTCACTGCCGGCACTTTCAGGAATGAAAAATTTACAGGTGTATGGTATCTTACAGCCGTCACCTGTTCCTGTAATGATGTAACGTGAGGTAGCTGATGCTTGCAACGTGAGGGGAACTCTGGCCCCCTCCGGGTTTTCTGCCAATGGTTGGAAGCCAACTCTTCCAGCAGCGGCTCCTTCGTTTGCGAGGATATCGCAACCTTGATGCCATGACAGACAATTCTTGAACCTCACGCATGTACTCCAGTATGTTCCACGGACATACTTCCAAGTTTGGAGTCAGTCACACACTGACCCCTCGCACTCCCCTCCACAGAGAGGGAGATTTGTAAGCAGCCCTGAAACAGGCGCTGCCGCAGGCCCCCGAGGGGACCTGCGCTGATATGGCCCCGTTCCACGGACCATATCAGGATGGAGCATCACCTTTGTGGGATGAACACCGGAGGACGCTATCAATTCTCCATCTGGGTTAAACGCCCGAGGACGTACCCATGTATGTCAGAGGGGAACCCTCCTGGCCAGGTCTCACCGACTCCGTTTGGCTGCACACTTTTTGGGGCTGCCGAAGTTGGAAGTCGCTGACCGCACTGTCAACGACTCGGGTTGCGAACCCGACGACCTCCGGCTATCCGCACTTCCGCGGTCCGTAGCCGTTTTCCCCACGGTCCGTTGCCGGTTTCCCCGCGGCCCGTCTGGGTTTCGCCCCAGATTCCATGCCCCGCAGGAAACTTTGTAAAAGAGATTCCTGCAAGCGAAAAACACAACCTGGAAATAAGTTCAAAAACTTACCTGCAGGGTTTGAAACTTACCGCTGGAGGAGCGACGCACCTGCCAGCCAGACGTGCACCACGTGACTACGAAGTAAAATTTACTTTAGTTTAGTTTAGTTTTGTATCGTTTAGTTTAGTTTAGAGATACAATAGACATTGACAATAGACAATAGGTGCAGGAGTAGGCCATTCGGCCCTTCAAGCCAGCACCGCCATTCACTTTGATCATGGCTCATCATCCACAATCAGACTCCACCGCCCTCTGAGGCAGAGAATTCCACAGACACATAACTCTCTGTGTGAAAAAAGTGTTTCCTCATCTCCGTTCTCAATGGCTTACCTCTTATTCTTAAACTGTGGCCCCTGGTTCTGGACTCCCCCAACATTGGGAACATGTTTCCTGCCTCTAGCATATCCAAACCCTTAATAATCTTATATGTTTCAATAAGATACCCTCTCATCCTTCTAAATTCCAGAGTATACAAGCCCAGCCGCTCCATTCTATCAACCTATGACAGTCCCGCCATCCCGTGAATTAACCTAGGAAAGACAAAGATGGATGGATACAGAGACATTGATTAATATTTCAACTCCACAAGTAACCATTGTGTCATGAGGATATAAAAATGTTCCATACTATGGCTTATTGAAGCAGTTTGGGCTTGCTCACACTGTTTCGCATTGCACATCGCTAAAGCCTCTTAATAACCCGACTTGTTCGATAGATCTATGAGCTGTTTTATTTTGTGTCTGCCTATCTGAGTAAAGTCAGATATGGGGTATGGGTAAAATACAAAATGCCCTCCCACATCACAGTAATATGATGAATAGTTTAGTTTAGTTTGGAGATACAACGTGGAAACAGGCACTTCGGCCCACCGAGTCCGCACCGACCAGCGATCCTCGCACACTAACACTATTCTACATACACTATGGACAATTTACATTTATGCCAAGCCAATAAATGTGCAAACCTACGTCTTTGGAATGTGGGATGAAACCGAAGATCTTGGAGAAAAGTAACAATAGTTAAAAGTAACATTAGCAAATTTGCAGATGACACAAAGCTGGGTGGGAGTGTGAACTGTGAGGAGGATGCTATGAGGATGCAGGGTGACTTGGACAGGTCGGGGGAGTGGGCAGATGCATGGCAGATGCAGTATAATGTGGATAAATGTGAGGTTATCCACTTTGGAGGCAAGAACGGGAAGGCAGATTATTATCTGAATGGTGTCAGGTTAGGAAAAGGGGAAGTCCTAGAACATCAGTCGCTGAAAGTAAGCATACAGGTTCAACAGGCAGTGAAGAAGCTAAGGGCATGTTGGCCTTTATTAATAGTTTAGTATAGGAGCAAAGAGGTCCTTCTGCAGTTGTACAGGGCCCTGGTGAGACCACACCTGGAGTATTGTGTGCAGTTTTGGTCCCCTAATTTGAGGAAGGACATTCTTGCTATTGAGGGAGTGCAGCGTAGGTTCACGAGGTTAATTCCAGGGATGGCGGGACTATCATATGATGAAAGAATGGAGCGACTGGGCTTGTATTTACTGGAATTTGGAAGGATGAGAGGGTATCTTATAGAAACATATAAAATTATTAAGGGATTGAACACACTAGATGTAGGAAACATGTTCCCGATGTTGGGAGAGTCCAGAACCAAGGGCCACAGTTTAGGAATAAGGGGTAGTCCATTTAGAACTGATGAGGAAAAACTTTTTCACACAGAGAGTTGTGAATTTGTGGAATTCTCTGCTTCAGAAGGCAGTGGAGGCCGATTCACTAGATACATTCAAAAGAGAGTTAGATAGAGCTCTTATGGCGAGAGGTATCTAGGGGTATGGGGAGAAGGCAGGAACAGGGTACTGATTGTGGATGATCAGCCATGATCACATTAACCATATAACCATATAACCATTACAGCACGGAAACAGGCCATCTCGGCCCTTCAAGTCCGTGCCGAACATATTTTTTGTTTTTTTTGTTTTTTAAATAAATACTTCCCCCTAGTCCCATCTACCTGCACTCAGACCATAACCCTCCATTCATTTCCCGTCCATATACCCATCCAATCTATTTTTAAAGGATAAAATCGAACCAGCCTCCACCACTTCCACTGGAAGCTCATTCCACACAGCTACCACTCTCTGAGTAAAGAAGTTCCCCCTAATGTTACCCCTAAACTTCTGTCCCTTAATTCTCAAGTCATGTCCCCTTGTTTGAATCTTCCCTACTCTCAATGGGAAAAGCTTATCCACGTCCACTCTGTCTAACCCGCTCATAATTTTAAAGACCTCTATCAAGTCCCCTCTTAACCTTCTGCGCTCCAAAGAATAAAGACCTAACTTGTTCATCCTTTCTCTGTAACTTAGCTGCTGAAACCCAGGCAACATTCTAGTAAATCTCCTCTGTACTCTCTCTATTTTGTTGACATCCTTCCTATAATTAGGCGACCAAAATTGTACTCCATACTCCAGAATTGGCCTCACCAATGCCTTGTACAATTTTAACATTACATCCCAACTTCTATATTCAATGCTCTGATTTATAAAGGCCAGCACCCCAAAAGCTTTCTTTACTACCCTATCTACATGAGATTCCACCTTCAGGGAACTATGCACAGTTATTCCTAGATCCCTCTGTTCAACTGCATTCCTCAATTCTCTACCATTTACCATGTACGTCCTATTTTGATTTGTCCTGCCGAGATGTAGTACCTCACATTTATCAGCATTAAACTCCATCTGCCATCTTTCAGCCCACTCTTCCAAATGGCCTAAATCTCTCTGTAGACTTTGAAAATCTACTTCATTATCCACCACACCACCTATCTTAGTATCATCTGCATACTTACTAATCCAATTTTCCACACCATCATCCAGATCATTGATGTACATGACAAACAACAGTGGACCCTACACAGACCCCTGAGGCACCCCACTAGTCACCGGCCTCCAACCTGACAAACAGCCATCCACCATTACTCTCTGGCATCTCCCATTCAGCCACTGTTGAATCCATCTTGCTACTCCACCATTAATAGATACATAGATACATAGAAAATAGGTGCAGGAGTAGGCCATTTGGCCCTTCGAGCCTGCACCGCCATTCAATATGATCATGGCTGATCATCCAACTCAGTATCCCGTACCTGCCTTCTCTCCATACCCCCTGATCCCTTTAGCCACAAGGGCCACATCTAACTCCCTCTTAAATATAGCCAATGAACTGGCCTCAACTACCCTCAGTGGCAGAGAGTTCAAGAGATTCACCACTCTCTGTGTGGAAAAGTTTTTTCTCATCTCGGTCTTAAAGGATTTCCCCCTTATCCTTAAGCTGTGACCCCTTGTCCTGGACTTCCCCAACATCGGGAACAATCTTCCTGCATCTAGCCTGTCCAACCCCATAAGAATTTTGTACGTTTCTATAAGATCCCCTCTCAATCTCCTAAATTCTAGCGAGTATAAGCCAAGTCTATCCAGTCTTTCTTCATATGAAAGTCCTGACATCCCAGGAATCAGTCTGGTGAACCTTCTCTGCACTCCCTCTATGGCTATAATGTCCTTCCTCAGGTTTGGAGACCAAAACTGTACGCAATACTCCAGGTGTGGTCTCACCAAGACCCTGTACAACTGCAGTAGAACCTCCCTGCTCCTATACTCAAATCCTTTTGCTATGAAAGCTAACATACCATTCGCTTTCTTCACTGCCTGCTGCACCTGCATGCCTACTTTCAATGACTGGTGTACCATGACACCCAGGTCTCGCTGCGTCTCCCCTTTTCCTAATTGGCCACCATTTAGATAATAGTCTGCTTTCCTGTTTTTGCCACCAAAGTGGATAACCTCACATTTATCCACATTATACTGCATCTGCCAAACATTTGCCCACTCACCCAGCCTATCCAAGTCACCTTGCAGTCTCCTAGCATCCTCCTCACAGCTAACACTGCCCCCCAGCTTAGTGTCATCCGCAAACTTGGAGATGTTGCCTTCAATTCCCTCATCCAGTTCATTAATATAAATTGTAAATAGCTGGGGTCCCAGCACTGAGCCTTGCGGTACCCCACTAGTCACTGCCTGCCATTGTGAAAAGGACCCGTTTACTCTTACTCTTTGCTTCCTGTTTGCCAGCCAGTTCTCTATCCACATCAATACTGAACCCCCAATACCGTGTGCTTTAAGTTTGTATACTAATCTCTTATGTGGGACCTTGTCGAAAGCCTTCTGAAAGTCCAGATACAACACATCCACTGGTTCTCCCCTATCCACTCTACTAGTTACATCGTCGAAAAATTCTATAAGATTCGTCAGACATGATTTACCTTTCGTAAATCCATGCTGACTTTGTCCAATGATTTCACCACTTTCCAAATGTGCTGCTATCCCATCTTTAATAACTGCCACAGAAAGTCGACGCTATCCGTCGTTTCCCCAAGCCTCTATCGCTCAAGGATCTGCAGGAGTTTATCGGGATGGTTAACTTTTACCACCGATTCGTCCCGTTGGCAGCCGCCATCCTGCGGCCGCTATTCCAATGCCTGGCCGGTAAGCCCAAGGACCTGGTCTGGTCCAAAGAGGCACAGGTGTTCGAGGGGGCTAAGACCGCATTCGCCAACGCCACTATGCTGGAACACCCTAGGGCGTCAGCCCAAACGGCCCTCACCGTGGACGCCTCTGACGTCGCGGTAGGCGCCGTCCTCAAGCAGCGGGTAGGTAATTGCTGGGTGCCGCTGGCATTTTTCAGCAGGCAACTGCGAGCCCCCCGAAGTTAAATACAGCGCTTTCGACAGGGAGCTCCTTGCGCTTTACCTAGCGATCCGCCATTTTCGTTATTTCCTGGAGGGGCGCGCTTTCACCGCATTCACCGACCACAAGCCGCTAACGTTCGCTTTGACCAAGGTGTCTGACCCTTGGTCAGCCAGACAGCAATGGCACCTTGCCTACATTTCCGAATTCACATCTGACATTCGACATGTGGCAGGAAAGCTGAATGTTGTGGCTGACGCATTGTCCCGTCCAGCGCTGCCCGAAGTTTCAGTGTTTAGTCTGGGCTTTGATTATGAGGAGCTGGCAGCCGCCCAACGGGCAGACGCCGGTATGGAGATTTATCGCAATGCTGAATCAGGACTGAAGCTGGTTGAAGTGCCATGCGGCGCTTCCGGCGTGCAAGTCCTTTGTGATATTTCCACCGGTAAAGCTCGTCTTGTACAGGGTCTTGGTGAGACCACACCTGGAGTATTGCGTACAGTTTTGGTCTCCTAATCTGAGGAAAGACATTCTTGCCATAGAGGGAGTACAGAGAAGGTTCACCAGACTGGGATGGGATTCCTGGGATGGCAGGACTTTCATATGAAGAAAGACTGGATAGACTCGGCTTGTACTCGCTAGAATTTAGAAGATTGAGGGGGGATCTTATAGAAACGTACAAAATTCTTAAGTGGCTGGACAGGCTAGATGCAGGAAGATTATTCCCGATGTTGGAGAAGTCCAGAACTAGGGGTCACAGTTTAAGGATAAGAGGGAAGTCTTTTAGGACCGGGATGAGAAAATCATTTTTTACACAGAGAGTCGTGAATCTGTGGAATTCTCTGCCACAGAAGGTAGTTGAGGCCAGTTCATTGGCTATATTTAAGAGGGAGTTAGATGTGGCCCTTGTGGCTAAAGGATCAGGGGGTATGGAGAGAAGGCAGGTACGAGATACTGAGTTGGATGATCAGCCATGATCATATCGAATGGCGGTTCAGGCTCGAAGGGCTGAATGGCCTACTCCTGCACCTATTTTCTATGTTTCTATGTTTCTATGTCCTATTGTGCCGGTCGCTTGGTGGCGTCGGATTTTCGACACCATCCACAGCCTAGCGCACCCGTCCATTCGCGCCACCTCTGCGTTGGTTGCGGCGAAGTTCGTCTGGCATGGGTTAAGGAAGTAAGTCGCTGCATGGGTTCGTTCCTGCATCCCATGCTAGACCTCCAAAGTGCAGAGACATGTACACCCGCCGGTCCAGGATTTCGCCGTCCCGGACGGCAGGTTCCTGCACATCTATGTAGACCTGGTAGGTCCCTTGCCCTGTTCGCATGGGGCTACCCACTTACTGACTATCGTAGACAGGTTTACCAGGTGGGCAGAGGCAATCCCGTTGACGGATACCTACGCTGAGGCATGCGCGGGGGCCATTGTATTGCATTGGGTTGCTCGTTTCGGGGTCCCCTCAGATATTACCACATATCATGGGGCCCAGTTCACGTCCTCCCTGTGGTGTGGTATGGTGCAGCTGTATGGCGCAAAGCTGCATCAGACTACCGCTTATCACCCGGAGTCCAACGGGTTGGTTGAGCGGTTTCACCGGCACCTTAAGTCGGCGTTAAAAGCCCGACTCACCGGCCCTGATTGGGTTGACCAGTTACCTTGCGTCCTCCTGGGCATCATAACAATGCCTAAGGAGGACCTCAAAGCCTCCTCGGCCGAGTTGGTTTATGGCTCGGTTTTGCAGGTTCCAGGGGATTTCTTGCCTGTCCCTCCGGACCAGGAGGTTCCAACCTCACAGTTGTTGGCGGACCTTCACGAGCGGGCGCGCGCTTTGGTCCCGGTTCCCACTTCCCGGCATGGTTCGTCATCGGTGCATGTGCCTACTATGTTACGGGATTGTGCTTCTGTTTTTCTCCGTAGAGACGTTCATCGCTCGCCGTTACAGTGGATGTACGAGGGTCCGTACAGGGTACTCAGTACTGGTGTCTCAACGTTCACGTTGGACATGGGTGGCAAGGAAGAATATGTTTCTGTGATCCGCCTTAAGCCTGCACACATTGACAAGGATTGCCCAGTGACAGTGGCTACCCCACGGCATAGAACACGTCCACCTGCTGTTTTGCCGCCCTCTGCACCTGTTACCTCCGGTCGCGTTTCTCCGGTCCCCTTTGTTACGGCCATCCCTCGTTCGCATTTTTCGCGCCCCTCCGGTCCTGTTGTGCCTGTCCCAAATGTTACGCTTGTCCCGTGACCTCGGACTACGTGTTCCGGTCGAACCGTCCGTTTACCCGTGCTTTTCCGTACCGCGGATTCTGCGGGGGGGCCATGTAGCAGCGCCTGCTAGCGCACGCAGATATCGAACCCGGCGTTCGGAAGCCGCGGTCAGTGACTCGGGGGGGCTGCTTGTTTCGCGCGGTTTTTCACTTGCGCGCGTTAGTTCAGCGCTGACCACCGTTGTGGGTCTAAAAAGCCTGTATGCTGGATATGGAACTTTTGGATAAAGATCTGTTGAAAACTCCAGTAGTCGTTTCTCAGACCACTAAAGTATATAAAATAATGAGAGGCATAGATTGGGAAGATAATCAAAATTGTCAGAGATTATGGGGAGAAGGCAGGAGAATGGGATTAGGAGGGAAATAGATCAGCCATGATTGAATGGCGGAGTAGACTTGATGGGCCAAATAGCCCAATTCTGCTCCGAGAACTTATGAATTTACGAATATTAACCATTAATCACCCATTCACACTAGATTATGTTATTCCAATTCTCTCATGTGTGTAAGATGATGGTAGGAATAGATAAGGTAAACGCACAGAGTATTTTACCTTAAATAATGGAATCAAGAACCAGAGGACATATGTTCGAGGTGAGAGGGGAAAGATTTAATAGGAACATGAGGGGCACCTTTTTCACACAAAGATTGGTGGGTGTATGGAATTCTACTAATTCTACTCCTATTCCTTATGAGCTTAAAATCTATTTTCCAGGATGGAAATATTAAATACCAGAGAGCATAGCTTTAAGGTGAGAGGGCAAAGTTTAAAGGAAGTAGCTGGGACAAGTTTTTGACATAGTGCTGGATCATGGTGAGTGCTGGATCATGCTGCGGGGATTGGTGGTGGAATCAGATGCGATATAATTTTTAGATAAGCACATGAATAAACATGGTATACATGGATATGAATTATGTGCAGGTAGATAAGTGATGGTCTTGTGTTAAGCACAGACATTATGGGCCAAAGGGCTGTATGGGCCAAAGGGCTTTCTGTGTTGTATTGTTCTATGTTTAATGTTCTATCGACTAGAACTCCTCACTCAACTTTCCAGATTCAGGGACAGTTTCTTCCCAGCTGTTATCAGGCAACTGAACCATCCTACCAACAACTCTAGAGCAGTCCTGAGCTATTAGCGATCTCATCTGAGACCCTCGGACTATCTCTGATCAGACTTTACTGGACATTTTTTTGCACTAAACATTATTGGTTTAGTTTAGAGATACGGCGCGGAAACAGGCCTACAGATCCGCGCCGACCAGCGATCCCCGCACATTAACACCACCCTACACCCACTAGGTGCAATTTTTACATTTACCAAGCCAATTAACCTACAAACCTGTACGTCTTTGGAGTGTGGGAGGAAACCGAAGATCTCGGAGAAAACCCACTCAGGTCACGGGGACAAAGGACAAAGGACAAAGGACATTTATTGTCACATACACCAAATGGTGTAGTGAAATTTGTCTTGCCATGCAGCTCAAATAGACACAACATTAAAGAAAGAAATGTAACATAAAACATAAAAACATCCCCCGCAATGGTTCCCACTGTGGGGGAAGGCACAAAGTCCAGTCCCCATCCCATGTCCACCCATAGTCGGGCCTATTGAGGCCTCCACAGTCGCCTTCACGGAGGCCCGATGTTCCAGGCCATTCTCGCCGGGTGATGGTTCTCCGGCGTCGGGAGAATCCTCTCAGCGGCTTGGGACACCTGGAACGGCCGCCTCCTTACTGTAGACCATGGCTTCCGAAGCCAACAGGCCGCGCTGAGTGGAGCTCCAACACTGGCGATCTCCGCGAGAGATCCCAGGCTCCCGATGTAAAGTACAGCACTGCCGCCCACGGCTGGCCGCTCCACAGACCTGCAGCTCCGCGATGTTTCACCGGCGGTCCCAGCATACCGGAGTTCCAGCGCGGCGACCCGGGCAAGGCATCGCCCGCTCCGCTCCGCGATAGCGCTCCAGCGCTGTGCCGCCACCGAAGCCGAGGTTCTGGGCGGTCCCCTCAGGAAACGCCGCTCCAGGCCCGCTGGTAGACCGTGAGGACGGGTCGAAGGTGAAGCCCGGGAGAAAAGCTGCCTCTCCGACCAGGTATGGACCCTAGAAAGTAGTTTCCCCCTCCCCCCCCCACATAAAAAAGAATAGAACTCCTAAAAAACAAAACAACTAACTAACGTACAAACTCAGTACAGCCAGCACTCATAGTCGGGATCGAACCCGGGTCTCCGGCGCTGCATTCGCTGTAAGGCGGCGCCTCTACTGCTGCGCCACGGTGACCGCTCAAATTCATGCTATTCCCTTATCATGTATCTGTGCACTGTGGATGGCTCGATTGTAATCATGTATTGTCTTTCCGCTGACTGGTGCATGTGACAATAAGCTAAACTCATCCCAACTCAACAGCACTGTGGAAGAACATTTGACAAGGATTACAGTGGCTTAAGAAGGTAACAGCCTACCAATTTTCCAAGGCCAATTAGGGATGAGAAATAAATGTTGGCTTTGCTGACAATGTCAGGCCACCATAAAAAGGATAAAAAATATATATACACTTAGTTCAGTTTAGCTTGGTTTAGTTTAGTTTAGTTTAGTTAGTTCAGTTTAGTTCAGTTTAGTTTCGAATTACAGCATGGTAACAGGCTCTTCAATCCACCAAGCTCACGCTGACCAGCGATCACCCATACACACAAGGGACAAGACTAGCGTCTAGCCTACAAAACTGCACATCTTTTGAGGAAGTACAAGTAAACTTCTGCCTCACCTGAAAGGTTAGAGGAGGTGCAAGTAATACCATTTGCCTTCCTAATTGATTGCTTAACCGCATGTTAACATTCTGTGTGTGTGTACATTCTGAAATTCCTCTGAATCCTAATATTGACTCACCTCTCAGCTTCTATATATTATTCAGCTTTACTGCTCTCCAAAATTGAACACTTGTAAGAAGTTAACCCTAAGAGCGATATCTAACTCAACGACTAGTGTATAGTGTTACTTGTACTGAACTGTATACAGAAATTTCACTGTACATAGATACATAGAAAATAGTTGCAGGAGTAGGCCATTCGGCCCTTCGAGCCTGCACCGCCATTCAATATGATCATGGCTGATCATCCAACTCAGTATCCCGTACCTGCCTTCTCTCAATACCCCCTGATCCCTTTAGCCACAAGGGCCACATCTAACTCCCTTTTAAATATAGCCAATGAACTGGCCTCAACTACCCTCTGTGGCAGAGAGTTCCAGAGATTCACCACTCTCTGTGTGAAAAATGGGGGAAATCGGTCTTAAACGATTTCCCCTTATCCTTAAGCTGTGACCCCTTGTCCTGGACTTCCCCAACATCGGGAACAATCTTCCTGCATCTAGCCTGTCCAACCCCATAAGAATTTTGTACGTTTCTATAAGATCCCCTCTCAATCTCCTAAATTCTAGCGAGTATAAGCCAAGTCTATCCAGTCTTTCTTCATATGAATGTCCTGACATCCCAGGAATCAGTCTGGTGAACCTTCTCTGCACTCCCTCTGTGGCTATAATGTCCTTCCTCAGATTTGGAGACCTACTCCAGGTGTGGTCTCACCAAGACCCTGTACAACTGCAGTAGAACCTCCTGCTCCTATACTCAAATCCTTTTGTTATGAAAGCTAACATACCATTCGCTTTCTTCACTGCCTGCTGCACCTGCATGCCTACTTTCAATGACTGGTGTACCATGACACCCAGGTCTCGCTGCATCTCCCCTTTTCCTAATTGGCCACCATTTAGATAATAGTCTGCTTTCCTGTTTTTGCCACCAAAGTGGATAACCTCACATTTATCCACATTATACTGCATCTGCCAAACATTTGCCCACTCACCCAGCCTATCCAAGTCACCTTGCAGTCTCCTAGCATCCTCCTCACAGCTAACACTGCCCCCCAGCTTAGTGTCATCCGCAAACTTGGAGATGTTGCCTTCAATTCCCTCATCCAGTTCATTAATATAAATTGTAAATAGCTGGGGTCCCAGCACTGAGCCTTGCGGTACCCCACTAGTCACTGCCTGCCATTGTGAAAAGGACCCGTTTACTCCTACTCTTTGCTTCCTGTTTGCCAGCCAGTTCTCTATCCACATCAATACTGAACCCCCAATACCGTGTGCTTTAAGTTTGTATACTAATCTCTTATGTGGGACCTTGTCGAAAGCCTTCTGAAAGTCCAGATACAACACATCAACTGGTTCTCCCCTATCCACTCTACTAGTTACATCCTCGAAAAATTCTATAAGATTCGTCAGACATGATTTACCTTTCGTAAATCCATGCTGACTTTGTCCAATGATTTCAACACTTTCCAAATGTGCTGCTATCCCATCTTTAATAACTGCCACAGAAAGTCTACGCTATCCGTCGTTTCCCCAAGCCTCTATCGGTCAAGGATCTGCAGGAGTTTATCGGGATGGTTATCTTTTACCACCGATTCGTCCCGTTGGCAGCCGCCATCCTGCGGCCGCTATTCCAATGCCTGGCCGGTAAGCCCAAGGACCTGGTCTGGTCCAAAGAGGCACAGGCGTTCGAGGGGGCTAAGACCGCATTCGCCAACGCCACTATGCTGGAACACCCTAGGGCGTCAGCCCAAACGGCCCTCACCGTGGACGCCTCTGACGTCGCGGTAGGCGCCGTCCTCAAGCAACGGGTAGGTAATCGCTGGGTGCCGCTGGCATTTTTCAGCAGGCAACTGCGAGCCCCCGAAGTTAAATACAGCGCTTTTGACAGGGAGCTCCTTGCGCTTTACCTAGCGATCCGCCATTTTCGTTATTTCCTGGAGGGGCGCGCTTTCACCGCATTCACCGACCACAAGCCGCTAACGTTCGCTTTGACCAAGGTGTCTGACCCTTGGTCAGCCAGACAGCAATGGCACCTTGCCTACATTTCCGAATTCACATCTGACATTCGACATGTGGCAGGAAAGCTGAATGTTGTGGCTGACGCATTGTCCCGTCCAGCGCTGCCCGAAGTTTCTGTGTTTAGTCTGGGCGTTGATTACAAGGAGCTGGCAGCCGCCCAACGGGCAGACGGCGGTATGGAGATTTATCGCAATGCTGAATCAGGACTGAAGCTGGTTGAAGTGCCATGCAGCGCTTCCGGCGTGCAAGTCCTTTGTGATATTTCCACCGGTAAAGCTCGTCTTGTACAGGGTCTTGGTGAGACCACACCTGGAGTATTGCGTACAGTTTTGGTCTCCTAATCTGAGGAAAGACATTCTTGCCATAGAGGGAGTGCAGAGAAGGTTCACCAGACTGATTCCTGGGATGTCAGGACTTTCATATGAAGAAAGACTGGATAGACTCGGCTTATACTCGCTAGAATTTAGAAGATTGAGGGGGGATCTTATAGAAACTTACAAAATTCTTAAGGTGTTGGACAGGCTAGTTGCAGGAAGATTATTCCCGATGTTGGGGAAGTCCAGAACTAGGGGTCACAGGTTAAGGATAAGAGGGAAGTCTTTTAAGACCGGGATGAGAAAATCATTTTTTACACAGAGAGTGGTGAATCTGTGGAATTCTCTGCCACAGAAGGTAGTTGAGGCCAGTTCATTGGCTATATTTAAGAGGGAGTTAGATGTGGCCCTTGTGGCTAAAGGGATCAGGGGGTATGGAGAGAAGGCAGGTACGAGATACTGAGTTGGATGATCAGCCATGATCATATCGAATGGCGGTTCAGGCTCGAAGGGCTGAATGGCCTACTCCTGCACCTATTTTCTATGTTTCTATGTTTCTATGTCCTATTGTGCCGGTCGCTTGGTGGCGTCGGATTTTCGACACCATCCACAGCCTAGCGCACCCGTCCATTCGCGCCACCTCTGCGTTGGTTGCGGCGAAGTTCGTCTGGCATGGGTTAAGGAAGTAAGTCGCTGCATGGGTTCGTTCCTGCATCCCATGCTAGACCTCCAAAGTGCAGAGACATGTACACCCGCCGGTCCAGGATTTCGCCGTCCCGGACGGCAGGTTCCTGCACATCTATGTAGACCTGGTAGGTCCCTTGCCCTGTTCGCATGGGGCTACCCACTTACTGACTATCGTAGACAGGTTTACCAGGTGGGCAGAGGCAATCCCGTTGACGGATACCTACGCTGAGGCATGCGCGGGGGCCATTGTATTGCATTGGGTTGCTCGTTTCGGGGTCCCCTCAGATATTACCACATATCATGGGGCCCAGTTCACGTCCTCCCTGTGGTGTGGTATGGTGCAGCTGTATGGCGCAAAGCTGCATCAGACTACCGCTTATCACCCGGAGTCCAACGGGTTGGTTGAGCGGTTTCACCGGCACCTTAAGTCGGCGTTAAAAGCCCGACTCACCGGCCCTGATTGGGTTGACCAGTTACCTTGCGTCCTCCTGGGCATCATAACAATGCCTAAGGAGGACCTCAAAGCCTCCTCGGCCGAGTTGGTTTATGGCTCGGTTTTGCAGGTTCCAGGGGATTTCTTGCCTGTCCCTCCGGACCAGGAGGTTCCAACCTCACAGTTGTTGGCGGACCTTCACGAGCGGGCGCGCGCTTTGGTCCCGGTTCCCACTTCCCGGCATGGTTCGTCATCGGTGCATGTGCCTACTATGTTACGGGATTGTGCTTCTGTTTTTCTCCGTAGAGACGTTCATCGCTCGCCGTTACAGTGGATGTACGAGGGTCCGTACAGGGTACTCAGTACTGGTGTCTCAACGTTCACGTTGGACATGGGTGGCAAGGAAGAATATGTTTCTGTGATCCGCCTTAAGCCTGCACACATTGACAAGGATTGCCCAGTGACAGTGGCTACCCCACGGCATAGAACACGTCCACCTGCTGTTTTGCCGCCCTCTGCACCTGTTACCTCCGGTCGCGTTTCTCCGGTCCCCTTTGTTACGGCCATCCCTCGTTCGCATTTTTCGCGCCCCTCCGGTCCTGTTGTGCCTGTCCCAAATGTTACGCTTGTCCCGTGACCTCGGACTACGTGTTCCGGTCGAACCGTCCGTTTACCCGTGCTTTTCCGTACCGCGGATTCTGCGGGGGGGCCATGTAGCAGCGCCTGCTAGCGCACGCAGATATCGAACCCGGCGTTCGGAAGCCGCGGTCACGTGACTCGGGGGGGGGCTGCTTGTTTCGCGCGGTTTTTCACTTGCGCGCGTTAGTTCAGCGCTGACCACCGTTGTGGGTCTAAAAAGCCTGTATGCTGGATATGGAACTTTTGGATAAAGATCTGTTGAAAACTCCAGTAGTCGTTTCTCAGACCACTAAAGTATATAAAATAATGAGAGGCATAGATTGGGAAGATAATCAAAATTGTCAGAGATTATGGGGAGAAGGCAGGAGAATGGGATTAGGAGGGAAATAGATCAGCCATGATTGAATGGCGGAGTAGACTTGATGGGCCAAATAGCCCAATTCTGCTCCGAGAACTTATGAATTTACGAATATTAACCATTAATCACCCATTCACACTAGATTATGTTATTCCAATTCTCTCATGTGTGTAAGATGATGGTAGGAATAGATAAGGTAAACGCACAGAGTATTTTACCTTAAATAATGGAATCAAGAACCAGAGGACATATGTTCGAGGTGAGAGGGGAAAGATTTAATAGGAACATGAGGGGCACCTTTTCCACACAAAGATTGGTGGGTGTATGGAATTCTACTAATTCTACTCCTATTCCTTATGAGCTTAAAATCTATTTTCCAGGATGGAAATATTAAATACCAGAGAGCATAGCTTTAAGATGAGAGGGCAAAGTTTAAAGGAAGTAGCTGGGACAAGTTTTTGACATAGTGCTGGATCATGGTGAGTGCTGGATCATGCTGCGGGGATTGGTGGTGGAATCAGATGCGATATAATTTTTAGATAAGCACATGAATAAACATGGTATACATGGATATGAATTATGTGCAGGTAGATAAGTGATGGTCTTGTGTTAAGCACAGACATTATGGGCCAAAGGGCTGTATGGGCCAAAGGGCTTTCTGTGTTGTATTGTTCTATGTTTAATGTTCTATCGACTAGAACTCCTCACTCAACTTTCCAGATTCAGGGACAGTTTCTTCCCAGCTGTTATCAGGCAACTGAACCATCCTACCAACAACTCTAGAGCAGTCCTGAGCTATTAGCGATCTCATCTGAGACCCTCGGACTATCTCTGATCAGACTTTACTGGACATTTTTTTGCACTAAACATTATTGGTTTAGTTTAGAGATACGGCGCGGAAACAGGCCTACAGATCCGCGCCGACCAGCGATCCCCGCACATTAACACCACCCTACACCCACTAGGTGCAATTTTTACATTTACCAAGCCAATTAACCTACAAACCTGTACGTCTTTGGAGTGTGGGAGGAAACCGAAGATCTCGGAGAAAACCCACTCAGGTCACGGGGCCAAAGGACAAAGGACAAAGGACATTTATTGTCACATACACCAAATGGTGTAGTGAAATTTGTCTTGCCATGCAGCACAAATAGACACAACATTAAAGAAAGAAATGTAACATAAAACATAAAAACATCCCCCGCAATGGTTCCCACTGTGGGGGAAGGCACAAAGTCCAGTCCCCATCCCATGTCCACCCATAGTCGGGCCTATTGAGGCCTCCACAGTCGCCTTCACGGAGGCCCGATGTTCCAGGCCATTCTCGCCGGGTGATGGTTCTCCGGCGTCGGGAGAATCCTCTCAGCGGCTTGGGACACCTGGAACGGCCGCCTCCTTACTGTAGACCATGGCTTCCGAAGCCAACAGGCCGCGCTGAGTGGAGCTCCAACACTGGCGATCTCCGCGAGAGATCCCAGGCTCCCGATGTAAAGTACAGCACTGCCGCCCACGGCTGGCCGCTCCACAGACCTGCAGCTCCGCGATGTTTCACCGGCGGTCCCAGCATACCGGAGTTCCAGCGCGGCGACCCGGGCAAGGCATCGCCCGCTCCGCTCCGCGATAGCGCTCCAGCGCTGTGCCGCCACCGAAGCCGAGGTTCTGGGCGGTCCCCCTCAGGAAACGCCGCTCCAGGCCCGCTGGTAGACCGTGAGGACGGGTCGAAGGTGAAGCCCGGAGAAAAGCTGCCTCTCCGACCAGGTATGGACCCTAGAAAGTAGTTTCCCCCTCCCCCCCCCACATAAAAAAGAATAGAACTCCTAAAAAACAAAACAACTAACTAACGTACAAACTCAGTACAGCCAGCACTCATAGTCGGGATCGAACCCGGGTCTCCGGCGCTGCATTCGCTGTAAGGCGGCGCCTCTACTGCTGTGCCACGGTGACCGCTCAAATTCATGCTATTCCCTTATCATGTATCTGTGCACTGTGGATGGCTCGATTGTAATCATGTATTGTCTTTCCGCTGACTGGTGCATGTGACAATAAGCTAAACTCATCCCAACTCAACAGCACTGTGGAAGAACATTTGACAAGGATTACAGTGGCTTAAGAAGGTAACAGCCTACCAATTTTCCAAGGCCAATTAGGGATGAGAAATAAATGTTGGCTTTGATGACAATGTCAGGCCACCATAAAAAGGATAAAAAATATATATACACTTAGTTCAGTTTAGCTTGGTTTAGTTTAGTTTAGTTTAGTTAGTTCAGTTTAGTTCAGTTTAGTTTCGAATTACAGCATGGTAACAGGCTCTTCAATCCACCAAGCTCACGCTGACCAGCGATCACCCATACACACAAGGGACAAGACTAGCGTCTAGCCTACAAAACTGCACATCTTTTGAGGAAGTACAAGTAAACTTCTGCCTCACCTGAAAGGTTAGAGGAGGTGCAAGTAATACCATTTGCCTTCCTAATTGATTGCTTAACCGCATGTTAACATTCTGTGTGTGTGTACATTCTGAAATTCCTCTGAATCCTAATATTGACTCACCTCTCAGCTTCTATATATTATTCAGCTTTACTGCTCTCCAAAATTGAACACTTGTAAGAAGTTAACCCTAAGAGCGATATCTAACTCAACGACTAGTGTATAGTGTTACTTGTACTGAACTGTATACAGAAATTTCACTGTACATAGATACATAGAAAATAGTTGCAGGAGTAGGCCATTCGGCCCTTCGAGCCTGCACCGCCATTCAATATGATCATGGCTGATCATCCAACTCAGTATCCCGTACCTGCCTTCTCTCAATACCCCCTGATCCCTTTAGCCACAAGGGCCACATCTAACTCCCTTTTAAATATAGCCAATGAACTGGCCTCAACTACCCTCTGTGGCAGAGAGTTCCAGAGATTCACCACTCTCTGTGTGAAAAATGGGGGAAATCGGTCTTAAACGATTTCCCCCTTATCCTTAAGCTGTGACCCCTTGTCCTGGACTTCCCCAACATCGGGAACAATCTTCCTGCATCTAGCCTGTCCAACCCCATAAGAATTTTGTACGTTTCTATAAGATCCCCTCTCAATCTCCTAAATTCTAGCGAGTATAAGCCAAGTCTATCCAGTCTTTCTTCATATGAAAGTCCTGACATCCCAGGAATCAGTCTGGTACCTTCAGTACATGTGACATTTAACGTACCATGCCATGCTACCATACCTAAGTGCTGGTGTAACTCAGCGGGTCAGGCAGCAACTATGGAGAAAAAGGATGGGTGACGTTTCGGATTGGAACCCTTCTTCAGACTAAAACTAAAGGGGAGGGAACTAGAGGGAGGAAAAGGCCAGAACTAATCAGGGCCGGCAACAGATGACCAAGGAAGGGTGGAGCCCACAATGTCACATTGTTGGCTGCGGTAGAGGTGACAATGAAGGGATACAAGGATGCGAACAGTGGAACTAGTAGGATGATGGGAGTACGCTGGGGGAGGGGGGAGAGTTGGATTGCAGGGGTTACCTGAAATTAGAGAAATCAACGTTCATAGTGCTGGGTTGTAAGCTGCCCAAGCAAAATGTGAGCTCCTGTTCATCTACTTTGTGCGTGGCCTCACTCTGAAAGTGGAAGAGGCCCAGGACAGAAAGGTCAGTATCCCGAAAAGTCCCCCATCCTTCATCGACAGGGATGCTGCCTGACCCGCTGAGTCATTCCAGCACTTTGTGTCTATCTTCCGTATAAACCAGCATCTGCAGTTCCTTTCTACGCAAGTTATCTGTGCGTTTGGCCAACCTTCCCACAATGCCTCAGGGTCAGTTTTTTTTAGTTTGGTTCGGAGATTCAGCACGGAAACAGGCCCTTCGGCCCACCAAGCCCACACCGACCAGCGATCCCCGCACACAGACACTACCCCGCACATACTAGGGACAATTTTACATTTGTACCAAGCCAATTAACCTGCAAACTTGTATGTACGTCTTTGGAGTGTGGGAGGAAACCAAAGATCTTGATGAAAACCCAAAGCAGGTCACAGGGAGAACACATATACTCCGTACAGTAGTCAGGATCTGACCCGGGACCCTGCGGCTGTGAGGCTGTAGTTCTACTGCTATGCCACCATGGAAGGCCTGAGTTATAAAGAACAAACAGATAAGCTATTTTCTTTTTGCCTAGGAGAGGCTGATGGGATAAAAGTGTGAGAGCCATAGATAGCGTAGATAGGGCGGAGTCCTTTTCCTAATCATAGTAGTGTGTAAAATTACAGGACATAGATTTAAGTTGAGAGGAGGTTTAAAGGGTATCCGAGGGGTAATTTTTCACACAGAGCATTTAGTATCTGAAATTAATTGTCAGAAGAACTGGAGTGTGGACTTTGGAAATGGCGCCAAAACATGGTGCCTCTTGCATGTTGGCTCAGTAGACTATTTTATATCGAAGTCACGTGAGTGACTACGTGAAGAGCCCGCCAGCCCGCATGCGCGTCAATACGTCTAACGCATGGCGCGCGTGTCGGAGAAGTTCGAACGGCTCTGACAATTTTAATTTCCAGCAGGCCGCTCCGATAGCGGGCCCGAAGTAGCTATGGAGGCGGCCAGGGTTTGGGCCGCCGTGGAAGATCCATAAGGAGCTAGAGAATAATTTTGCGGTTACCGCCGTTCGAGCTCCGCACGCAAGCAGGCGGCCGAAATTGGAGACCGCCGTGGGGCTCCATAGGAGCTGGGATTGCGGCAGCTGCCGTTCGAGCTCCGCACGAGAGCAGGCGGCCGAAATTGCAGGCCACTGTGGGGCTCCATAGGAGCTGGGATAACGGCTGCCGGTATCAGAGCTCCCAACGGCAGCAGGCAGCCAGATTTGCAGGCAGCCGTGGGCTCCGTAAGGAGGTAGGATTCATAATTGCGGCAGGAGGTGAGTTAAAACTAGCCGCGACCAGGAGCTACCGTTCAGGTAAGCTCAGCTGCCGTAGCACCGACATATAAGTGTATGTTTATTTTGGCCAGCTATAAATAGAGTTGGCATCAATAGCAGTTGCCACTCGGTCACGTTTGTGGCTATCGTAGTCGATAGCATTCAAAAGTCATGTTTAATTTTGGCAATATAACGATATATCTTATCATGCCAATAAAGTTTATATTAAAATGATAATTACAAAGGACATTTTTTATCACATACACCAATGGTGTAGTGAAATTGGTCTTGCCATTGCAGTCCAGAGCTCCTGGCTTAGGAAGCCTTTTTTGAGCTGTGCCTATCAGACACCTGTGGGAGCTACACCTGGTCATTTCCGCTCACTAGAGGGGACTGTTGGAGATTCTTTTATAAGAGAATCTGCATATCGATAAAGCAGTCGAATCTCTGATTTAATGGCGATATGCTTCTTTTAATCATATGAACGTAATTGCCTGTGACATCACCTGGCAGGGTTGCAGTATTTCTCCCACTCTGTCTAGCGGACTATCAGCAAGAGGTGACTCCGATTATAACGCCGGCTCATCTGAGTCATATGGGAGCCAGAGGCGCTCCAGTCCTTCCCTGTAATACTCCGTTGGGGCTCCAGAAGGGAGTAAGGACTCGGAGTCACTAGCAGGTGCAACCTGTCTGGTAACTATAATGATAATACCAACAGAGCACCGATCTGCACAGCTAGTCCCGGTCTGGCTGTTGAAGTGAGCAGCCTGACAACCCCGAGTCGGGGCAAAGTCAAAGCCAAGTCTGTGGGACAAGTCTTGTCGGATGATTTGGGACATCTATGGCAGATATGATTGGGAATTTGTCTCAATTAGAACATCTGATGTATCAGATGGTGGCACAAGAAATGCTCAGTGTTACGAAGGCATGTCAGGCAGCAACTCCTGGCTCAGGGTTGCAATATTCCTCCCACTCGGATGAACGGAGTGATGGAGATGGTGCTAAAGTATATGCACATATGCCTAAAGCAGCTCCTGGCTCAGGGTTGCAATATTCCTCCCACTCGGATGAACGGAGTGATGGAGATGGTGCTAAAGTATATGCACTCATGCCTGAGGCTGCTCCTGGCTCAGGGTTGCATAAGTCCTCCCACTCGGAGGAATGAAGTGATGGAGATGGTGCCAAATATTATGCTCCGTATTACGGAAGCATGCACAGGCAGTTCAAGTCATATGCCTGTAGCTGCCCTGGTTTCAAGATTGGAATATTCCTCCCACGTGAAAGACTATCGGAGAGGGTGTCACAAAATATGCTCTGTGTTATGGAAGCATGCACAGGCAGTCCGGGGCATACGCATGTGGCAACACCTGGTTCGGGGTGCAATATTTCTCCCACTCTAAGAGAATGTCAGAGATCAGTATGGATCTGACTCCAAACATGACCCCGAACATGACTATGTGCCTGAATCCCATGCTTTAATGCATGATGTGCGAGAATCGAATAAGGAAGAACTGCCTGCTCTTGCCTCTAAAATTTGCTGTTCCCTCGGGGACGGACAAACCACCACAAGAGGAGTTGGCCAGCGACATCAGCTATCTAACAGATATGACAAGCTTGACAGACAACGCCTGCAAATGGAACCTCGCTGAAGCTCCAACGAGCAAATCAACCCGGGGTCAGAGATGCTGGTAAGTAATGTCTCGTTATTAACCTCTGTAAACTCCGAAATGGAGCAGTCTGTCGACCCAGGTTTGGGTTTACTGGCAGCATGGGCTGTCTAGTGGTTTTCAATGTCTCTGGGATAGATCAGGTTGATGTAGAGACATTGGCAGGGTGCCTTGCATAGTAACCTCTGTAAGTTCCAAGTAGGAACAGTTTGGTTACCCTGGTCAGGGTAGACCATCATGGAACTGGCTGACCACAGGGGCCATAGTGACCAGGGAAGCACTGCATCATCATCTGTGATCGAGATTATCAGCCTGCTCAGCAGAATGAAGTGGTTGAAGTCTTCCTCAACATATGGTTTATTTCTCCTCGGTTAGAAGAGTTGCTGGTTCATTGGAATCATCATTACCAACCTCTCTGGGATAGGTAGTTACCAGCAGGAAGCTGGTCTGGCATATATATATTTTTTATCTGATCTGCAGGTTCATGTTGGGAATCAACAATGTATTGATAATAATCCATAGGCTCTCAATACCAGTATTCCTGATTGAGTGGCGGGTCAAAGAGATTGGGTTGTGCACTCTGGCGACTTAGACATGTGGTTTCAGTCAAAGGACTGCGAGGTAATTCCGGATTCAGCCTTGCATTATACTAATTTCCACTCTGAGGGAAAACGCTGAGTATTTGTGGTGACTCTTAGTCAAGAGTTGACAGGGAACTCATATTCCCACATCAAAGGGAGACTGTGGTTTCAGCTCTAGTCATTAGGTTCTGATTATATGTTATCAGCAAACTAGATAATGCATCTTCCGTGGGTAGAAAAGCCAACAATTTCCGTCCGTAGGATCAATAGAGGAACAGGGGTTCCGAGTGCAATCAGTGACAGCTCATCCGAGGATGAGTGGTCTGGCCAAGGACTAGAATGGTATATTTCTGATATTTCTCAAGATTGCAGAAATATGGTGCAGGCCGAATCGGGTTAGCATTTAGCTAATCGGATTATGGGTTTACTTACCCAGTTTAAGATGGATGATTTGGGTTTCTGCAATTTAACTGATTCAGAGAATCGATCTTGTAGTTGCATACTCTGCCATATCTATACACATGAGGCACAGATTCTGCTGTTTTGATAACAAAGCTAGTGGTGAAAGCCGGTGCTGCCCTATTCAGATTAAAGGGCATTGTGTCATCGAGTTTTAGGTAATATGCAAATATTGCAGCTGATAAAACTTATAGGTTATCGCTAGATACTTTTTGCGATATTACAAATGAGGCAGCATGAAATTTAACAGTGCCAATTTGCCTATTCATTCACGCCATGATAGGCGGCTGAAGTAACTCTTATTTACTCAGTCACGGGTGATGGCTGGGGCAGCCTGTCTTCTCAGGCAGCTAGCTCTGCACGATTGTATGAGAAGCTTGTGAACAACATATGTGAGTTAATTTTAAACGGAAGTAACAGAGGTTTGTGTGGCTTCCAGTTTGAGCCTAGAGAAGTGTTTATGTGATAGCACTATTGACATTGCTTGTGCTGCTTTGTCATTTTCTGTAGTACCATAAGTGGGACAATAAATGATTGGTTATTCACCCACTGTTCACTAATGTTATGCAGGGTGTCTTTTATTTGACCACTCTAATAGCCTACATTCATTGTAGTGTGCAATGTATATCAGTAAATTATTATGCAAATATTATTCTACTTTTTCCTAATGGGAGCAGTATTTTAAGATGATTATGCTTTCAGCAACTGATCTCAGCATAAAGAACACAGCCTTTACTCAATCTCTGGCTTGGTCTCTACATCATAACTAACATTAGAGTAGCTTGTTATGTGAATGATCTCATAACCAAAATGAGCAGGATTGCGTACATTTGAAGTTGACAGCATACCCACCAGAGCAGAGATCAGGGATGTCATTAGGTATACAAGTGCACTGAGTTTGCTAGTACCTATGAGATGAAAGATAGTTTCTTTTTTGTTATTCAATAGTCTCAAGATATTGCTGATGGCTCATTAGCAGCCAATAGAATGGATTTTCCCTTTCATCATACAGCAAGAGGCTCACAGTGCGTGTTAATAAATTATAACATTTGGTTGAATATGTCTGGATACTTGCAGATAGAATTCTGCACAATGTTGCATGAGTTATTGTCTAACTCAACAGTCTATTGGGACTACGGTCTGGTTAAGTACAATGGCCATGTATGCAAGTTAGCATCATGATGTTAATAACCCATGGTTTTTTCCTACCATTAATGATTTATCTGTTTAAGTGTTCCACACACAGATTGGGTTACTGCATGAAACCACAGAGCTTTGAAGTCTTCACGTAGTCACTCACATGACTTCGATATAAAATAGAAAGAGAACTTACCGTTTGAAGTTTGATCTTTATTTTATGAGAAGTTGAAGTGTGGGATTACGTGCCCTCCACTCCCAACCCTACTTCTCACAAAGATAATTCGGTAGTTCTAATCTCGTTAATCTTCCTATAGCTTAGGTCAGCAACTATTCTGTGGTTTCAGACAGCTACTTTGAAGATTGACGCGCATGCGGGCTGGCGGGCTCTTCACGTAATCCCTCACTTCAACTTCTCATAAAATAAAGATCAAACTTCAAACGGTAAGTTCTCGCTTAATCTTTCTATTTCTGTACACTTGGTAATCGACAATCAGGGGGTTGGCAATACTCTACTGCACTGTTTGTATTGAAAAGAATTTCACTGTGTTAGCACTTTGCACATGTCCCAATAAAAGCACCATTGAACCATCCTTTGCACTCCACTCACCCTACAGGTGTCAGAGATTATGGGGAGAAGGCAGGAGAATGGTGTTGGGAGGGAAAGATAGATCAGCCATGATTGAATGGCAGAGTAGACATGATGGGCCGAATGGGCTAATTCTATTCCTATCACATGATCTTATGACCTTGGCACACTCCTCTGCAATGATTGGATCAGCCATGATTGAATGGCAGAGTAAACCTGATGGGCCGAATGGACTAATTCTGCTCTAGAACTTATTAACATGAACAGTAGGAAGGGCATTGCTTGCCAACACACCCCCGAAACACCAAACACCCCTTTGCCTCCACAGATACTGCCTGACCTGCTGAGTTCCATCAGTTGCTTCATTACCCTAAATTCCAGCATCTGCAGTCTCTTGGGTCTCCAATATAAAATCAAGGTTGCTAAAAACAGATTATCCTGACGTTATCCTTAAAGGCTTGCTGTGCACAAATATACTGATGCGTTCCTTACATTACAACACTTCAGCTGTTTAATCACCTGGTTTTATAATGTTGCTAAGGTATTTTATTAATGCAGGCTCTATTTTCTGAATTGGAGAAATGGAAAAGGAAAAGGAGACCCTTCTTCAGACCTGTCTCGACACGAAACGTCACCTATTCCTTTTCTCCAGAGATGCTGCCGGACCCGCTGAGGTACTCCAGTATTTTGTGCCTATCTTCAGTGTAAAGCAGCATCTGCAGTTCCTTCCTACCTATTTTCTGATAGTTCATCACACAAAAGTCACCTGCATAAGGGCCTCTTGAAAGCAAAATAATGAAGGAAGCTGTAAAAAGCTGGATAATTACTTACATGCTGTGATAGTCAAGTAGTTAGAACTTTCACCAGGGATAAATGTCGAAACCAATTCATGATCCTGTAAAAGAAACAAAGTTCTGGAGTAACTCAACGGGTCTGGCAACATATCTGGAGAAAATGAAAAGGTGACATTTGGAGTCATAAGTTCTTAAGTGATAGGAGCAGAATTAGGCCATTCGGCCCATCGTCTACTCCGCCATTCAATCATGGCTGATCTATCTTTCCCTCTTCACCCCATTCTCCTGCCTTCTCCCCATAACCCCCGACATCTGATGTGTGGGACCCTTCTTCAGTCTGGTGGCATTACGGGGCAGAAAGCTGGAAGAGAGGTGGGGGCAGGACAAAGCCTGTCAAGTGATAGCTGGATGCAGTCGAGGGGCTTTGATTGGAAAATGGTTGGACAAAGGCCAGAGATGAAAGGACAAAAAGCGACAGGATAAAGAGTTAAGGAGAGAAGAGGGAAGAATTGTGAAGCCTGAGGAAAGATGCTGGAAGATGATGTGAGAGGAAGGGGAAAGAGTGGGCAGGATAATGGAAAAAAGATGTCAGAGGTTATGGGAAGAAGCCATGAGAATGGGGTTAGGTGGGTGTGATAGATCAGCCATGATTGAATGGCGGAGTAGACTTGATGGGCCGAATGGCCTTATTCTACCATTCCCTATGACCTTATGACAAATAGATACTCACCCATTTGAGCAACTCTGAGGAGAGTAAAGGAGTAGGGTAATTGTTGCTTAATTACCTGTAATTTACGAATTCAATGTTCATACCATTGGGTTGAAACTAACCAAGTGGAATATGAGGCGCTGTTCCTCCAGTTTGCTTGTGGCTTCACACTGCCAATGATGAGGCCCAGGACAGAAAGGTCGGCGTGGGAATGGGCAGGGGTGTTTAAATTGTTAGCGACCGCAGATCCAGCAAGCCTTGGCGGACTGAGCACGTGTTCAGTCTGGTCTAAGTTTGGACTCACCGATGCAAAGGAGGCCACACCGGGAGCAACGGATGCAGTAGATGAGGTTAGAGGAGGTGCACGGGAACCTCCATCTCTCCTGGAAATGCTGATGGGAGTCCCTGGATAGAGGTGAGGGTGGCACAGTGGCACAATGGTAGAGCTGCTGCCTGACAGTGCCACAGACCAGTGTTCGATCCTGACTACGGGCGTTGTCCGTATGGAGTTCATAGAAACATAGAAACATAGAAAATAGGTGCAGGAGTAGGCCATTTGGCCCTTCGAGCCAGCACTGCCATTCAATATGATCAGGGCTGATCATCCAAAATCAGTACCTCGTTCCTGCTTTTTCCCCTTATCCCTTGATTACGTTAGCCCAAAGAGCTAAATCTAACTCTCTCTTGAGAACATCCAATGAATTGGCCTCCACTGCCTTCTGCGGTAGAGAATTCCACAGATTCACAACTCTCTGGGTGAAAAAGGTTTTCCTCATCTCAGTCCTAAATGGCCTACCCCTTATTCTTAAACTGTGACCCCTGGTTCTGGACTCCCGCAACATCGGGAACATTTTTCCTGCTAATGACTTGTCAGTCCGGACTCGGTGGGCTGAAGGGCCTATGTCTTTCTGCGCTGTAACTCTAAACTGAATACACTGTACTGTATCTGGGATGCTTTTCTAAGAGGTGTCTAAGTGCTGATGTATAGTGATGCTTGTACTGAACTGTATACAAAAATTAATTTCACTGTACCTCAATACATGTGACAAGTAAAGTCATTGACCATTGACCATTGATTTATCGGTCGCAGAGGAGACACAGGTTTCTGAAAGTTGTTAGGAGCCTTTTAGTTTAGGCCACCGATTCTGCGCCAATCCGCGATTCCCGCACACTGACAATATCCTAACACTATCCTGCACACGAGGGACAATTTACATTTACGCCAAGCCAATTAACCTACAAACCTGCACGTCTTTAGAGTGTGGGACGAAACCAAAGATCCGGAGAAAACCCATGCAGGTCACGGGGAGAACATACAAACTCTGTACAGACAACACCCGTGCGTCAGGATCGAACCCGGGTCCCGGTGCTGTAAGCCAGCAGCTTTACCGCTGCGCCGCCGTGCCACCCTACGGAAATAAGTGAGGAACAATCACGTGAGCTGATTCAAAGAGAAGACCAAGATACAAAGCAATGTGGCAGTGGCAGGCAATGGGATTAGTGCTGGTTTGACCTTAACACCAGCGCAGACACAATGTGCGAAATGACTGTTTCTGTGCTGAGCCCCTTTGTAAGATGTAGGCACAGAGGATAAATTAGAACAAGTTACAGTATGTGCCATTCATCATGTCTGCCAGTCTTGTGACCTTCCTTGAATACCAATATTATGCATTTCAATAAAACGAGGAAGGCTTTTTCATAACACTGCTTGACATAAAAATTGTAGAATGATTTTTTTTTCTAAGTGGCACAAGATGTTCAATTCTTAGCTGCTGAAAAGTTCATACTGTGAAAGTTTGATAAAGCATTTCTGGAAAAAAAATTGGATAATAAATAACTACGTATAATAACCATAGCAGCTGCTTGGGACTGCATTAGAAGCCTGTAACACATCAAAGGGATCGGATAACATCATAAACGGCAAGAATAACATTCTAGTGCTTTATCAAAGCCAATTGAGAGCGTTAATGCTTTGAAATATACTTTTTGTTCTCCTTCATCACTTACAATATAAGCAATTACAGTTCTCGAAGGAACACAAAAGCGGCAATCGCCCCTGCTCTTGGCTGTTGAAAGAGCTCAGCATCACATGATCGCCCCTGGATTATAAAGATAAATGTTGGCTTCTTCCCTGTTCTGCAAATCACTTTCTTAATCCTCTTTGCTCTGTCCGCTTTGCCATTAAGATTGAGGCCATCGGAATAACAGCCCTCTCCCATCTCCCCGATTTTCTCCAGTAGCTGGGGAGGAATTAAGGAGCGTTGATGTAAGGAAAGATCTTGCAGTTATCAGGTAGTAGTTGAAGGTAAAAGATCATCCATGGGTTCATTGGAAAGTGGAGCATAATCACGACGATTCGCACCCCGGCCACTCCTCCCCTCTCCCATCAGGCAAAAGAAGTGTGAAAACGCACACATCCAGATTCAGGGGCAGTTTCTTCTCAGCTGTTATCAGGCAACTGAATCATCCTACCACAACCAGAGAGCTGTGTTGAACTACTATCTACAATAGACAATAGACAATAGGTGCAGGAGTAGGCCATTCGGCCCTTTGAGCTCATTGATTACCCTTGGACTATCCTTGATCAGACTTTGCTGGCTTTACCTTGCACTGAATGTTATTCCCTTACCCGGTATCTATACACTGTAAATGGATCGATTATAATCATGTATTGTCTTACTGCTGACTGGTTAGCAAAAGCTTTTCACTGTACCTCGCACTCTGGGAGTGGCGGCGCCTAATGGCAGCGGCTCAACTACAGTCGTCCGTCTTTTTAAAAAAAATGTTGTCTTGTTAAATGTATGTCTTGAGCTTAGTTTTTTATTATTTTTGAGCTGTGTATATGTGGGGGGTGGAGGGGGGGGATGTTGGGGAAACCGTTAATCTCTTCCCTGTACGGGGACCCGACTTTTCCCTGTCGGGTCTCCGATGTCGTTGGGCCTAACATTGTGGAGCCGGCGGCGGCCTCCGGCCGGGACCAACCTGAGGGCTCCAGTCGCGGAGCCTGGGACCCGACATCAAGGAGCTGGCCGACTTTGGAGCGGGGAGAGCTGTGGTGGGCGCTCGGCTGTGACCCGACTTTGGAGTTTCGGAAGCTCCGGCTGCGGGCCCGGTGGACAGGAACATCGGGAGCTCCAGGTCCCTGGTGGGAGACGGCTTTTCGGAGCTCCCGCAACGGCAACTTCTCCTGCTGGAATCGCGAGGTTTAAAGGACACGGACGGGACTTACCACCGCCCGGCGCGGGTTAGCTGCCACGGGACTTACCATCGTCTGCCGGGGGCTCTAACATCGGAGCCCCAGTTCGCCTAGACGCTGCAGTTGGACTGAGGGTTGGACTGCTTGAACCGCGGAGCCGGGGCCTAACATCGCCCGGCGTGGCTAAATGGCCACAGGACTTACCATCGTCCGCCGGGGGCTTTAACACCGGAGCCCCAGTTCGCCTAGACACTGCAGTTGGACTGCTGGACCGCGGGTGAAGAATAAAGGGAAGAGATAAGACTTTGCCTTCCATCACAGTGAGGAGGTGTTGGAGACTCACTGTGATGGATGTTTATGTAAACTGTGTTGAGTGTGGGTCTTGGTTTTTTTTGTAATGTAAAAAAACTGTAGTAATGATATTTTGTTCAAGCCTAGGTTTGAATGACAATAAATAGCATTCTATTCTATACACATGACAATAAACCAAACTGAGCAGGCACAATGGACACTGGAGATCATCCCACTCCTGTTTCTTAAGTTGTTGTGTTCTTATTTTAATGGTTTAATGGTTCAATGGTGCTTCATTGTCACCTGTACCGAGGTACAGTGAAAAGCTTTCAAGTCCATAGTTCCCCCAGAAGTGGCAGCTTGTGTATGCAGGGAAGTGAGAAAGGGTGTTCAGTAATGCTTACCTTCATAGGCCTATGTACTGAATATCAGAGTTGGGATGTCATGTTGTAGCTGTATAAAAAGGATGGCAAAGAGGTGCAGCGGCTGGAGCTGCTGCCTCACAGCGCAATAAATCTGGGTTCGATCCAGAGTGCTGTCTGTGCAGAGTTAGCACGTTCTCCCTGTAACCTCGTGGGTTTCCTCCGGGTGCTCCGGTTTCCTCCCACAGAGGGGCAGCTTTTTGACTCAGAGGGTGATGAATGTATGGAACGAGCTGCTAGGGGAGATAGTTGAGGGAATAGACAATAGACAATAGACAATAGACAATAGGTGCAGGAGTAGGCCATTCGTCCCTTTGAGCCAGCACCGCCATTCAATGTGATCATGGCTGATCATCCCAATCAGTACCCCGTTCCTGCCTTCTCCCCATATCCCCTGACCGCTATTTTTAAGAGCCCTATCTAGCTCTCTCTTGAAAGCATCCAGTGAACCTGCCTCCACCGCCCTCTGAGGCAGAGAATTCCACAGACCCACCACTGTGAGAAAAAGTGTTTCCTCGTCTCCGTTCTAAATGGCTTACTCCTTATTCTTAAACTGAGGCAAGTGCTATAACAGCATTCAAAAGACATTTGTACAGGTACGTGGATACGGAAGGTTGAGAGGGATATGGGTCAAACAGGGGCAAATGAGATTAGCTGAGATTGGGGATCTTGGTTGGCATGGACGTGTTGGGCTGAAGTGCCTGTTTCCGTGCTGTAGGAATCTGTAACATGAGTTTGGAGTCAAGTACCAGGCTCCACCCTTCATCATTCTATTAGTGTCATAGAGTGATACAGCATGAAAACAGGCCCTTTGGCCCAACTTGTCCACACCACCCAACAATGTCCCAGGTACACTACTCCCACCTGCCCGCGTTTGGTCCATATCCCTCCAAAGCTGCTCTATCCATGTACCTGTCTAACTGTTTCTTAAACATTGGGATAATCCCAGCCTCAACAACCTCCTCTGGCAGCTTGTTCCATACACCCACCACCCTCTGTGTGAAAAATCTACCCCTCAAATTCCTATTAAATCTTTGCCCCTTCACCTTAAGCCTATGTCCTCTGGTCCTCTGGTCCTCTATTCCCCTACTCCGGGCAAGAGACTCTGTGCGTCAACCTGATCTATGCCTCTCGTGGTTTTTTACACCTCTGTAAGATCACAAATACTTTGCAACAGCCTGAGTTACACCAGCCTCTGTCAGGGAATCATAGTCCCATTTACTGTTTCAGTCATTTAATCTTCTATCCATATCAAGAAATGTTCCAATCCCAAAAGGCCTCAATTAGTATAATATCTTATCTATGATACTTCCCTAAATGATTGTTTGAGAATCCAGATACACCATATTCATTAGTTTGTTTCTTGCCTTATCTAGTTACTCATCATGATAGTTACAATCTCAAAGCACTCTCATTAGATTTATCATACCCAATTTCTGTTCATAAAGCATGTTGACTCTGCCTAATCGTATTATGATTCTCTAAGTACCCTGCCACCACCTCCTTAATGAAAGATTGCAGCATTTTCCTGACAACTCAGTGCTAATTGACGACAATTCCCTATTTTCTCCCTCACTTCTTTCTTTAATAGTAATGTCGCATCCATTGCCGTTTAATGCTCTGGAACTGGAACTGTTTCTGATTCAAGGGAAGCATACGTTCATGAGACAGAGGAGCAGTATTGGGCCATTCGGCCCATCAAGTCTGCCAAGCCCTTCTGTCATGGCTGATCTATCTCTCCCTTTCAACCCCATTCTCCTGCCTTCTCCCCATAATCTTTGACAACCTTACTAATCAAGAAACAAATCAATCTCCACTTTAAAAATACCCAATGATTTGGCCTCCTTAGCCATCTGTGGCAACGAATTCCATAGATTCACCACCCTCGGGCTAAAGAAATTTCATCTCCATTCCAAAGGTACTCCCTTTAATTCTGATACTGTGCCCTCTGGTCCTAGACTCTCCCAATACTAGAAATATCTGGTAGGACGGCCATGGTGGTGCAGCGGTAGAGTTGCTGCCTTACAGCGCTTGCAGCGCCGGAGACCCGGGTTCGATCCCGACTACGGGTGCTGGCTGTGTCCGTGACCTGCGTGGCTTTTCTCCGTGATCTTCGGTTTCCACCCACACCCCAAAGACGTACAGGTATGTTGGTTAATTGGCTTGGTGTATGTGTAAAATTGTCCCTAGTGTGTGTAGGATGGTGTTAATGTGCGGGGATCGCTGGTCGGTGCGGACTCGGTGGGCCAAAGGGCCTGTTTCCGCTCTGTGTCTCCAAAAAAAAAATCCTCTCCATACCACTCTATCCAGGTCTTTCATTATTCAGTAGATTTCAATGAGAACCCCTCTCCATCATTCTAAACTCCAGCAGGTACAGGCCCAGAGCCTCGCCCCTCATATGCTAATATTCGGAGATCTCCAATGAGGATCACAATTATCTGTAAATCATCAGTTTGGGCAGAGTTGTTCTATTTTTAAATGCATTAACTTCTCCTGTACTTTCTTTACCAATATTAATTATTTAGGCATCCTAATCTCTTAGATAGGGTGGTATCACAAGTAGATAGGGTGGTGAAGAAGGCATATGGTGTGCTTGCCTTCATTGCTAGAGTCAGGAAGTAATGATGCAGCTCTATAGGACTTTGGTTAGGCCACATTTAGGGAATTGCATACAGTTCTGGTCACCCCCATTACACGAAAGATGTGGGAATTTTGGAGAGGGTGCAGAGGAGGTTTACCAGAATGATGTGTAAGAAAGAACTGCAGATGCTGGTAATATCGAAGGTAGACACAAAATGCTGGAGTAACTCAGCGGGACAGGCAGCATCTCTGGAGAGAAGGAATGGGTGACGTTTCGGGTCGAGACCCTTCCTCAGACTCTCATCATATGACATTCATCATATGTTTTTCCTCAAAACTTTCCTCGATCCCTTTGCTTATTGGCTACATTATAAGCCTCTTTTAATCTAACTATCCTTAATCTCTCTGCATGGCCACTTACCCAATGATGTATTTACTTTTCACTTCAATGTTTTTGTTTATGGCCAGAATTTTGAAATATATTTTTAAAAACGTGTGCTGTTGCTTATCTACTCTGATGCCTTTTAATCTATTTTCCCAGTTTATTTATCCAACATATATCTTGTGGCTGGCTATAGGGTTATGACTCAGATTTATACTTCTGAAGGTTGCAGTAAAATTTGGCTTTATCGTGCTACATTCATTTTTTCTGCAGAGGCTGCCTGACTTTAAGATTAACCTCGTTTCATCACAGAAGATAAGATCAAAGTTGGCGTCTGTCAGTTGGTTGCAATGACTTATTGCACCATTAGATCAAATGCACATGTTTAACCTACTCATTTTCTCGAGCTACAGTTATACGGTGACGCAGCGGTACAGTTGCTGCCTTACAGCGCCAGAGACCCGGGTTCGATCATGACCACGGGTGCTTGTCTGTACGAGTTTGTATGTTCTCCCCGTGACCTGCATGGGTTTTCTCCGAGATCTTTGGCTCCTTCAACATTCCAAAAGCGGTGTAAATGTAAATTGTCCCTGGTATATGTAGTATAGTGTTAATGTACAGGGATCGCTGGTTGGTGCGGACTAAATAGACCATAGACAACAGGTGCAGGAGTAGGCCATTCGGCCCTTTGAGCCAGCAACGCCATTCAATGTGATCATGGCTGATCATCCACAATCAGTACCCCGTTCCTGCCTTCTCCCCATATCCGCTGGCTGTTATTTTTAAGAGCCCTATCTAGCTCTCACTTGAAAGCATCCAGAGAACCTGCCTCCACCGCCCTCTGAGGCAGAGAATTCCATACACCACTCTAAATGGGCCGTAGGGCCTGTTTCCGCACTGTATCTCTTAGTTTTGTAACTAAACTAAACCCTTTTACCTTCAAGGAGAAACATTCCTTGATGTTTTTAGTTTTACTTTTAGTTTTTTTTAGAGATAGAGCATGAAAACAGGCCCTTCAGTCCACCGAGCCCACGCCAATATAAGGGCGTGTCATTAGAAAGGAGATGAGGAGGAATCTCTTTTGTCAGAGGGTGGTGACTCTGTGGAATTCATTGTCACAGAAGGCTGTGGAGGCCAAGTCAATGGATATTTTTAAGGCAGAGACTGACAGATTCTTGATGAGTACATGTGTCAGGGGTTATAGAGAGAAGGCAGGAGAATGGGGTTGAGAGGGAAAGATAGATCAGCCATGATTGAATGGCAGAGTAGACTTGATGGGCCAAACAGTGCTTCTGTTTTTCTCCGTAGAGACGTTCATCGCTCGCCGTTACAGTGGATGTACGAGGGTCCGTACAGGGTACTCAGTACTGGTGTCTCAACGTTCACGTTGGACATGGGTGGCAAGGAGGAATTTGTTTCTGTGATCCGCCTTAAGCCTGCACACATTGACAAGGATTGCCCAGTGACAGTGGCTACCCCACGGCATAGAACACGTCCACCTGCTGTTTTGCCGCCCTCTACACCTGTTACCTCCGGTCGCGTTTCTCCGGTCCCCTTTGTTACGGCCATCCCTCGTTCGCGTTTTTCGCGCCCCTCCGGTCCTGTTCTGCCGGTCCCAAATGTTACGTTCGCCCCGCGACCTCGGACTACGCGTTCCGGTCAAACCGTCCGTTTACCCGTGCTTTTCCGTACCGCGGATTCTGGGGGGGGCCATGTAGCAGCGCCTGCTAGCGCACGCAGATATCGAACCCGCCGTTCGGAAGCCGCGGTCACTTGACTCGGGGGGGCTGCTTGTTTCGCGCGGTTTTTCACTTGCGCGCGTTAGTTCAGCGCTGACCACCGCTGTGGGCAGACGTGTCTAAAAAGCCTGTATGCTGGATATGGAACTTTTGGATAAAGATCTGTTGAAAACTCCAGTAGTCGTTTCTCAGACCACTAAAGTATATAAAATAATGAGAGGCATAGATTGGGAAGATAATCAAAATTGTCAGAGATTATGGGGAGAAGGCAGGAGAATGGGATTAGGAAATAGATCAGCCATGATTGAATGGCGGAGTAGACTTGATGGGCCAAATGGCCCAATTCTGCTCCGAGAACTTATGAATTTACGAATATTAACCATTAATCACCCATTCACACTAGATTATGTTATTCCAATTCTCTCATGTGTGTAAGATCATGGTAGGAATAGATAAGGTAAACGCACAGAGTATTTTACCTTAAATAATGGAATCAAGAACCAGAGGACATATGTTCGAGGTGAGAGGGGAAAGATTTAATAGGAACATGAGGGGCACCTTTTTCACACAAAGATTGGTGGGTGTATGGAACGAGCTGCCAGAGGGGGTAGTTGAGGCTGGGACTATAACAACATTTAAGAAACCTTTGGACAGGAATATTGATAGGTTTTGAGGAATATGGGCCAAACGCAGGTAAGTGGGACCATTGTAGATGGGACATGTTGGTTGGTATGGTCAAGTTTCCACGCTGTATGATTTTTGATAGAACCATAGAGCCAGTGGATGTGGTGTACCTGGACTTTCAAAATGCCTTTGACAATGTCCCACACAAGAGATTAGTGTGCAGAATTAGAGCATATGGTATTGGGGGTAGGGTGTTGTCATGGATAGAGAACTGGTTGGCAGACAGGAAGCAAAGAGTAGGAATTAACAGGTCCTTTTCAGAATGGCAGGCAGTGACTAGTGGGGTGCCACAAGGCTCAGCGCTGGAACCCCAGTTATTTACAATATTTGTTAACGATTTAGACAAGGGAATTAAATGTAACATCTCCAAGTTTGTGGATGACACAAAGCTGGGTGGCAGTGCGAGCTGCAATGAGCATGTTATGAGGCTGCAGGGTAGCTTGGATAGTTTGGGTGAGTGGGCAGATGCATGGCAGATGCAGTATAATGTGGATAAATGTGAGGTTATCCACTTTGGTGGCAAGAACAGGAAGGCAGATTATTATCTGAATGAATCTACAAGGTTAATTCCCAGGATGGTGGGACTGTCATATGCTGAGAGAATGGAGAAGCTGGGCTTGTACACTCTGGAGTTTAGAAGGATGAGAGGGTATCTCATTGAAACATATAAGATTGTTAAGGGTTTGGACACGCTAGAGGCAGGAAACATGTTCCCGAAGTTGGGGGAGTCCAGAACCAGGGGCCACAGTTTAAGAATAATGAGTAAGCCATTTAGAACGGAGATGAGAAAACACTTGTTCTCACAGAGACTGGTGAATCTGAGGAATTCTCTGCCTCAGAGGGCGGTGGAGGCAGTTTCTCTGGATGCTTTCAAGAGAGAGCTAGATAGGGCTTAAAAATAGTGGAGTCAGGGGATATGGTGAGAAGGCAGGAACGGGGTACTGATTGGGGATGATCAGCCATGATCACATTGAATGGCGGTGCTGGCTCGAAGGGCCGAATGGCCTACTCCTGCACCTATTGTCTATTGTGTCAGATTAGGAAAAGGGGAGGTGCACCGAGACCTGGGTGTGCTTGTACAGCATTCACTGAAAGTAAGCATGCAGGTAGTGAAGCAAGCTAATGGCATGTTGGCCTTTCTTGCGACAGGATTTGAGTTTAGGAGCAAGGAGGTCCTACAGCAGTTGTGCAGGGCCCTGGTGAGACTGCACCTGGAGTATTGTGTGCAATTTTGGTCTCCAAATTTGGGGAAGGACATTATTGCTATTTAGGGAGTGCAGCGTAGGTTTATCAGGTTAATTCACGGGTTGGCGGTACTGACATATGTTGAAAGAATGGGTCGACTGGGCTTGTATTCACTGGAATTTAGAAGGATGAGAGGGGATCTTATAGAAACCTATAAAATTCTTAAAGGATTGGACATGCTAGACGCAGGAAAAATGTTCCCGATGCTGAGTGGGTCCAGAACCAGGGCTGACATTTTAAGAATGTGTAGGCCATTTAGGACTGAGATGAGGAAAAACTTCTTCATCCAGGTAGTTGTGAATCTGTGGAATTCCCTGCCACAGCAGGCAATGGAGGCCAATTCACTGTATGTTTTCAAGAGAGAGTTAGATGGAGCTCTTAGGGCTAATGGAATCAAGGGATATGGAGAGAACAGAAATGGGGTAATGATTGGGGATGATCAGCCATGATCATATAGAATGGCGGTGCTGGCTCAAAGGGGTGAATGGTCTACTCCTGCACCTTTATTTCTATGTTGCTATCTACGTTTGTATAATCATTTAATAATCGAGTGTGAGACCGGTTCTCTAAAAGTGACTGGAATGGGCTTCGACAGAACAAACAGTTAAACAGCGGAGGCAAGGTTGAATAAAGTGACTATAATGTGACTGCTGAGAAAAAGCAATGAATAAACCAGTCATGTAAAACCCAAAGAAGAGATAAAACAGAAAGTCATGGAGTTAAAATAAATCCAAAATTGTAATAAAATGAAGTTGCTATCATTAAATTTCATCAATGGATTTAATTTAATTTAATCTAATCATTTTAATGACTTTTTTTTTTTTTAAAGCACAATATTAAATTTTCCTGTAAATTTCAATTCCACTGAAGAATTGCTCATCGATATTATATATATATTTTTTGCTTTGCCACTTCTTGTAATAAGTAGAATATTAAAGACCAATATATATGTAATAGACAAATTTCCAGTACTTAGGCCGCAGATGATGAGGATTTGGGTGCAATCTTTATCCCATGCTGGGAAAGTTGGTCTAAAGGGTAATGTTTCGTGGATGGTTTAAGTTAACTGACTGTGAACTGCCTCATGTGCAGCAGTTTAAACTATAGTCATAAGGACATAAGTGATAGGAGTAGAATAGTAAGATTAAACGAGAACTTACCAAGTTTGAAGTTTAATCTTTATTTCATGAGGAGTTACGTTTGTGATTATGTGAAGAACCCCGCCAGTGCGCCTGCGCGTCAATCTTCGAAGCAGCGGTATGAAATCACAAAAAACAACAAACGAAGTAATATAGTAACATAATAAAACGAGTAATACAAGAACTTCCATCTGACCTTTATGATAGAGGGTTGGGCCGTGGTGGGCACATAATCACCAACGTAACTCCTCATAAAATAAAGATCAAACTTCAAACTTGGTAAGTTCTCGTTTAATCTTACTATTTTACTTCGGAGTCACGTGAGTGACTACGTGAAGATTTTAAAGCTTGTGATTTCATGCCGCAGACAAATCCCGGCTTCTCACTGCATTGATTGACTCGGAACGAGAATATTCAATAATGCATTAATAATAACATTTGTACCACAAATGCAGTAATTCATTTATTTGAATAAAATAATTAATAGTATCCCCTTTAACCCAGGGAAAATTAAGCAGAACTTAATATAGTATCTGCAAACAGCCCCGTATTGGCAATAGCCCGATGGTAAAAGTGTTGAAACACCAACTTATTAGATCACCTGGCAGCTGTGAGAATATGATCGACGGGACTTCCTTCGCCCTGGTCGTCAATGTTGCTGCTAAACTGAATGGAATGTAAAACCATCACTGTTCACACGTGCAGCAACTAAAACTTGTTTTTAACCATCTTAAAATAGTCTAAACTGACACTATCTTGTATGGTTTTTCGTGAATGATAAACAATCTTGTTTTCATATTTCATAAGATATTTGTAGCCTCAATTTTTTGCAATAAATATGTCTTAACATATAGACATGAATCCATAGAATATGTTAATAAAACAATCTTGAATCCTGTCACACCTGATCCTACTTCATTTGAGTAGTTCATAAAATGTAAAACATAACATAATCCTGAGGTACTTCTGTGTATCTGTAACTTTGTAATGTTACAAGTACCATAAACATGACTACCTTCATGCTGAACTTGGCCAAATCAGAATCGTACCAAGACTCCATTGATGAAGTAGCTTAAAACAATTCTATATTCCACATTCCCTCCTAGGTTTAGAAGGTCTGGAATTAAAATTCCTTTCATTAATCTGGAAATAAAAGAACAGACTCAACAGGATGTCTTTCCAACCTCAACAAATAAAAACAAGGGATAATTTACTTCTGTGTGAATAAATCGCACTATACCTCAACCCCTTAAATAGAGGTCAATCCAAGATATTTGAGACATGTGCCGTACAACATTCCATATTCTTTTATACACAGAAATTTTTTCCCCTCATTCTTTACATAATGGTAAAGCAGTATTTACAGAGCCACAACTCAGATTCACAAATGTACTGCTTTTGAATACTCTTCCGCCAGACTGCTGTAAGCATGTCCACAGCATGCCCAGACAATCCTCTTTTTTAAAACCTGCATCCATACAGGCATATGACGGATGTTACTCTCCAATTATCGAATACACCAGTAACTTCCTTCTTTTGGGAACATTTATCAGAAACTGTGTCATAAATTCCAATATCAAAGGGAACCATGGCTGCGTAGACCCATCTGGTACCACAAATACCCCAGAGGCAGCATACTGCTTCGTTTTAAGCAGACACCGATTTATGAGACAGGATGAAGTAAAATGCATATAACAACAAACCATCCTAATATAGCGAGAAACATCCATCGCTACTGTCTCCCGATGTAGTCCCATAACACATAACTCTGTAACTGGTGATTGAGTCTGGATGGAAACAAGTCATATCTGGCTTCCCAAATCGGACTATTATATCATTAAAAAAATCTTAAGGTTAAACATCCAATCTTTGTTAACATGGAAATTCCACCCATACAATTAATACATGCCATTGCTGTAGTGTTGTTAATTTGAAACTGAACATGCAGATTAGTTGTATTTAACAACAAGCTTGTAGCTCATAAGGCTTTGTGTCTCAATGCAAGGAGCATTCGTAATAAGGTGGATGAGTTGAACGTGCAGATAGCTATTAATGATTATGATATAGTTGGGATCACGGAGACATGGCTCCAGGGTGACCAAGGCTGGGAGCTGAACATCCAGGGATATTCAATATTCAGGAGGGATAGAGAGAAAGGAAAAGGAGGTGGGGTAGCGTTGCTGGTTAGAGAGGAGATTAACGCAGTGGAAAGGAAGGACATTAGCTTGGAAGATGTGGAATCGGTATGGGTAGAGCTGCGAAACACGAAGGGGCAGAAAACGCTGGTGGGTGTTGTGTACAGGCCACCTAGCAGTAGTAGTGAAGTTGGGGATGGCATCAAACATGAAATTAGAAAATGCGTGCAACAAAGGCAAAACAGTTATAATGGGTGACTTCAATCTACATATAGATTGGGTGAATCAAATTGGCAGGGGTGCTGAGGAAGAGGATTTCTTGGAATGTATGCGGGATAGTTATCTAAACCAACATGTAGAGGAACCAACGAGAGAGCAGGCTATTCTAGACTGGGTACTGAGTAATGAGGAAGGGTTAGTTAGCAGTCTTGTTGTGCGTGCCCCCTTGGGCAAGAGTGACCATAATATGGTTGAGTTCTTCATTAGGATGGAGAGTGACATTGTTAATTCAGAAACAACGGTTCTGAACTTAAAGAAAGGTAACTTTGAGGGTATGAGACGTGAATTGGCCAAGATTGACTGGCAATTCGTTCTAAAAGGGTTGACGGTGGATATGCAATGGAAGGCATTTAAAGACTGCATGGATGAACTACAAAAACTGTTCATCCCAGTTTGGCAAAAGAATAAATCAGGGAAGGTAGTGCATCCGTGGATAACAAGGGAAATCAGGGATAGTATCAAAGCAAAAGATGATGCATACAAATTAGCCAGAAAAAGCAGCATACCAGAGGACTGGGAGAAATTGAGAGAACTGCAGAGGAGGACAAAGGGCTTAATTAGGAAAGGGAAAATAGATCATGAAAGAAAACTGGCAGGGAACATAAAAACTGACTGCAATTTTTTTTTATAGATATGTGAAGAGAAAGAGATTAGTTAAAACAAATGTAGGTCCCTTGCAGTCAGAAACAGGTGAATTGATCATGGGGAACAAGGATATGGCGGACCAATTGAATAACTACTTTGGTTCCGTCTTCACTAAGGAAGACATAAATAATCTGCCGGTAATAGCAGGGGACCGCGGGTCAAAGGAGATGGAGGAATTGAGTGAAATCCAGGTTAGTCGGGAAGTGGTGTTGGGTAAATTGAATGGATTAAAGGCCGATAAATCACCAGGGCCAGATAGGCTGCATCCCAGAGTACTTAAGGAAGTAGCTCCAGAAATAGTGGATGCATTAGTGATAATTTTTCAAAACTCTTTAGATTATGGAGTAGTTCCTGAGGATTGGAGGGTAGCAAACGTAACCCCACTTTTTAAGAAGGGAGGGAGAGCGAAAACGGGGAATTACAGACCAGTTAGTCTAACATCGGTAGTGGGGAAACTGCTAGAGTCAGTTATTAAAGATGGGATAGCAGCACATTTGGAAAGTGGTGAAATCATTGGACAAAGTCAGCATGGATTTACGAAAGGTAAATCATGTCTGACGAATCTTATAGAATTTTTCGAGGATGTAACTAGTAGAGTGGATAGGGGAGAACCAGTGGATGTGTTGTATCTGGACTTTCAGAAGGCTTTCGACAAGGTCCCACATAAGAGATTAGTATACAAACATAAAGCACACGGTATTGGGGGTTCAGTATTGATGTGGATAGAGAACTGGCTGGCAAACAGGAAGCAAAGAGTAGGAGTAAACGGGTCCTTTTCACAATGGCAGGCAGTGACTAGTGGGGTACCGCAAGGCTCAGTGCTGGGACCCCAGCTATTTACAATTTATATTAATGAACTGGATGAGGGAATTGAAGGCAACATCTCCAAGTTTGCGGATGACACTAAGCTGGGGGGCAGTGTTAGCTGTGAGGAGGATGCTAGGAGACTGCAAGGTGATTTGGATAGGCTGGGTGAGTGGGCAAATGTTTGGCAGATGCAGTATAATGTGGATAAATGTGAGGTTATCCACTTTGGTGGCAAAAACAGGAAAGCAGACTATTATCTAAATTAGCAAAAGGGGAGATGCAGCGAGACCTGGGTGTCATGGTACACCAGTCATTGAAAATAGGCATGCAGGTGCAGCAGGCAGTGAAGAAAGCGAATGGTATGTTAGCTTTCATAGCAAAAGGATTTGAGTACAGGAGCAGGGAGGTTCTACTGCAGTTGTACAGGGTCTTGGTGAGACCACACCTGGAGTATTGCGTACAGATTTGGTCACCAAATCTGAGGAAGGACATTATAGCCATAGAGGGAGTGCAGAGAAGGTTCACCAGACTGATTCCTGGGATGTCAGGACTTTCATATGAAGAAAGACTGGATAGACTTGGCTTATACTCGCTAGAATTTAGGAGATTGTGAGGGGATCTTATAGAAACGTACAAAATTCTTATGGGGTTGGACAGGTTAGATGCAGGAAGATTGTTCCCGATGTTGGGGAAGTCCAGGACAAGGGGTCACAGCTTAAGGATAAGGGGGGAATCCTTTAAGACCGAGATGAGGAAAAACTTTTTCACACAGAGAGTGGTGAATCTCTGGAACTCTCTGCCACAGAGGGTAGTTGAGGCCAGTTCATTGGCTATATTTAAGAGGGAGTTAGATGTGGCCCTTGTGGCTAAAGGGATCAGGGGGTATGGAGAGAAGGCAGGTACGGGATACTGAGTTGGATGATCAGCCATGATCATATTGAATGGCGGTGCAGGCTCGAAGGGCCGAATGGCCTACTCCTGCACCTATTTTCTATGTATCTATGTATCTATAAGCCTTCCAATAGACTTTAAAACGTCGATTCTCCATGTCTGTAAACTAATACTTCTTCCATATTCCATCTGTCCACAGATGGATACCTTTTCCGTGGCACCAATCCTAGTACATTAATATAAGTCTGTTTAAGACCATGGAAGGCTGTTCAATCCGTATCTTGCTTGAACTACTGAAGACATGTTAAATCCACTACTGCAATCAGAAGCAGCATTTGTTGTTTAATTGCATGGCCTATCAAAAAATGGCCATCATGCATCTTAGTGTTTTTTTCTTTTTGCAGTCTGCAGCTGCTGGTAGTTCAATGGCCCATATTGTATTGCTGGAAATAACACTAATTCTCCTAACAAGTTGGCCACCTGTTTTAATTGAAGATTGTTGCTTTTCCAACTGCTTAATACAACCATCAATTAGCTTTACCCTTTACCCTGGGTAAATTACTACCCTTTCAATTGAATCAAATAATCAATTGTTGTAAGTATCGTTAAACTTAATTTCTCGCTGGATGAATTAAACCCAACTTTCAAAAGTGGTTTGAATAATTTGAGAGAGATAACTCACTAATTCTCTTGTTTGTCCTAATTAGGACATTATCCAGTTAAGCCATCCACATCTGTCCTTGGACTCTAATTAGCCCCAAAATTGGTTTTACCAATTTAGTGAAATTCTAGGAACTGAAGTTAACCTGTTAGACACAACTTTAAATTGCCATAATTTTTCCTTCAGATAATTTTATCTTATGAATGAACAAACACTAAGTAATATACATATTTCAGATCTATGTGCCATAAAACATCTTTTTTGAAATAAATTGTTTGGCAGTCTCAAAGTATCCATTTTGAAGTGTCTATACTTCACAACATTTTAAAGACTTGTCAGATCTAAAATACTCCTCACCTTTTTAGGTTGAGAAATTTTAAACACAATTTGGTGGTTTTGATAAACCCACCTTTCAATTACTTGTTTATAAACAAGTTTTCAATTCAGCTTGAACCTCCAGTCCATCAATTATTTTTATGTGAATTTGGAGTGTTCTGCTTGGAAAATGCTGGATGGCAAACCAGTATTTGAATCGAATCAATTCGAAATCTTTCTATAATACTCAGAATAATAATTGAAGTAATTTGCTTCCAATGTTTGGCTGTTTTTGCCTTAATATGTTCCCATAAGAACCAGGTCCACCTAACTCCTTTGTCATCTGAGTGACCTGTGGTCTCTGGCTCCTGGCAGGCAAAACCCACGCTTTTTCGTTTTCCTGCTGCAGGGCATCAACTGCGTACCTGCTTCAATGGTCGATTTGATCCTGATGTCGGTCCAGGATTTTGTATCATGTCTGAAAGGATACGTCCTCTTTGCAGACTTGACGACCATTGATGTTGTGATCAACTTTGCTGTTTTTGCCTCATTATCCAACTCTTTCCCACGATTCATGAGGTTTTTTCTCTGAAGAATAAGTTGAATGACTGCACATTGCTGGTCTTTTACAGAGTTGCTGCAACTTTGGGTTGATGGTGGACCGAATGGCATACTTCCTGAAACAATTCATCTTGAAGTGGGCGCTACATAGCAACTTTAGTGCCACTTGATGCGTCTCCATCCATGGCCTCCATCCATTGTTTTGCAAATTGCAGTTGTTCATCAACCCAACAGCTTCAATATTCTCTGCAGTTTACTTTCCTTAGGCTTACATGCCTTCGCCCATCTGACCCCTTATATCTTGGTTCACTGCTAGTACTTTCAGCAATACGCAGTTCCTTGGGATCTCGTGCTTTTTTGGCATTTTCATCCATCGTAAGCTACTAGAACTGATGGCAGACACAATAGTTGATCACAGAGGCCACTTCCTTTCCAAGTGGCTCTCCTGACGCTGACGGGGCAGCGAATCGTACTACCAGGAGTAAAACGTCTGGCAGCTGCCGTCTTCGCTTGTATCGGCCTCACCGTCAGACTCAGGGTCAGAACTCTCACAGAGCAGCAAATCATACTGCCAGGAATAGCCCATCTGGCAGCTGCCGTCTTCGCTTGTTTTGGAAACTCTGCTGACCCTGTGCACGTGCCTCATCAATGAGGGTGCTATCAAGCAGCCCTTTACTAGGTGCTGCTGACCTGGCTACTGGAGCCTGGTTCTGACATCACTCCTCCTGGAGTATGTTTTGTTGGAGCAAGCTGTGTACAGGTTCTCCATTTGGAATATCCACTCAGAAAGTGGTATCCAGCCTTGGAGGTGAATCCCAAACTGACTCTTGCTCCATGGCCCTGACTTGTATGTTGCCTAGCACCCAACTGACGCTGGCTCCGTTCTATTCTTTAATGCACAAGTCCACAGTTCGCCCCGCTCCCAGCTGGCGACTGTTGTAGGATATGAGGCAGTCCTTTACCAACCGCATTCCCGCAGCTTTTTATCGGCTTTGCCTTGCCCCACTGGTGCTGACTAAATTCACTTCAGCCCCAATATCCACAGTCGCTATGCTGTCTGCTGGCGACTGTACCGTGGTCAGAGGCGGCTGGTCGCCGACCGCAATCTCGTGACTCTCTATCGGCTGTGCCGCTCGCCTCCTCCCCTTGCCCGTTTTTTCCATGATGCCTGTGGAAAAATCCCCACTGACCCACAGCAAACGGACACGGAAATACTTCCAAAAAAGTTAATACTTATCTTGTAGTTGAAAACTACAATTCCACTGGAGGAGCTCTGCTCCTCGCGTCCGTTTGCGCCAATGCGTCTGACGTAATGACGCGCAGGCGCACTGGCGGGGTTCTTCACGTAGTCACTCACGTGACTCCGAAGTAAAATTAGGCCATTCGGCCCATTCGGCCCATTCGGCTGATCTACCTCTCCCTCTAAACCCCATTCTCCTGCCTACTCCCCAGAACCTACGACACCTGTAGTTACCAAGCATCTGTTTATCTCTGCCTTAAAAACATCCACTGACGGTCTCCACAGCCTTCTGTGGCAGAGAATTCCACAGATTCACCAACCTTGACCAAATAAATTTCTCCTCATCTCCTTCCTAAAAGAACGTCCTTTAATTCTGAGGCTATCTCTAGTCCTAGACTCCCCCACTAGTGTCTAGACTCCCCCACTAGTGTCTAGACTCCCCCACTAGTGTCTAGACTCCCCCACTAGTCCTAGACTCCCCCACTAGTGTCTAGACTCCCCCACTAGTGTCTAGACTCCCCCACTAATGCCTAGTTTCACCCACTAATGCGTAGAGTCACACATTAGTGCCTAAACTCACCCACTAGTGCCTACACCTCCCCACTAGTCAAGGGCTCTGCCAATATTAGCATAACCAGAACACAGCACTATTCTCTGTGAAATACGGTGGCCCAGATTCACCAGTCAGCAGCTAAATAATCAGCCTCATTTTTCAACACATTGGCAATTCTCCACAAAAACTTTTTATAGGTTTTAATGTACAGGCTTGTTTTAATCCCAGCCCGACCCAGCCTAACAATACATACACCTAAAGGATTTTTTTAGATGAGGTGACAAAGGTTCACAAGTTCACTAGTTATAGGAGTAGAATTAGGCCATTCGGCCCATCGAGTCCACTCCGCTATTCAACCATGGCTGATCTCTGCCTTCTAATCCCATTTTCCTGCCTTCTCCCCATAACCCTTGACACCCGTTTTAATCAAGAACTTGTCTATCTCTGCATTAAAAAATATCCACTGACTTGGCCTCCACAGCCCTCTGTGGCAATGAGTTCCACAGATTAACTATCCTCTGACTAAATAAAGTTCCTCCTTCCTAAAAGAGTGCCCTTTAATTCTGAGGCGTTGACCTCTGGTCCTGGACTCTCCCACCAGTGGAAACATCCTAGCCACATCCACTCTATCTATGCCTTTCATTATTCTGTAAGTTTCAATGAGGTCCCCCCTCAACCTTCTAAACTCCAGCGAGTAGAGGCCCAGTGCTGTAAAACGCTCATCATATGCTAACCCACTCATTCCTGGAATCATTGTTGTAAATCTTCTCTGGCCCCTCTCCAGACCCAGCACATCCTTCCTCAGATGGGCTCAAATTTGCTCACAGTACTCCAAATACGGCATGACCAGTGCCTTATAGAGCCTTAGCATTACATCTCTGAGTTGGTGTTCCAGTTCTCTTGATATAACTGCTAGCATTGAATTTGCCTTCCTTACTACCGATTCGAAAGGTGATCGATGAGGGTGGGGCAATGGATTTAGTTTTGGTTTTTGGAGATATAGCGTGGAAAGTCACCCTTCGGCCCACCGAGTCCATGCCTACCATTATGAAGGAACTGCAGATGGACAAAAAGCTGGAGTAACTCAGCCGGTCAGACAATAACTCTGGAAAAAAGGAATAGGTGACGTCTGAAACCCTTCTTCAGACTGCAGAGTCAGGGGAAAGGGATCTCCTCAAAGTATGTCTATGATGAAGTTCTCCTCCTCTCTCTGACGAGAGTTCTGCAATCCACAAGGAACTACAGATGCTGGTTTACACCGAAGATAGACACAAAATGCTGGAGTAACTCAGCGGGTCAGGCAGCATCTTCTGTGGCCTCTCCAAAGCCCCCACTCCTTCCTGTAATGGGGCGGCCTGATACTGCCTGACCCGCTCATTGATCGCCCGTGCACAAGTTCAATGTTTTCCCACTTTCGCATCCTACACACCAGGGGCAATTTACAGAAGCCAATTACATTTACAAACCTTCACGTCTTTGGAGTGTGGGAGGAAACCGGAGCACCCGGAGAAAACCCACGCAGGTCACAGGGAGAACGTACAAACTCCATACAGACAACAATCGAGGTCAGGATCAAACCTAGGTCTCTGGCGCTATTAGGCAGCAGCTCTACCACTGCGCCACCGTGCCACCCCTTGGAACAACAGATGTTGACCACATGGATTTTAGTAAAGCATTTGATAAAGTTTGATAGTGAACAATAGTTGTGAAGAAAAAAGTAAGGGAAAAGTGAATGGATGAATGAATGAATTAATTAAATAATTAGATAATTAATGCTATATTGTCACATGTGACAAGACACAGTGACATTCTTTGTTTGCATACCCAAGGTATGCAAATAGTCGCCCATAAAGGGCGCTGACAAAGTTACAAAGTACCCCTGCGCCTGGTCACCCAATGTGCTTCCCCCCTCCATCACGGCGGTCCTCCCACGCCACGTCCTCCAGTTAATAGCATGACCCTTAACAGCATTGATGTACAGAGGAATCTTGGTGTCCAGGTCCACAGCTTCATGAAGGTGTATGGTAGGCTCAGTCACTTAGCCTCTGGGGTTTAAAGTCCTGAAGAGTCACAAGCATTTGAGGGCAAAGCCTGATCCTAAAAAGAGCAGCTTGTATCCGCAATGTGTTCAACAAATCTATTGGGGTTCTTTACTTTACTCTGGAGATACTGTGTTGAAACAGGCCCTTCGCTCATCGAGTCCATGCCGACCAGTGATCACCCTGGTATGCCAGCACTATCCTACACATTATGGAGTTTTTACAATTTACAGAAGCCAATTAACCTACAAACCAGTACGTCTTTGGGGTGTGGGAGGAAACCGGAGCACCTGGAGAAAACCCTCGCGGGTCACCGAGAGAACGTGCAAAATCTGTGCAGACAGCACCCATCATCAGGATCGAACCTGGTTCTCTGCGCTGCAAGTCAGCATCTCCACGGCTGGGCCACCGTGCCATTCTTGTTCTCTCCAAACTGCATTTGGAAATGAATTGGGCTGAGGGGAGTAAAGAAATGAGCAAGACAAGAATCCAGCCACTTTTGCTCTATCCATTGTACTTGAGTCTGAACTGATTGTGTGATGGCGTCATGGAGTCACAGTGTCTTTTAGCGTGGAAACCTATGTCACCCTAAAGCGATCTATTCCCCTCATGATTTTGCACACCTCTATAAGGAGGAGTTGAGGAGGAATTTATTGTCAAAGAGTGGTAAATCTATGGAATTCATTGGCACAGATGGCTGTGAAGGACGTCAATGGATATGTTTAAGGCAGAGATAAATAGATTCATGATTAGTATGGGTGCCAGGAGTTATGGAGAGAAGGCAGGAGAATTGGGGTGAGAGGTAGATCAGCCATAGAAACATAGAAATATAGGTGCAGGAGCAGGCCATTCGGCCCTTTGATCCTGCACCGCCATTCAATATGATCATGGCTGATTATCCAAAATCAGTACCCCGTTCCTGCTTTCTCCCCATAACTCTTGATTCTGTTAGTCCTAAAAGCAAAATCTAACTCTCTCTTGAAAATATCCAGTGAATTGGCCTCCACTGCCTTCTGTGGCAGAGAATTCCACAGATTCACAACTCTCTGGGTGAAAAAGTTCTTCCTCATCTCAGTCCTAAATGGCCTACCCCTTATTCTTAAACTGTGGCCCCTGGTTCTGGACTCCCCCAACATCGGTAACATTTTTCTTACGCCATGATTGAATGGCGGAGTAGACTTAAAGGACGGAATGGCCTAATTCTGCTCCGATTACGTATGAACTTATGTTTAAGAAAGAACTGCAGATGCTGGAAAAATCGATGGTAGACAAAAAGCTGGAGAAACTCAGCGGGTGAGGCAGCATCTATGGAGCAAAGGAATGGGTGACGTTTTGGGTCGAGACCCTTCTTTTGCCGACTGATGTGAGGGTGGGAGTGGGGGGGCCGGGAAGACGAAAGGAAGAGGTGGAGACAGTAGGCTGTGGGAGAGCTGGGAAGGGGAGGGGAAGGAGGGAGAAAGCAAGGACTACCTGAAATTGGAGGAGTCACTGTTCATACCGCTGGGGTGTAAACTACCCAAGCGAAATATAAGGTGCTGCTCCTCCAATTTGCAGTGGGACTCACTCTGGCCATGGAGGAGGCCCAGGACAGAAAGGTCGGATTCGGAATCAGAGGGGAAGTCAATGTGCTGAGCAACCGGGAGATCAGGGAGGTTAATGCGACCTGAGCGGAGGTGTTGGGCGAAGCTATCGCCAAGCCTACGCTTGGTCTCACCGATTTAGAGCAGTTGACACCTAGAGCAGCGGATGCAATAGATGAGGTTGGAGGAGGTGCAGGTGAACCTCTGCCTCACCTGCAGAGACTGCTTGGGTCCATGGATGGAGTCGAGGGAGGAAGTAAAGCGACAAGTGTAGCATTTCCTGCGGTTGCAAGCGAAAGTACCAGGGGAGGCGGTGGTTTGGGTGGGAATGGACGAATTGACCAAGGAGTTACGGAGGGACTGGTCTCTGTGGAAAGCCAAAAGGGGAGGAGATGGAAAGATGTGGCCAGTGGTGGGATCCCGTTGTAGGTGGCGAAAAATGTCTGAGGATTATCTGTTGTATGTGACGGTTGGTAGGGTGGAAGGTGAGGACAAGGGGGACTCTCTCCTTGTTACGAGTGGGGGGATGGGGAGTGAGAACGGAGCTACGGAACATAGAGAAGACCCTGGTGAGAGCCTCATAGAAACATAGAAACAATAGAAAATAGGTGCAGGGGTAGGCCATTCGGCCCTTCGAGCCTGCCCCGCCATTCAATATGATCATGGCTGATCATCCCCAATCGGTACCCCATTTCTGTTCTCCCCATATCGCTTGATTCCATTAGCACTAAGAGCTCCATCTAACTCTCTCTTGAAAACATACAGTGAATTGGCCTCCACTGCCTGCTGTGGCAGGGAATTCCACAGATTCACAACTTCCTGGATGAAGAAATTTTTCCTCATCTCAGTCCTAAATGGCCTACACATTCTTAAAATGTCAGCCCTGGTTCTAGACCCACTCAGCATCGGGAACATTTTTCCTGCATCTAGCATGTCCAATCCTTTAAGAATTTTATATGTTTCTATAAGATGCCCTCTCATCCTTCTAAATTCCAGTGAATACAAGCCCAGTCGACCCATTCTTTCAACATATGTCAGTACCGCCAACCCGTGAATTAACCTGATAAACCTACGCTGCACTCCCTAAATAGCAATAATGTCCTTCCCCAAATTTGGAGACCAAAATTGCACATAATACTCCAGGTGCAGTCTCACCAGGGCCCTGCACAACTGCTGTAGGACCTCCTTGCCCCCTGATCCCTTTAGCCTCAAGGGCCACATCTAACTCCCTCTTAAATATAGCCAATGAACTGGCCTCAACTACGTTCTGTGGCAGAGAATTCCACAGATTCGCCATTCTCTGTGTAAAAAATGATTTTCTCATCTCGGTCCTAAAAGACTTCCCTCTTATCCTTAAACTGTGACCCCTAGTTCTGGACTTCCCCAACATCGGGAATAATCTTCCTGCATCTAGCCTGTCCAACCCCTTAAGAATTTTGTAAGTTTATATAAGATCCCCCCTCAATCTTCTAAATTCTAGCGTGTACAAGCCGAGTCTATCCAGTCTTTCTTCATATGTCCTGCCATCCCAGGAATCAGTCTGGTGAACCTTCTCTATACTCCCTCTATGGCAAGAATGTCTTTCCTCAGATTAGGAGACCAAAACTGTACGCAATACTCCAGGTGTGGTCTCACCAAGACCCTGTACAACTGCAATAGAACCTCCCCGCTCTTATACTCAAATCCTTTCGCTATGAATGCTATCGTCTATAGTCTATTCATCTATAGTCGAAGAGGGCAACCCCCGTTCCCTAAAGAATGTGGACTACAATGAGGAATGCTTTCAAGAGAGAGCTAGATAGGGCTCTTAAAAATAGCGGAGTCAGGGGATATGGGGAGAAGGCAGGAACGGGGTACTGATTGGGGATGATCAGCCATGATCACATTGAATGGCGGTGCTGGCTCGAAGGGCCAAATGGCCTACTCCTGCACCTATTGTCTATTGTCTATTGTATCTATTGTATCTCCGATGCCCTGGTTTGGAACACCTCATCCTGAGTGCAGATGTGGCATAGACGGAGGAATTGGGAGTAGGGGATGGAGTCCTTACAGGAAGCAGGGTGGGAAGAAGTGTAGTCCAGATAGCCATGGGAGTCAGTGGGTTGTAGTAGATGTCAGTAGTCTGTTACCTGCGATGGAGATAGTGAGGTCTAGAAACGGTGGGGAGATGACGGAAATGGTCCAGGTGAATTTGAGTGCCGGATGGAAGTTAGTGGGGAAAAGGATGAAGTCAATGAGTTCTGCATGGTTGCAGGAGGTAGCACCAATGCAGTCGTCAATGTAGCGGAGGTAGAGTTCAGGGATAGGGCCATGGTACGCCTTGAACAAGGATTGTTCGACGAACCCTACAAAGAGGCAGGCATAGCTAGGGCCCATGCGCGTGCCCATAGCAATGCCTTGGATTTGGAGGAAATGGGAGGAGTCAAAGGAAAAGTTGTTGAGGGTAAGGACCAGCTCGGCTAGGTGGAGGAGAGTATTAGTAGACAGGGATTGGTTAGTTCTCCGGTCAAGGAAGAAACGGAGGGCTTTAAGACCCTCTCGGTGGGGGATGGAGGTGTAGAGTGACAGGACGTCCATGGTGAAGTTGAGGGAGTGGGGGCCTGGAAAACGGAAGTCATGGAGGAGACAAAGTGCATGTGAGGTGTCTTGGACATAGGTAGGGAGGGATTTGACCAGGGGGGATAGGATGGAGTCGAGGTAGGTGGAAATAAGTTCGGTGGGACAAGAACAAGCAGAAACAATGGGTCTGCCAGGACAGTCACGTTTGTGGATTTTGGGGAGAAGGTAAAATCGGGCCGTGCGGGGCTGGGGAACGATGAGGTTGGAGGCTTGGGAGGGCAGGGAGCCAGAAGCGATGAAGCCGGTGATGGAGTTTGAAATAATGGCCTGGTGCTCGTCTATGGGGTCATGGCCCAAGGATAAGTTGGAGGAGGTGCCTGAGAGTTGGCGCCTGGCCTCAGACAGGTAGAGGTCAGCGTGCCAGACTACCACGGCACCTGCCTTGTTGGCGGGTTTGATCACCCAGTCTGGGTTGCTGCAGAGTGAGTGGAGGGTCAGTGTGGGCAAGTTGTGCCGAAGGGCATTTTCTACGCCCTATGACTATGAGACTACGACAAATATCTTTTCACTTCCTGCCTATCGAGCAGTGTACGACTGATCTGGGCAGAGTATCCGTCGAATTTCATCATAAAAGTTCGAACTATCTCAGAAGTTTCTAAAAATATATTGAACTAAGCTTAGTAGTGTTTAGTTTAGTATAGTTTAGTTTAGAGATACAGCGTGGAAACAAGCCCTTCAGCCCACCATGTCCGTGGCGACCCGCGATCCCCCGCACACTAACACTACCCTACACACACGAGGGACAATTTCCATTTATACCAAGCCAATTAACCTACAAACTGCACGCCTTTGGAGTGTGTGAGGAAACCGAAGATCTCGGAGAAAACCCACGTGGTCACAGGGAGAACGTACAAACTGCATACAGACAGCATGGTCGGGTTCGAACCCAGGTCTCTGACACTGTAAAGGGGCTGTCCCACTTGGGCAACCTAATTGGCGAGTTTAGAAGAGTTTAGGAGTGTTTGAAAAAATGTCATGTTGAAGACCTCCTTTGAGTATGTAGAAGACCTCCTTCGACTATGTTGAAGACCAGCTTCAACTAGCTACGACTAGCTACAACTAACTTCGGGAAAATTGGACACCGAATAGTGGAGAGTGAAGATGACCTCCTTCGATCTCCTTTGACCTCCCCTTCGACTATCTACGACTACCTTCGACTACCTTCAACTACCTTTGACTACCCTCGATTACCTACGACTAACATGCCGACCTATTACGACCTACTACAACTAAACCTACGATTAAAAAGGTATCGATTTTTTCCATGGCGACCTTTTATTACTCGCGGGCATTTTTCAACATGTTGAAAAATACGCCGCAACCTAGCTGAGGCCTCGAGTACGCGGGGACTACTCTCAAGCATGAAGGAGAGTTACAAAGACATCCTACGACCTCATGTCGACCATGTTGCGAGTATGAGTCGAACTCGCAGATTAGGTTGCCCAAGTGGGACAGCCCTTAAGGCAGCGACTCGAGCGCTGCGCCACTGTGCCAGCATTTGCGCTGTTTGGGTAACAGGTAGTATATTTTGCCCTCTGACATGAAACTCTTGAATTGAGATTCCCCTCAGCTGAATAGTTCCTACCGGAGGCGAGATTAATAATACCTGACTCACTGCCGCAGCACCCACCATGCACAGCGAGCACTTAAAATTAACTCTGGCTCCAACTCGGATAAACCCATCAGCATCTCACCTGCTACCCATCCAGGTGTGCCAATATTGCACCGTGTAATCTTATCTCGCGGTGGTTAAAACGAGCTTGCAATTTAAGTTACTCGTTTAGATCGGAAATCTGACCGTAATCAATTCTCCCCTCAATCCAACATCTTCCACCCCATGGAGTGTGCAACTATGTGGCGTGAATAATTGGGGCATCTCTTGCTGTTACCTGCGCATTAGGTGTGTGTCCCCAGACAACATATCTGCAGGAATCGGTCGGAATTGCAGTCAACAGTCTCCTGAAGACCTAATGCAATGATACCCCGTTCCATTATTGTAATTAGGGCATTAAGACGGCTGTGTTGAGACCTCTGATAGAAGGCATCTTCTGCTCACATAGGAGGACTCTGACTCCGGAGAATGTCAGAAACATTAACCCTTGCAAGGTCCAGAGAAGTATCTGCAGTGAGACGCATGGAACTGTAGATGCTGGAATCTTGCATTGAACACTTCCAAATATAAATCTTCCGAAGACGTACAGGTTGGTAGGTTAATTGGCTTGGTATAAATGGTAATTGTCCCTAGTGTGCGTAGGATAGTGTTAATGTGTGGGGACTCAGTGGGCCAAAGGGCCTGTTTCCGCACTGTATCTCTAAACTAAACACAAGGTGCTGGAGTAACTCAGCGGGTCGAGCAGCATCTCTGGAGAACATGGATAGGTGACGTTTTGGGTCAAGACTCTTCTTCGGAAGGATGGAGGGCATGTCTTCTGAAGAAGGGTCTCTACCCGAAATATCGCCTATCCACGTTCTTCAGACCATTCTTCAGACCCATCTTCATGTCCCTGTTTTTACTGTAATATCATTTACGTCGTTGAACAGTAAGAGCAAATTCTTAAACACCTTTTTTTTTTTAAGGAGTTAAAAAGTGGAATGTAACAAATAGTCTCAGATCACAAACATTAACTGTTTCTTCCTCCACAGAAGCTGCTTGACCTGCTGTGTGTTTCCAGCATTCCTTATTTTGTTATCTCTGAGAGATGATGGTTTTGGGATGGATTACAAGGCGTTGACGTTCACTGTGGATACGTGTTGAGCACAAAGTGCTGGAGTAACCCAGTGGGTCTGGAGAGAAAGGGTGGGTGACGTTTTGGGTCGGGACCCTTCTTCAGACTGAAGGGTTTAAAGGGCGGCACGGTGGCGCAGCGGTAGAGATGCTGCCTTACAGCGCCAGAGACCCAGGTTCCATCCTGACTACAAACCTGCACGTCTTTGGAGTGTGGGAGGAAACCAAAGATCTCGGAGAAAACCCATGCAGGTCAAGGGGGGAATGTACAAATACCATACAGACAGCACCCGTAGTCAGGATCAAACCAGGGTCTATGGACCTGCAAGCGCTGTAAGGCAGCAACTCTACCTCTTGATGCTTTCAAGAGAGAGCTAGATCGGGCTCCTAAAAATAGCAGAGTCAGGGGATATGGGGAGAAGGCAGGAACGGGGTACTGATTGGGGATGATAAGCCATGATCACATTGAATGGCGGTGCTGGCTCGAAGGGCCGAATAGCCTGCTCCTGCACCTATTGTCTATTGTCTATTGTCTATTGTCTATTGTACCACCATGCCACCGTACCACGGTGTTGCCAGGGAAAAAAATAGGAAATGGATTCGGACAGTAATATAGTACCAATCATATCCACAGAATATACCAAAACATTTTAAAGACAATAAAAACTTTCTGAAATGTAGTCAACAGGTTATCAGGCAGCAGCCTCCCAGAAATAGAAACAAACTGATGACTGGTGAATCTGTTTTAGTGTTATCATCGAGTCATAGTCATAGTCAAAGAGTATTACAGCATGGAAACAGGCCCTTCGGCCCAACTTGCCCACACCGGTCAACATGTCCCAGCCACACTAGTCCCACCTGCCCGCGTTTGGCCCTTATCCCTCCAAACCTGTCCTATCCATGTACCTGTCTAACTGTTTCTTAAACGTCGGGATAATCCATACCTCCTCTGGCAGCTTGCTCCATACACCCACCACCCTTTGTGTGAAAAAATGGCGCCAGAGACCCGGGTTCGATCCTGACCACGGGCGCTGTCTGTATGGAGTTTGTACGTTCTCCCCGTGACCTGCGTGGGTTTTCTCCAGGATCTCTGGTTTCCTCCCACACTCCAAAGACGTACAGGTTTGTCGGTTGTTTGGCTTCAGTAAAATTGTAAATTGTCTCTAGCGTGTGTAGGATAGTGTGCGGGGATCGTTGGACGGAGCGGAATCAGTGGGCCGAAGGGCCTGTTTCCACGCGGTATCTCTAAACTAAACTAAATTAAACTATGCTTCAGCTGGGTTGTGTAAACTCAAGGCTTTGGAGCAGGATTGGATTGCCTGGGGTGAGAATGCCACTCACTAAGCCTTGTCTCAGATCAGGTATCGAGACCAGGTACAAATCCTCCACTGTACACATCAAAATAAAATGGTGCTGAAGCTGTTTAAAATGAACAAGTCAATAAATTATTAAAACAGGCTGCAAGGAAATGTCATAGAAACACAGCAATACAAGGGATAAGGTTAACGTGTTCTACAATGCACAAGGGAGATGATTTAAAAAAAAATATTCTTTGAGGTAGATTTAGCCATCGCCAGTAGGAAGGTTATTGGAACAAATTCTGAGGCAGGGGATTAATGGTTATTAGCAGAGGCAGGGGGCTAATCCAAAATGGCCAAAAAGTGGTTTGTCAAAGACAGATCCTGTCTGACCCATCGGAATGGATTTTTAAAAAAAAGTAATGAAAATGACGAGGGCAGTGTAGAATATGTTCTTTGCCCAGAGTCGGGGAATCAAGAACCAGAGGACATAGGTTCAAAGTGAGAGAGGAAGATTTAGTTTAATCAAGTTTAGCGATAGAGCACAGAAATTGGCCCTTCGTCCCACCGAGTCCACGCCAACCAGCGATCCCAGCACACTAACACTATCCCACACACACTAGGGACAATTTTCATTTTCCCAAGCCAATTAGCCTACAAACCTGTATGTCTTTGGAGTGTGGAAGGAAACCGGAGCAACCGGAGAAAACCCACGGGGAGAACGTACAATCTCCGTACAGACAGCATTTGTAGTCAGCATCGACCCGGGTCTCTGGCGCTGTTAGGCAGCAACTCTACCGCTGTGCCAACGTACCTCCCTAAGATTCTGAGAGACAACTTTTTCACACAGAGTGTGATGAGTGCATGGAATGAGCTGCTAAGGGAGGTAATTGAGGCAGGTACTATAATAACATTTAAAAGACATTTGGGCAGGTACATGGATAGGACAGGTTTAGAGGGATAGGGGCCAAATGCAGGCAGGTGGGACTAGTGTAGATTGGGTCGGTGTGGGCAAGTTGGGCTGCAGGGCCTGTTTCCACACTGTATCACTCTATGACTCCAACTCTATGTTCCACTTCGGTCGTTTTTCAGGCGACTCCCGGCAACTGTCAAGGCGGGCGACAGGGGAAGCGGGGGGATCGTTGTCTGAGTGAAATTCACACGGTGCAAAGCCAAGGTGATACAGACACACACCGCGATGAACAGGAAGGTTGGCGCTGTAATTAAGACGGTGAAAGCACAGTGTACGGTAAGTCCTTTAAAAGAGGGGGGGAGAGGGGGGAGGGGGGGGAGGGGGGGAGGGGGGGAGGGGGGGAGGGGGGGAGGGTTGAGGGGGGAGGGGGGGAGGGGGGGAGAAGGAGTGGAGACTACTTTTAAGAAGCCAGATATACACGGCTGTGAAGCTCGGCGGACATTTAACATTACCGGTCGGTTATCCTTGGTTCTGAAAACTACTGCTTACTTTTTTTTCCCAATGAGCCAATGAAATTCACCGGTCAGCACCGGCTACCACCTACGAGAACCCCCGAGAACCTTCGACCTCCTGGCAACCCACTAGGACCTCCTGGCGACCCACCTACGGCTCGCGAATTCTCGCTACTCTCCACAGCGGTTTCATTCTAGTCGCCGCTAATTTTTCAACATTTTGAAAAATTCGCAGTGACCATAATGAGGCCGTGACTAGTTCCCAGAATGCGGGAACTCCTCACAACGATGAAGGCGACTCCCCGGCAACCACCCGCGAACATGTGGCGACCAGGTGGCGGCCGCAGAATCTCCTGCAGTTGCATAAAAAGTCGCCTAAGTGGGACAGGCCCATAAGAAGACAGCTAGTACTGTGGGCTGGATGTAGGTTTAAAACTTATCTAAGTAAATCCTCCCTCTATCTCTAAATTACTTCTGTAAATGTAGTGCTGGCTCAGCTCTTAAAATCTGAGCGATCTTAATAAGGTGGTTTAAATGCTGGCTGATTTAAATGGTGATTTTAGTATCTGGACCGAGGCGATACTGAACCAGGAGAGAAGCAGCAGCCAGAAGCAGCGAGAGCGAGTATTGGCTGGAAGTAGGTGAGTCAGAGGGAAAGAAGATGTAAAAAGAGCGGCAAAGGCCCAGGTTCAAGTAGTTTACAAATTAGCCCTAAAGTAGTTGATTAGGTAACAGATAAAGAAGTACAGCTGCAGCGGAGCAGCCTTGTTGAGGTGAAGTGCCTTGGTGAGTAAAGTGTGAGTCTTTGGCTCGAGAGTGCCTTGGTGAGTAAAGTGCGAGTCTATGGCGAGGAGGCTGAGGCAAGGAGGCTACACTTGATCGAAATTTGTGATTTTTGTCCACTGAAGAAATGGCAGGCAAGTTGGTGCAGTGTGTTTCCTGCAGGATGTGGGAAGTCAGGGACACCGCTGGAGCTTCTGGAAACTACACCTGCAGAAAATGTGTCCAGGTTCAGCTCCTGAACGAACGTGTTGGGGAACTGGAGAAGCAGCTGGATGACCTCAGGGACATCCCGTAAAATGAGAGTTTCCTGGACAGGCCCTACAGTGAGGTTGTCACGGCAAGGATACAGGAAGAGCGAAGGTGGGTGACTGAGAGAAAGGGTGGTAACCGTGGAGTGCAGGAGACCCAGGTGGCTGTGCCTAATGAAAACAGGTACACCCTCTTGGGAGCTGTCGGGGCAGACAACGCTTCCAGTCCGAGCGGCGGACAATAGACAATAGACAATAGACAATAGACAATAGACAATAGGTGCAGGAGGAGGCCATTTGGCTCTTCGAGCCAGCACCGCCATTCAATGTGATCATGGCTGATCATCCACAATCAGTACCCCGTTCCTGCCTTCTCTCCATATCCCTTAACTCCGCTATCCATAAGAGCTCTATCCATAAGTCACTCTCTTGAAAGCATCCAGAGAACCAGCTTCCACTGCCCTCTGAGGCAGAGAATTCCACACACTCACAACTCTCTGTGTGAAAAAGTTTTTCCTCATCTCAGTTCTAAGGACAGGTCGGTGGCTCCAATCCTTGCGATGAGACTCGACTGGCGAGACCGACATCGGGCAGAGCTATAGTGGTGGGTGACTCCGGTGTCCGAGGTGCGGACTGGAGATTCTGTGGCGGCAGGCGAGACTCGAGGATGGACTGTTGCCTCCCTAGTGCGAGGGAACAGACCATCCTCGGGAGGGAAGGTGAACAGCCGGCAGAAGTTGTGCATGTGGGCACAAACGACGTCGGGAAGAAGAGGAAGGAGGTTCTTCAACATGAGTTTAGAGAGTTAGGAAGAAGACTGAAAAGCAGGACTTCTAGGGTGGTTATCTCTGGTTTGCTTCCTGTACCTCGTGCTAGTGAGGGCATGAACAGGGAGATAGGGGATCTGAATGTGTGGCTGGGGGGCTGGTGCAGGGAGCAGGGATTTAGATTTATAGACCACTGGGATCTCTTCTGGGGGAGGGGTGACCTGTACAAAAGGGACGGGTTACACCTTAACTGGAGGGGGACCGACATTCTGGCCGGCAGGTTTGTTAGTGCTACACGTGTGGGTTTAAACTAAATAGCGGGGGGGAGGGGTTGACAAATTGGGAGTATAAAGATGGAGTTAAAGAGGAAGTGACTACAGGAAAAGTGACAAAAGACTCCCAAATAAATGGGAAGGGATAAGAGAATAAGGTCAGGGCCAATAGTGACCGGTGTGAGAGGGGAGGTGAATACCGAAGTTAAAGTGTTGTATATGAATGCGCAAAGTATAAGAACTAAAGTGGATGAGTTGGAGTCTCAGTTAGAAATTGGCAAGTATGATGTTGTGGGAATTACAGAGACATGGCTGCAAGAGGGCCAGGGCTGGGAACTGAATATTCAAGGGTATACCTCCTATCGAAAAGACAGACAGGTGGCCAGAGGGGGTGGGGTTGCTCTGTTGGTAAGGAATTAAATTCAGTCTCTTGAGAGGGGTGACATAGAATCAGGAGATGTAGAATTAGTATGGATAGAACTGAGAAATTGTAAGGGTAAGAATACCCTAATGGGAGTTGTCTACAGGCCCCCCAAACAGTAGCATGGATATAGGGTGCAAATTGAATCAGGAGTTAAAATTGGCATGAGGCAAAGGTAATGCTATGGCGATTATGGGAGATTTCAACATGCAAGTATAATGGGAAAATCAGGTTGGTACTGGACCCCAAGAAAAGGAGTTTGTGGAGTATCTCTGAGATGGATTCTGAGAGCAGCTTGTACTGGAGCCTACCAGCGAGAAGGCAATTCTTGATTTAGTGTTGTATAATGAACCGGATTTGATATGAGAACTCAAGGTAAAGGAGCCATTAGGAGGTAGTCACCATAATATGATATGTTTTAATCTACAATTTGAGAGGGAGAAGGGAAAATCAGAGGTGTCAGTATTACAGTTGAGCAAAGGGGCCTATGGAGGCATGAGGGAGGAGCTGGCCAAAGTTGACTGAACAGAGACCCCAGTAGGGATGACAGTGGAACAACAATGGCATATTTCTGGGAATAATACAGAAGGTGCAGGATCAGTTCATTCCCAAGAGAAAAAGATTCCAAGGGGTGTAAGAGGCAACCTTGGCTGACAAGGGAAGTCAAGGACAGTATAAAAATAAAATAGAAGAAATCTAACATAGCAAAGATGAGTGGGACGCCAGAGGATTGGGAAACTTTTAAAGAGCAACAGAAGATAACTAAGAAGTCAATATGGGGAGAAAAGATGAAGTACGAAGGTAAGCTAGCCAAGAATATAAAGGAGGATAGTAAAAGCTTATTTAGGTAGGTGAGGGGGAAAAAATTAGTTAAGACAAATGTGGGCCTCTTGAAGACAGAAATAGGTGAATTCTTTATGGGGAACAAGGAAATGGCAGACGAGTTGAACAGGTAATTTGGATCTTCACTAAGGAAGACACAAACAATCTTCCTGATGTACTAGTGGCCAGATGACCTAGGGTGACGGAGGAACTGAAGCAAATTCACATTAAGCAGGAAATGGTGTTGGGTAGACTGATGGGACTGAAGGCTGATAAATCCCCAGGGCCTGATGGTCTACATCCCAGGGTACTTAAGAAAGTGACTCTAGAAATCGTGGACACATTGTTGATCATTTTCCAATGTTCTATAGATTCAGGATCAGTTCCTGTGGATTGGAGGGTAGCTAATGTTATCCTACATTTTAAGAAAGGAGGTAGAGAGAAAACAGTGAATTATAGACCAGTTAGCCTGACATCGGTGGTGGGGAAGATGTTGGAGTCAATAATAAAAGATGAAATAGTGCTACATTTGGATAGCAATAACAGGATCGGTCTGAGTCAGCATGGATTCATGGACAAGGGAAAATCTTTCTTCCTCTTTGGAATGAACTGATTCTGCACCTTCTGTATTATTCCCAGAAATACCTGTCATTGTTGTTCCACAGTCATCCATGCTAGCGTCTCTTTCCAGTCAACATGGCCAGCTCCTCCCTCATGCCTCCATAGTCCGCTTTGCTCAACTGTTATACTAACACTTACGATTTTCCCTTCTCCCTCTCAAACCCACTAATCCTCTGGATTTTTTGAGGATGTAACTAAGAAAATGGACAAGGGAGAGCCAGTGGGCGTAATGTACCTATTATCTGAATGGTGTCAAGTTAGGAAAAGGGGAAGTACAACGCGATCTGGGTGTCCTTGTTCATCAGTCACTGAAAGTAAGAATGCAGGTACAGCAATAGACAATAGACAATAGGTGCAGGAATAGGCCATTCGGCCCTTCGAGCCAGCACCGCCATTCAATGTGATCATGGCTGTTCATCTCCAATCAGTACCCCGTTCCTGCCTTCTCCCCATATCCCCTGACTCCACTATCTTTAAGAACCCTATCTAGCTCTCTCTTGAAAGTATCCAGAAAATTGGCCTCCACAGAGAATTCCACAGACTCACAACTCCCTGCGTGAAAAAGTGTTTCCTCATCTCCATTCTAAATGGCCTACCCCTTATTCTTAAACTGTGGCCCCTGCTTCTGGACTCCCCCAAAATCGGGGACATGTTTCCTTCCTCTAGCGTGTCCAAACCCTTAATAATCTCATATGTTTCAATAAGATCTCCTCTCATCCTTCTAAACTCCAGAGTGTACAAGCCTAGCCGCTCCATTCTCTCAGCATATGACAGTCCCGCTATCCCAGGAATTAACCTTGTAAACCTACGCTGCACTCCCTCAATAGCAAGAATGTCCTTCTTCAAATTAGGAGATCAAAACTACACACAATACTCCAGGTGTGGTCTCACTAGGGCCCTATACAACTGCAGAAGGACCTCTTTGCTCCTATATTCAACTCCTCTTGTTATCAAGGCCAACATGCCATTCGCTTTCTTCACTGCCTGCTGTACCTGTATGCTTACATGTATTGACTGATGAACAAGGACCCCCAGATCCCATTGTACTTCCCCTTTTCCCAACTTGACACCATTTAGATAATAATCTGCCTTCCTGTTTTTGCTACCAAAGTGGATAAACTCACATTTATCCACATTAAACTGCATCTGCCATGCATCTGCCCACTCCCCCAACCTGTCCAAGTCACCCTGCATTCTCATAGCATCCTCCTCACAGTTCACACTGCCACCCAGCTTTCTGTCATCTGCAAATTTTCTAATGTTACTTTGAATCCCTTCATCTAAATCATTGATGTATATTGTAAATATCTGCGGTCCCAGCACCGAGCCTTGCGGTACCCCACTAGTCACTGCCTGCCATTCTGAAAGGGACCCGTTAATCCCTACTCTTTGTTTCCTGTCTGCCAACCACTTCTCTATCCATGTCAGCACTCTACCCCCAATACTGTGCCCTAATTTTGCCCACTAATCTCCTATGTGGGACCTTATCAAATGCTTTCTGAAAGTCCAGGTACACTACATCCTTGTCCAATTCCCTAGTTACATCCTCAAAAAATTCCAGAAGATTAGTCTAGCATGATTTCCCCTTCATAAATCCATGCTGACTCGGACCGATCTTGTTACTGCTATCCAAATGTGCCACTATTTCATCTTTTATAATTGCCTCCAGCATCATCCCCACCACCGATGTCAGGCTAACTGGCCTATAATTCCCTGTTTTCTCTCTCCTGCCTTTCTTAGAAAGTGGGATAACATTAGCTACCCTCCAATCCACAGGAACTGATCCTGAATCTATAGAACATTGGAAAATTATCACCAATGCATCCACGATTTCTAGAGCCTCTTCCTTAAGTACCCTGGGATGCAGACCATCAGGCCCTGGGGATTTATCAGCCTTTAGTCCCATCAGTCTACCCAACACCATTTCCTGCCTAATGTGGATTTCCTTCAGTTCCTCCGTCACCCCAGATCCTCTGGCCACTAGTACATCAGGAAGATTGTTTGTGTCCTCCTTAGTGAAGACAGATGCAAAGTACCTGTTCAACTCATCTGCCATTTCCTTGTTCTCCATAATAAATTCACCTTTTTCAGTCTTCAAAGGTCCAACTTTGGTCTTAACTAATTTTTTCCTCTTCACATACCTAAAGAAGCTTTTACTATCCTCCTTTATATTCTTGGCTAGCTTACCTTCGTACCTCATCTTTTCTCACCAAATTTCCTTTTTAGTTCTCTTCTGTTGCTCTTTAAACGTTACCCAGTCTTCTTGCTTCCCGCTCATCTTTGCTACGTTGTACTTCTTCCCTTTTATTTTATACTGTCCTTGACTTCCCTTGTCAGCCACGGTCGCTTCTTACTCCCCTTGTAATCTTTCTTCCTCTTTCGAATGAACTGATCCTGCACCGTCTGTATTATTCCCAGAAATACCTGCCATTGTTGTTCCACTGTCATCTGCTAGTGTATCTTTCCAGTCAACTTTGGCCAGCTCCTTCCTCATGGCGCCATAGTCCCCTTTATTCAACTGTAACACTGACACCTCCGATTTACCCTTCTCCCTCTCCAATTGTGGATTAAACTTGACCATATTATGGGCACTGCCTCCTAATGGCTCATTTTACTTCGAAGTCACGTGAGAGTGACTACGTGAAGAACCCCGTCAGGGCGCATGCGCGTCATTACGTCTGATGCATTGGTGTGAACGGCAGCAGGAGGACGGAGCTCCTGCTGCAAGGTGAGTAATTACAGCTCCACCAAAGTCGGGGAGACTTTGGAGGAGTTAGAGAAAATGAAAGAAATTGTTGCTGTGTGAGACGCTCCAGGAGGAGTTGTGTGGGCGGGAAGCCATAGGGAAGGCTCCGCTGGCAGTGCCTAGGAGAGGTCTGCTTCATAAAGCCACACTCCAGGAGGAGTAGTGCAGGCAGGAAGCCTTGGGGAAGGCTCCGCTGGCAGTGCCTAGGAGAGGTCTGCTTCATAAAGCCATACTCCAGGAGGAGTTGTGCAGGCGGGAGGCCGTGGGGACGGCTCCGCTGGCAGTGCCTAGTAGAGGCCTGCTTGAAAGCACCCTCTTTGCAAGAGGTGAGTGCAGAAGGGCAGATACGCTCTGACCCTGAGTCCGACGACTTCCAAAGGGAGGGCAGGCAGCTGTCAGAGCTGACACCGTGTGCAGCACGGTTTGCCATGTTGTCGGACGCTGGTGAGCCTCTGGGTGAGGAACTTGCCACCAGCATAAATTACCAAGTCTCACATCAGCTACGGGAGCTGACAATGCATGAGACAGTAACGAAGTACGAAGCCCCAATCAACTGTGGACTGTTAAAAGTTCCTGTTGGGAACAGGAAGAATTGGGGCAAGATGGGCATACTAATAAAAGCCCAGGAGCATGTGAAGCTCCAGCATATTTTTAAAGTTGCTGGCATCTGGTATAACGAGCTTTGCCAGGATGGTGGATGGAGAGGCCATGACAAATTACAACAAAAGGCGCTATTGTGGAGTGCCCACTTTGAGATCAACTGCCTCCGCAAGATGTGATTAGACCAACCATCAATGCTAAATATGCTTCACTCTGCCAGCCTGGCACAGTGCAACCGGCACAGCTGTTTGGCGAGGATTTCGCACAGCAGGTGAAGGAGCTGGAGGAGAAGGCTAAGACGGCAGCCACATATTCACCAAAGCGGAAGTATCCCTGTAAGGGAGCAGACTGGTCCGGGCAAGGTACGAGTCCAGCTACGATGCAGCGCAGTTGGCGTTCGGCTGTAGCATCGCCACGGAGGTGAGATATCCAGCTCAAGGCCGGGAAAGAATGCCAGGTGGTAAGGAGGTAAGAGGGTCTGGTTCTCATGTAGACAGATCTAATGTGATACAATTAAATGTTTACCTCAGATATGTTTATACTGAAGGTTATTCAAGGGCATCGAATAAAGCTTAATGCAAATTCTGATTTACCCATGCAATATGTTCCAAAAAAGGAGTTTGACTTCAGTATCACTGAACAATTGGAAGTTCAGCTGGAACTTGCAAGCTTATGTAATAAAGGTGTAATTGCTAAGGCAGTTTACCAAAGCCATCAGTTTGTGTCCAATATCTTTCCCAGACCAAAAAAGGATGGGGGGATGCAGAATTATACGGACCTGAATAGTCTTAACCCTTTTGTACGGTATAGACATTTTAAGATGGAAACGTTTGTGAAGGAGATCTTAAAGATGCGGATTCAGTGTCTGTTCATTTGCAGGATAGAAGATTTAAAATTCAGCTGGATGGGGCAATTATGCCAATACAATCCACTGCCTAATGGTTTGTCTTCAGCTCCTAGAGGGCTGCCAGGGAAACTTAATGTAGTACCAGATGGCAGCTCACGAAAATTCCATCATAACACAGAGTGGATGTGGAACCAGGATGTGTTCAAGAACATAGTACTTCTATATGGAAGGCCAAAATATGTTTCATAGGCACCAGATCATGGGGCAGTGGCAATTGATGCTTTTTCACTAAATTGGGATGATATGTTTGTGTACATTTTCCCACCATTCTGCCTCATAGGTCGGTGTTTGAGAAAATCAAGCAGGATGCCGCTTCAGGGGTTTTGGTGATACCAAATTGCCTGATTGAACCATGGTTCCCTTTGATGTTACAGATAGCGATCCAACCTCTTTTTGCTGACTCCAAACAGTAGGAATTTGCTGGACCATCCAGTAACGCATTGTAGATGAGATATGCATGTGCCTTTAACATAGTGACCTCACACCCACTAACCACTCCCCATATCACAAGTATAACTACCACCTCCACACCCACAGATCGCTCTCTAGTTCCTGTGACAGACCACGTACAGCTAGTGCAATGTATAATGTGCAGTATGAATAAAGATAGTAAAGTAACGATGCCTCGTTATCAATCCTTTACATGGTGTCAGAAGTGGGATACGCATCTGCATCAACCCCAGAGACCTCAACCTGGCCATTCGGCGCCCTCACTACCCTATGAGAACGGTGGAAGACGTCGCTGCACGGGTTGGTCCAGCAACGGTCTTTTCGGTCCTCGATGCCAAGAGTTCATTCTGGCAGATACCACTGGACGAGCGGTCGTCCATTTTGACAACCTTCGCCACCCCCTACGGAAGGTTTCGGTTCCTCCGAATGCCCTTCGGAATCAACTCTGCCAGTGAGGTATTCCAGCGAACCATGGAACAGTTGTTTTCAGATCTGCCTTGCGCCATTATTGTTGACGACATCCTCGTTTACGGTAAGGATGTTGCCGAACACGATGTCAACCTCCGCCTGATCCTGGACCGGGCCTCGTTATCAATCCTTTACATGGTGTCAAATAACTTACCTTGCGCCTCCCGTTTATCGGTTTATCATTTAATTTTGACCCAGTTTTTGTTTCCCCCCCTAACTGTTTTTGTTATGGCATCTTCTGCCCGTAAGCCCGATGCGCTCGTTTTCGATTTCGACATCGCCCTACGATGGGACATATTCAAACGCGACTTTGAACACTATTTCACGATTGCCCATCCTGGCGCCACCGACGCTCTAAAAGCCTCGCTGCTTCTCAACTTGGCTGGTCCCAACGCCTTGACTCGCTCGGACTTCTTCGTCTACGCTCCTGGAGAATCAGCTCGGGACCTGGCATGTCTGTTGGCTAAGTTTGACGCTATTTGTGACATTCCTACTAATTGTATTTTAGAACGTTTTAAACTGTTCGCGCGGCGTCAGCTCCCTGGGGAATCTGCTGAGAACTATGTCATTGCGCTGCGGGACCTGGGCAGGCGCTGCCGCCTCGAGACGTGGACCCCCGATAATGTCATCAGGGACCTACTGGTTTACGGTCTCCGTGATGAGAAGCTCAGGTCCGAACTACTTCGCAAGCCGGATCTGACCTTGGCCGATGCAATGCACGCGACTCGCTTAGCCGACGCTGTTTCCGCGGCGGCGCCGCCGGCTGAACAGGCGATCAACTTTGCCAGCACTCCTAGCTATCTCATGAACGCACCCCAGTCGCGACCCCCGGTGTCGCTCGCTGCTCGAGGGGGACGCGCCCCGGGGTTCGGTGGTGCCACAAGGGGAGACACCCAGCAAAGGTGCCCTAATTGCAACTTCACAACTCATCAGTTCAATGTGTGCCCTGCGCTGGGAAAAAACTGCAACTCCTGTAATAAGTTGAACCATTTTGCTGCAGCTTGTCGTTCCCGTGGGAAGCCTGTCGCTGCTCGAAGGCAAAATTTAAACAACCTTCTACAGTCGGATAATGATCTCAGCTCCCAGCACTATTCCGATGAACATTCTGTTCCTACATCTAACTCCTCTCAGGGGGAAACCAGCTTGTTTACCGTGGTGAACGCACCTGCTATGATAACGGATCCTTCTGTGCAAGTCACTGTGAACAACTCGACCTTCATGGCCAAAATCGACACTGGGGCGGTTACCAATGTTATGTCAACATCTCTTTTCAACCAGATAAGGACTAATGAGAAGATATTTTCTCAGAGCTCAAACCTGCATGCCTACGGTGGGGAGATCCTTACTCCTGTGGGCAAGGCCACACTACACTGTAAGATACTGAAGGCCACTCGGCCCCTCACCTTCTTTCTCCTCAATCGAAGTTGCGTTCCCCTGCTGGGGATCCAGGCATGCCAGGAAATGGGACTGGTGTCCTTCCACCGGGACATCCGCCACGTGCAGGCTCTTATGGACCCACTGGCCGAGTATCCTGACCGCTTTGATGATAAGCTAGGCAAACTACCCTGCAGCTACAAGATTGAAGTGGACCATAAGATCGTTCCTGTGGTCCATGCTCCTCACCGTATTTCCTTCGCCATGAGGGATAAAGTGGAGGCGACCCTACACAGTATGGTACAAATGGGCGTCCTAAAGGCGGTCGTCGAGCCCACCAGCTGGGTCTCTTCCATGGTTGTTGCTGCTAAAAAGGACATGAGTGAGATACGCATCTGCATCAACCCCAGAGACCTCAACCTGGCCATTCGGCGCCCTCACTACCCTATGAGAACGGTGGAAGACGTCGCTGCACGGGTTGGTCCAGCAACAGTCTTTTCGGTCCTCGATGCCAAGAGTTCATTCTGGCAGATACCACTGGACGAGTGGTCGTCCATTTTGACAACCTTCGCCACCCCCTACGGAAGGTTTCGGTTCCTCCGAATGCCCTTCGGAATCAACTCTGCCAGTGAGGTATTCCAGCGAACCATGGAACAGTTGTTTTCAGATCTGCCTTGCGCCATAATTGTTGACGACATCCTCGTTTACGGTAAGGATGTTGCCGAACACGATGTCAACCTCCGCCTGATCCTGGACCGGGCCAGGCAAATGAACTTGAAACTGAACCCCAAGAAGTGCCGATTCCGCATCTCGGAGGTCACCTATGTTGGACACGTATTCACCGCTGAGGGGCTGAAGCCAGACCCGCAGAAAACGACTGCCATCTCAGGGATGCCTCCTCCTACTAACGTGGCAGGCCTGCAACGCTTTCTCGGCTTGGTAAACTACCTGGGGAAGTTCATCCCCGACCTAAGCGAGCTCAGCGCTCCCCTGAGGGATCTGATCAAAAAGGACACTTCCTGGCTTTGGTTACCCAATCATCAGAAGGCATTTGACATTCTTAAGTCTAAACTGATCAGCACACCCACGCTCAAGTTCTTTGACCTGCGGCATCCCATTGTCCTCACCTGCGACGCCTCTCAATTCGGACTCGGTGCCGCCTGCCTCCAGGTCCATGACGGCCTGCAGATGCCTGTCTCATTCGCGTCCCGCACCATGACCGCCACCGAACAGCACTACGCGCAGATTGAGAAGGAGCTGCTGGCCGTGCTGTTTGCCTGCTCCAAATTCCGGGACTACATCGTGGGCAACACTTTCACCGTTGAAACTGACCATCAACCACTTGTTACCATCCTCAACAAACCGATCCATGTGGCCTCATCACGTCTGCAGCGCATGCTGCTGCAGCTCCAGCGTTTCACGTTCACGGTGGTTTATCGTAAGGGGAAGGACATGTTCGTAGCCGACACGTTGTCTCGCGCCCCGCTGACGTCCACTGCTCGCCACCAATACGAAACGTCCGAGTTACTAGTACTACGATTGAACTTCGTCCCCTCGCCACAGATGAAGTCCCTGGTTGAACACACTACCAACGACCCTGCCCTGCAACAGCTGTCTGCCGTCATCCGGCAGGGCTGGCCTGACCGTCGCTCGGCACTGCTGGCTGGAGCCGTGCCCTACTTCCTGATTCGGGACGAGCTCGTATTGCACGACGGCGTGGTGGTGAAGGGTCACAAAGTGGTCGTGCCCGCGGCGCTGCACGATCACTATTTTCAGGTCGCACACCGCGGTCACACTGGGGCCGAAGCCACTTTGTCTCTCGCCAAGGCACAGTTCTATTGGCCGGATATGGCAAAGTACATCCGGGAGAGGGTCTCATCGTGTTCCACCTGCAACAGCCGCGCCCCCCATCAGCAGCGTCAGCCGCTTCTACAGCAGCCCGCGCCCGGACTGCCCTGGATGGCGCTCGCCACAGACATTTTCGAGTGGCGGGGCAAACATTTCCTGGTACTCGTTGACTTCTACTCCAGCTGGTTTGCGGTTGACCGGCTGCCTTCCGTGACCTCTTCGGCCGTCATCGACAGGTTGGACCCTCACTTTAGCACTTTTGGCCCCCCGGCAAGCCTGCAGTCGGACAACGGCAGCCAGTTCACGAGCTCCGAGTTTAAAGCGTTCGCTTCCAGATGGAACTTTCGCCATTTCACAAGCAGCCCGGAGTACCCGCAAAGCAACGGTTTGGCCGAGCGCGCGGTCCGTAGTGCTAAGCACCAGTTGGAACAGTGTGGTGGCATTAACTCCGACTTCCACCTGGCCCTCCTCAGCCTTCGGAACATCTCTCGCGACCCTGCCATGGGTTCACCTGCTCAGCGGCTCCTGTCTCGCGCTACCAGGCTCCCACTCCCGGTGGCCCAGCGATCCCTCATACCCTCGGTCCTTCCACCTGCGGCGGTTCAGAAACGAATTGCCTTCAGGCAAGACGTCCAAAAGCGGTCCCATGACAGGTCCTGCCACCCGCTGCCGCCCCTCTTCCCCGGTCAAGTAGTCCGTATGCAAACCACTCCCGGTCACTCCAAGCTCGCCACTGTCGTCGGCTCTGCGGGGTCGCCCAGGTCCTATTTCGTCGACTACGCTGGGACCATTTACCGACGGTCTCGCCAGCACCTTCGGCTCGTCCACGAGCCGCGTCCTCCTGCCGCCGATCCCTTTGCTCCCCCGCTGCCTGTTTCCCGTCCAGCCGTTGCCCTGCCCGTGATTCCATGCATGCCTCGCTCTGCTCCTCCTTCGCCCCCTCCGCTCCGACACACTCCGACTAGTCCTCGCACGCCCCCCCGCGCTCTTCCCGGTCCCGGCCCCGCATCCCCTCCGGTTTCGGTGCCGCGATCTCTTCCGTTTCCTCCCGTTTCTCCCTTTCAGGTTCGTCTGTCCCCGCTGGTGCCTCTTCCTCCTCCAGGAAGGGTGGATGGCGAGACGCGAACCCGGGCGGGACGTCTGGTCAAACCGCCTGACCGCTATGGCGATGTTGCCTAGCTATCCTAGCGCATGAGCCGTGGTCGCCATGTCACCTTTGTATTTGCCTGTCGTTTCGGGGAGGAAGGATGTAGATGAGATATGCATGTGCCTTTAACATAGTGACCTCACACCCACTAACCACTCCCCATATCACAAGTATAACTACCACCTCCACACCCACAGATCGCTCTCTAGTTCCTGTGACAGACCACGTACAGCTAGTGCAATGTATAATGTCCAGTATGAATAAAGATAGTAAAGTAACGATGCCTCGTTATCAATCCTTTACACGCATTAAGTTAATCCGTTATGTGATGGTATGGATCTGTTAATTTGCAGGTTTTAAGAATGCCTTACATTGGTCGAGGACTTTCTAGGCCAACGGTGGATATACTCACTGCAGCCTGGAGAAACAGTACTCAAAAACAGTATATGACTTATGAAAAAAAAAAAAAGGGGAACAATATTGTGTTCAAAAGAATATTCAATATGATACTGTAGTTATTGAAAATGTGTTAGAGTTTATCTACACTTTATTATGATGAGGGTCTTAGCTATACTGCTATCAATACAGCTAGAAGTGCTTGGTCGGCATATCTTGTAAATGGTACACGGACACAAAGTATAGGTTCTCACCCTCTCATATCTAGGTTGATGAAAGGAATCTTTAATTCCAAAACCGCCTAAGCCTAGGTATATTGTAATCTGCGAGGTAAGTGTTGTTCGTAACATACTTCGTCATTGGGTCCCTGTCACGTCTATAACTTTGTTAAAATTAACCATGAAATTGGCTATGCTAATGGCATTGGTGTCAGTACAGAGAGTGCAGATTTTCCAAAAAACTTCAGTTTGAGAGAATGGAAGTGAATACAGAGAATGTTCTGTTTTATATTTCTGACCTGCTCAAACAAAGCAGGCCAGGTGTGACAGGTCTTAAGATTGTGTTCTCAGCATATCCTACAGCTCCATGTTTATGTGTAAGGACACATTTGTTACATTACATTGAAGCCACAAGGGCTTTAAGACAAGAAGAAACAGGATTATTTCTCAGTTACAAGAAGCCAACATAAAAGAGTGGCAGTTCAGACTATCTCAAGGTGGTTAAAGCAAGAGTTGGTTCAGGCAGGAATTAACATTTATGTGTTTACATCTCATTCCACTAGCGCAGTAGCAACATCCGCGGCCAGGGCGATGGACATTCCCATCGACCATATATTAAAAGCCGCAGGTTGGAAAAATGAACTTGTGTTTCAGCAATACTACCATCGGCCGATTGCCGATGGAGGGCTGTTTGCCAACTCAATATTGAGTGCTGTTGCTATTGTTTAAAGTCTGTTTTCAATACTGTTTCGTTTGTTGCCCCTACATTAAGAGGGTTTATTGGTTGTTTTATGACCAAAAATAAAACTGTTTTGTTTTTGCATGATATGCAATGTCATGTTTACAGCATTATTGATGATACTCAGAGTCAATCGATGCAGTGAGAAGCCGGGATTTTGATCTGCGGCATAAAAATCACAGAGCTTTAAAATCTTCACGTAGTCACTCACGTGACTCCGAAGTAAAATAGTAAGATTAAACGAGAACTTACCAGTTTGAAGTTTGATCTTTATTTTATGAGGAGTTACGTTGGTGATTACGTTCCCGCCACGCCCAACCCTCTCTCATAGAAAAAAGGTCATAATGGTAGTTCTCATGTTGATCATCTTAATATGTTACTTCAATTATGGTGTTGTCTTTGATTTCATACCGCTGCTTTGAAGATTGACGCGCATGCGCCCTGACGGGGTTCTTCACGTAATCACCAACGTAACTCCTCATAAAATAAAGATCAAACTTCAAACTGGTAAGTTCTCGTTTAATATTACTATTAACCGTTCCTTTATCAAATCTGGTTCATTACATTACACTAAATCCAGAATTGCCTTCTCGCTGGTAGGCTCCAATACAAGCTGCTCTAAGAATCCATCACAGAGGCACTCCACAAACTCCCTTTCTTGGGGTTCAGTACCAACCTGATTTTCCCAGTCTACCTGCATGTTGAAATCTCCCATAACAACCGTAGCATTGCCTTTACAACATGCAAATTTTAACTCCTGATTGAACTTGCACCCTATATCCAGGCTACTGTTGGGGGCCTGTAGATAAGTCCCATTAGGGTCTTTTTACTCTTACAATTCTTTAGTTCTATCCATGCAGACTCCACATCTCCAGTTTCAATGTCACCTCTTGCAAGGGACTGAATTTCATTCCTCACCAACAGAGCTACCCCACCCCCTCTGCTCACCTGTCTGTCTTTTCGATAGGAGATTTACCTTTGAATATTCAGTTCCCAGCCCTGGCCCTCTTGCAGCCATGTCTCTGTAATTCCCACAACATCATAGTTGCCAGTTCCCAACTGAGCCTCAAGCTCGTCCACTAAATTTCTTATACTTTGCGCATTCATATACAACACTTTGACCTCGGTATTTACCTCCCCTCTCATACCGCTCGTAATTGGCCCTTACCTTATTCTCTTATCCCTTCTCGAACCTACCTTCTCATTAATTCTGAGGTTTTTAGTAACTTTTCCTGGAAACATAGAAATAGGTGCAGGAGTAGGCCATTCGGCCCTTCGAGCCTGCACCGCCATTCAATATGATCATGGCTGATCATCCAACTCAGTATCCTGTACCTGCCTCCTCTCCATATCCTCTGATCCCTTTAGCCACAAGGGCCACATCTAACTCCCTCTTAAATATAGCCAATGAACTGGCCTCAACTACCTTCCGTGGCAGAGAATTCCAGAGATTCACCACTCTCTGTGTGAAAAATGTTTTTCTCATCTCGGTCCTAAAAGATTTCCCCTTTATCCTTAAACTGTGACCCCTTGTCCTGGACTTCCCCAACATCGGGAACAATCTTCCTGCATCTAGCCTGTCCAACCCCTTAAGATTTTTGTAAGTTTCTATAAGATCCCCCCTCAATCTTCTAAATTCTAGCGAGTACAAGCCGAGTCTATCCAGTCTTTCTTCATATGAAAGTCCTGACATCCCAGGAATCAGTCTGGTGAACCTTCTCTGTACTCCCTCTATGGCAAGATTGTCTTTCCTCAGATTTGGAGACAAAAACTGTACGCAATACTCCAGGTGTGGTCTCACCAAGACCCTGTACAACTGCAGTAGAACCTCCCTGCTCCTATACTCAAATCCTTTTGCTATGAATGCTAACATACCATTCACTTTCTTCACTGCCTGCTGCACCTGCATGCCGACTTTCAATGACTGGTGTACCATGACACCCAGGTCTCGCTGCATATCCCCTTTTCCTAATCGGCCACCATTCAGATAATAGTCTACTTTCCTGTTTTTGCCACCAAGGTGAATAACCTCACATTTATCCACATTATACTGCATCTGCCATGCATTTGCCCACTCACCCAGCCTATCCAAGTCACCTTGCAGCCTCCTAGCATCCTTCTCACAGCTAACACTGCTCCCCAGCTTCGTGTCATCCGCTTCGTGTACTCACTTCCCCTCAACTACATCTTTATACACACAATTTGTCGATCCCTCCCCCCCACTATTTAGTTTAAACGTGTAGCCCTAGCAAACCTGCCTGCCAGAGCATTGGTCCCCCTCCAGTTACAGTGTAACCTGTCCCTTTTGTACAGGTCACCCCTACCCCAGAAGAGACCCCTGTGGTCTATAAATCTAAATTCTTGCTCCCTGCACCAGCCCCTCAGCCACACATTCAGATCCCCTTTCTCCCTGTTGCTGTCCTCACTAGCACGAGGTACTGGAAGCAATCCAGAGAAAACCACCCTAGAAGTCCTGCATTCCAGTCTTCTTCATAACTCTCTGAACTCACGTTGCAGAACCTCCTTCCTCTTCTTCCCGATGTCGTTTGTGCCCACGAGCACAACTACTGCCGGCTGTTCACCGTCCCTCTCGAGGATGTTCTGAATTCGGTTCGTGGCATCTTGAACGTGGAGGCAACAGACCATCCTCGCATCTTGTCTGCCGCCACAGAATCTCCTGTCCGCTCCTCGGACAATGGAGTCACCCACTACTATGGCTCTGTCCGACGTCGGACTCGCCGGTCGAGTCCCATCTCTAGGATTGGAGCCACCGACGTGTCCGCCGCTCGGACTGGAAGCGTTGTCTCCCCCGACAGCTCCCAAGAGGGCGTACCTGTATTCATTAGGCACAGCCACCTGGGTCTCCTGCACTCCACGATTACTACCCTTTCTCTCAGTCACGCACCTTTGTTCTTCCCGTTTCCTCAGCGTGACACAAACAAAAAGATCAAAGAGGACAAGTTGACCTACTACTTTAGGCTGTGCACACCATACGCAAGAAGAAGGCTTTAATGTACAATAGCCGACCTCAGCAAAGCAACTCAAACACAATTCTTTAACCTGGGATGGGGTCCAAAAAGTAATTTTCAGATGTCTGCAGAAGCATTTGCCTTTCGGGATCATACTAGGGTGCTCCGGTTTTCTCCCACATACAGGTTTGTCGGTTAATTGGCCTATCATTTTCTCTTAGTCTGTCGGGAGTAGATGCGAATATGAGATAACATAGAACTAGGGTGAATGGGTGATCGATGGTCGGCATGGACTCGTTTGGTCAAAGGGCCTGCTCCATGTTGTTCCATCTCTGAACTAAACTAAACAAAAGACCCTCACCCACTATCACCATTGCAACCTCCTCTCTCTCCCACCAACACCACCACCACTTGAGGTGGAATTTATTTAATGCGTCCAGGAAGAGTTAATAAAACACTACCTGGGAGGCAACTGTAGTTGACCTTATTTGAGGGAATGGGGATAGGGAAGTGATGGAAGAGTCTGTGTTAAAAACACGGATGCAGCTGGTAGAACCGCTGCCTCACAGAGCCAGAGACCCAAGTTTGATCCTGACCACGGGTGCTGTCTGTACAGAGTTTGCACGTTCTCCCTGTGACCGCGTGGATTTCCTCCCACATCCCGAAGACATGCAGGATTGTTGGTTAATTGGCCCGTAAATTCCCCCTGGTGTGTAGGGAGTGGATGAAAGAGTGGGATTATGCAGAATTAGCGTGGACGGGTGATTGATGTGTCGGCATGGTCTCGGTGGGCCGAAGAGCCCATTTCCATGCTGTATTTCTAAACTCAAAACTAAACTAAAATAAGTGAGGGATATTTGAAAGGGGTATGGTAGGAATTCAGAGCCAGCAGATCCCTTTAAGAAGCAAAGATGGTAAGATTAGGGAATGTCTAAAAAAAATTGAGATTGAATAAATTGAATAAAAAGAAGGAAGTGTATGTTATGTCTGGGAAATTGTTATCAAGTGAGTCCTTTGAAGTTTATGGATGATATAGTGGAGATCTTAAGAAAGCAGTTAGGTTGGCAAAAAGGGAGATGAAATGGGTCTGTGGCTGACACAGAAATAAAGATAATTTTTAAACCTTTTATAATTATGTTTGAAGCAACAAGGTAGTGAAGGCAATAATAGATCCCCTCAGGAACCGAAAGGGAAGTCTTTGTGTGAAGCCATTAGGCCATAAGGCATAGGAGCAGAATTAGGCCATTCGGCCCATCAAGTCTGCTCCGTCATTCGATCATGGCTGATCTATCTTTCCCTCTCGACACCATTCTCCTGCCTTCTCCTCATAACCTTTAGCATTATTACTAATCAATAACCCATCAACCTCCACTTTAAAAATACCCAATGACGTCCAGTAACGTCTGATTAAAGATTGTTTGAAGATCTCCAATAAGGTAGATAGGAGGTCAGGACCATTCCCTAGTTGGTGAGAGTACGGTTCAGTGGCCTGACAACAGCTGGGAAGAAACTGTCCCTGAATCTGGAGGTATGTATTTCCAAACTTCTGTGCCTGATGGGAGGGGAGAAGAGGGAGTGACCGGGGTGGGTCAGGTCCTTGATTATGCTGGGGGCCTTGCCGAGGCAGCATGGTGCAGATGGCAGAGGAGGTTTGGTTGACTTGGATGGCAGAGTAGGCTTGAAAGTCCAATTGACCCACTCATTGTACTATTTCTCTCAGGTTATGTTTTGTTTTGTTTGCTATCTAGCACTATCCTAAACACACTAGGAATGATTTACAATTTTTTTTATCGAAGCCAATTAACCTACAAACCTGTACGTCTTTGGAGTGTGGGAAGAAACCGGAGCGCCCGGAGAAAACCCACGCAGGTCACAGGGAGAATGTACAAACTCCATACAGAGAGCACCCGTAGTTAGGATTGAACCCGGGTTTCTAGCGCTGTAAGGCAGCAACTCTACCGCTGCACCACCATGACAATGTTCTTTGTAGAGACTTTGAAAGCTGTAATATATTATGGAAGAGATACCTTGTCAGTGAGTTGCCGTCATATGGCAGGTGAAGGTGGGGATAGAGACAGCGACTCCTGTCTGTGCCTCTTCTTCCCCTGGACTTGCCTTCCCAACATCCCAACAGGAGCATTCACCTGATGGAAAGCAGTGGTTTAGTTTAGTTTAGTTTATTGTCACGTGTACCGAGGTACCGTGAAAAGCTTTTGTTGCCTGCTAACCAGTCAGCAGAAAGACAATACATGATTAGAATCAATCCATTTACAGTGTATAGATACATGATAAGAGAATAACATTCAGTGCAAGGTAAAGCCAGCAAAGTCTGATCAAGGATAGTCCGAGGGTTATTAAAGAGGTACAAAGTAGTTCAGCACTGCTCTTTAGTTGTGGTAGGATGATTCAGTTGCCTGATAACAGCTGGGAAGAAACTGTTCCTGAATCTGGAGGTGTACGTTTTCACACTTCTGTACCAGGGTGTGACTCATCCTTGATTATTCTTCACTTTCCAATGAACCCATGGATGATATTTTACCTTCAACTACTAACTGATAACTGCAAGATCTTTCCTCACATCAATGCTAGATAGACGGTTTTATTGTCACGCATACCAAGGTACAATGAAAAGTTTTTGTTGCCTGCTATCCAGTCAGCAGAAAGACAATACATAATTACAATTGAGCCATTCACAGTGTATAGATACATGATGAGGGAATAACGTTTAGTGCAAGGATAAAGCCAGTAATGTCTGATCAAAGATAGTCTAAGGGCCTCCAAATAAGGTAGATAGTGGTTCAGGACCACTCTTGTTGTGCTAGGATGGTTCAGTTGTCTGATAACAGCGTTTTGAGAAAATGGAACACCACTACCTTCTCCAGGTCAATTAGGGACCGTCAGTAGATGTTGGCCAAACCATGGGAAATGATAAAGAGAGGACATACTTTGAGAATATGTCGAGAAGTATATAAAATTATGAGAGGAAGGAGGTAGGATAGGCAGTTAAAATCGTTTTCCCAGGATGGAAATAGACAATAGACAATAGACAATAGACAATAGGTGCAGGCATAGGCCATTTGGCACTTTGAGCCAGCACCGCCATTCAATATGATCATGGCTGATCATCCCCAATCAGTACCCCGTTCCTGCCTTCTCCCCATATCCCCTGACTCCGCTATTTTTAAGAGCCCTATCTAGCTCTCTCTTGAAAGCATCTAGAGAACCTGCCTCCACCGCCCTCTGAGGCAGAGAGTTCCACAGACTCACCACTCTCTGTGAGAAAAAGTGTTTCCTCGTCTCCGTTCTAAATGGCTTACTCCTTATTCTTAAACTGTGGCCCCTGGTTCTGGACTCCCCCAACATCGGGAACATGTTTCCTGCCTCTAGCGTGTCCAAACCCTTAACAATCTTATATGTTTCAATGAGATTCCCTCTCATCCTTCTAAACTCCAGAGTGTACAAGCCCAGCTGCTCCATTCTCTCAGCATATGACAGTCCCGCCATCCCGGGAATTAACCATGTAAACCTACGCTGCACTCCCTCAATAGCAAGAATGTCCTTCCTCAAATTAGGGGACCAAAACTGCACACAATACTCCAGGTGTGGTCTCACTAGGGCTCGGTACAAGTGCAGAAAGACCTCCTTGCTCCTATGTTCGATTCCTCTTGTTATAAAGGCCAACATGCCATCCGCTTTCTTCACTGCCTGCTGTACCTGCATGCTTACTTTCATAGACTGATGAACAAGGACCCCCAGATCCCGTTGTACTTCACATCAGATGCTGGAGAGAAAAGCTCTAAGGTGAGAGGGGCAAAGTTTAAAGATGAGGTTCTCGACCCGAAACGTCACCCATTCCTTCTCTCCAGACATGCTGCCTGTCCTGCTGAGTTACTCCAGCATTTCGTGTCTATCTAAAGTATAAAGGAGATGTGCGGGACTTTTTTACACAGAGGGTGGTGAGTGCCTGGAACGCGCTGCCGGAGGTGGTGGTTGAAGCAGAAACGATAATGGCATTTCAAAGACTTTTGAATAGGCACATGGATATACAGGGAGTGGAGGGATATGGATATGCGCAGGTTGATAAATGATGGTCGACACAAAAAGCTGGAGTAACTCAGTGGGTGAGGCAGCATCTGCGGAGAAAAGGAATAGGTGATGTTTCGGGTTGAGACACTTCTTCAGACCCGAAACGTCCCCTATTCCTTTACTCCAGAGATGCTGCCAGACCCACTGAGTTACTCCAGCTTTTTGCGTCTGTCTGCGGTTTAAACCAGCATCTGCAGTTCCTCGATCGACACAAAATGCTGGAGTAACTCAACGGAACAAACAACATCTGTGGATAGAAGGAATGAGTGACATTTCCAGTCGAGACCCTTCTTCAGACTGAGAGTCGGGAGAGGGAGATGCGGAGATAACGATGTGTAAGGTGTGAAAATAATACATCAAAGGGGATGGAGATCAAGGAAAATAGAGAATAAATCATTGTTAGCTAGGAGAAGGTAACAACAAAGCATATAGAGATAAAATATTATCGGGGACAGTCAGACTGGTCGGAGAATTAGGAAGGGGGGGATGGAGGGAGAGGGGAACCAAGGGTTACTTGAAGTTAGAGAAGTGAATATTCATACCAGTCTGAAGAAGGGTCTCAACCCAAAACGTTACCCATTCCTTCTCTCTAGAGATGCTACTTGCCCCGCTGACTTACTCCAGCTTTCTGTGTCTATCTTTTGAATATTCATACAGCTGGGGTGTAAGCTGCAAAAGCAAAATATGAGTTGCTGTTCCTCCAATTTGAACAGGGCCTCACTCTGACAGTGGAATAGGCCCAGGACAGAAAGGTCAGTGTGGAAATGGGAGGGGGAGTTAATGTGTTGAGCAACTGGGAGATCAGGCAGGTTTAGGCGGACTGATCAGTTCCTTCCGGTACATTTTGACAAGTGATGGTCTGGGCATCATGTTCAGCACAGACATTGCGGGCCGAAGGGCCTGTTCTTGCGCCGTACCGCTCTATGTTCTATCATAAAACACCTTTCCCGAATAACCTCTATTCAACCAGCAAATTATAAGAAAGTAACAGTGCTACCCGAGGGAGTTGATAATTATATCTCTTTACTGCCTTTAGCACCGTGTAAATGACATTTCAGTAGAACATGCTCCCTCTTTAGAACACACTTTTGCAAAGATTAATATGCAATAAAATCCAGAAAAGCACAGCTGCGAATCTGCCGCTTCATAATCTGAACAGCAGGTCCAAATTTCCCTCGGATCTATCATTTTAAAAAATGGTCTACTTGGTACAAAAGTCCTGCAGACGATTTGCGTTTAGCTGCTAACTTAATTGCTCGCACTAAGTCTTAAGTCGTTCACGCTGATAAATGGTCGAATGAATCTGTTTGTTCTGGAGGAGCCCAGTTCAGTAGCAAGGGAGGGACCATGTACCAGTTGTCACGGCGACAACAGTCAAATCCAAGATGGCGCCCAAACCAAGCGACTATTTGCGTGCTAGCCACAGAAGCAGATCTACAATTACATATTACAATCGCTCCACACTCTTAAACCTCTATTCCTACATCAACCTCAAAAGGTCATAAGATCATAGGTGATAGGAGTAGAATTAGGCCATTCAGCCCATCAAGTCTACTCCGCCATTCAATCATGGCTGATCTATCTCTCCCTCCTAACCCCATTCTCCTGCTTTCTCCCCATAACCTCTGGCACCCGTACTAATCAAGAATCTATCTATCTCTGCCTTAAATATATCCACTGACTGGGCCTCCACAGCCTTCTGTGGCAAAGAATTTCACAGATTCACCATTCGCTGACTAAAGAAATTCCTCCTCATCCCATCTGGTCCAGAACCAGGGGTCACAGTTTAAGAATAAGGGGTAGGCCATTTAGGATTGAGATGAGGAACAACTTTTTCACCCAGAGAGTTGTGTATCTGTGGAATTCTCTGCCCCAGAAGGCAGTGGAGGCCAATTCACTGGATGAGAGAGTTAGATATAGCTCTTAAGGCTAACAGAATCAAAGGATATGGGGAGAAAGCAGGAACGGGGTACTGATTTTGGATGTTCAGCCATTTAATTCTGAAGCTATGACTTCTATCCTTTAATTCTGAAGCTATGACCTCTAGTCTTAAACTCTCTCACATTTCTTACTTTAATCATGATCTACCTCATTAATGACCCTTGGACTATCCTTGATCGGACTCTGCTGGCTTTACCTTGCACTTAACATTATTCCCTTATCATGTATCTATACACTGTAAATGGCTCGATTGTAATCATGTTTTGTCTTCCTGTGGATCGGTTAGTACGCAACAAAAGCTTTTCACTGTACCTCGTTACACATGACAATAAACTAAACTGAAATTGAACTTGAAAATAGCGCTTAAAACTGGCGACTCTGCATACTGTCTCAGTGGATAGAGTGGATATGGAGAGGATGATTCCACTAGTAGGAGAGTCTAGGAACAGAGGTCATAGCCTCAGAACAAAAAGACGTACCTTTAGCAAGGAGATGAGAAGGAATTTCTTTAGTCAGAGGGTGGTGAATCTGTGGAATTCATTCTCACTGAAGGCTGTGGAGGCCAAGTCAATGGATATTTTTATGGCAGAAAATGACAGATTCTTGATTAGCGCGGGTGTCAGGGATTATGGGGCAAAGGCAGGAGAATGGGTTGAGAAGGAAAGATAGATCAGCCATGTTTGCATGGCGGAGTAGACTTGATGGGCCAAATGGCCTAAATCTGCTCCTAAAACTTATGAGCAAGTACTACTGCTATGCACTTGTACTATAATAATAATAATAATACTAATGGATGGGATTTATATAGCGCCTTTCTAATACTCAAGGCGCTTTACATCGCATTATTCATTCACTCCTCAGTCACACTCGGTGGTGGTGAGCTACTTCTGTAGCCACAGCTGCCCTGGGGCAGACTGACGGAAGCGTGGCTGCTAATCTGCGCCTACGGCCCCTCCGACCACCACCAATCACTCACACACATTCACACACATTCACACGCAGGCAAAGGTGGGTGAAGTGTCTTGCCCAAGGACACAACGACAGTATGCACTCCAAGCGGGATTCAAACCGGCTACCTTCCGGTTGCCAGCCGAACACTTATGCTTATCTAAGAGGTATCTAAGTGCTTGTGTACAGTGATACTTGTACTGATCTGTATGCAGAAATGAATTTCACTGTACCTTGGTACCATTGAACCATTAAAACAAGAACACAGCAACTTCAGAAACAGGACTGGGATGATCCCACGTGTTCATCGAACCCGTTCCACTGTCTAATGAAACTTTGGTGATTTATCCAACAAACTTGGTCTTTTGATATTTTTAAAGTTGGAGCAAGCAGGGAGGTGCATCGCGGCACGTTGTTCTCTGCAATGAAAGAGTCATAGAGTGTTGAAACAGGCCCTTCGGCCCAACTTGCCCACGCCGGCCAACATGTCCCATCTACACTAGTCCCACCTGCCTGCGTTTGGTCCATATCCCTCAAAAACCTGTCCCATCCATGTACCTGTCTAACTGCTTCTTAAACGTTGCAATAGTCCCAGCCTCAACTACCTCCTTCAGCAACTCACCCACCACCCTTTGTGTAAAAAAGTTACTCCTCAGGTTCCTATTAAATCATTCCCCCCTCACAAACTAGGTCCTCTGGTTCTCGATTACCCTACTCTGGGCAAAAGTCTCTGTGTGTTTACCCGATCTATTCCTTTCATGACTTTGTACACCTCTATAAGATCACCACTCGCCCTCCTGCGCTCCAAGGAATAGAGTCCTAGCCTGAATAACCTCACCATATAGTTCATCTCCTCAAGTCCTGGCAACATCCTCATAAATCTCTGCATTCTTTCTAGCTTATTGACATCCTTCCTGTAGCTTACTTAGTTACTTACTTACTTTATGCCTATTATGCCTCCTGACATGTAGGGCAGCAATGAAGGTCCTCCACTCCTGTCTGTTCTGGGCTAGCTTCTGGACACTACCCCAGGTCAGGTCCATTGTTATCATTTCCTCCTCTACAGTTCAACGCCAGGTGGTTTTGGGTCTCCCTCTTTTCCTTTTCCCTTCCGGTGTCCAGTGCAGGGCTATTCTTGGGATGCTGTCACCATTGACATTCATCCTAGCATCTGTCGATAGCCCTGGAAGTCCATCACGCCCAGTAGTGTTGATTCCTTCAGTTGCTGTTTCCGTTACATATTTGTTTTACGAGACAGGGTTGTTAGCCCTGTGCTCAACCTCCAACCTGGAGGACCAGTGGATCGCTCTTCGTCTCGCCTCTGCCCTTCGACCTGTACAGCATGGGAGACCCTAACAGGGGACAAATCCCCCGCTGGCATAGCTCTAGGGGTCACTGAGACACACAAGGTCCCCGACCACGACAAGGTTGCAATTCAGCGGGGAGCTTCCTGTAGCAGGGTGACCAAAATTGAACACAATAATGGACATGTGGTTTCAGCATGGACCGTGCAACTGTATCAGAGCCCCTCAATGAGTGTACTCAGTACCCTGACTGATGAGGGCTAATGTTCTGAACTCCTTCTTGTCCACCCTATCTACTTGTGGCACCACCTGCCGTCTGCTCCACAACACACCCCCAGGGCCTGACCAATCACTGCGAAGGTCCTGGCCTGGTTTGACTTCCCAAAATGAAGCACCTCGCACTTATCTGCATTAAACTCCATTTGCCGTTCCTCAGCAACCCCCACCCCTGGTATTGTCTGTTTATGACCACGACATTTTACATGAATACTGTGGAAGTCTCCAAATTAATTGAGCAAAACACGAGAAGGTAGACACAAAAATGGTGCAGTATCTCAGCGGGTGAGGCAGCATCAATGGAGAAAAGGAGTAGGTGGCATTAAGGGTGCCCCGGTTTCCTCACACACTCCAACGACGTACAGGTTTGTAGGCTAATTGGCTTGGTAAAAATTGGAAATTGGCCCGAGTGTGTGTAGGATTCTGTTCGTGTGCGGGGATCACTGGTCAGCATTGACACGGTGGGCTGAAGGGGCCTGTTTCTGTGTTGTATCTCTGAACTGGACTAAACAAAATGAAAGCCATATATTACACTTGGTTATAGCGGACAATTGACAATAACGGACACCATTCCCCCCACTATGCTCCGTTATAAGAATGTTTACTGTGGTTCACGTTGCAAAAATATTCATCATGAAATAAGGAACGATACAGCTCAGGAGAAGGCCTTTAGAACTACCACTTATCTGTTGGCCATTAGTCCCAGCCCCATGTGGGATATTTCATGTTCATAAGTAATAGGAGCAGAATTAGGCCATTCGGCCCATCGAGTCTACTCCACCATTCAATCATCGCTGATCTATCTTTCCCTCTCAACCCCATTCTCCTGCCTTCTCCCCATAACCCCTGAAACTCTTTTGAATCAAGAATCTGCCAATCTCCGCCTTAAACATTTCCATTGACTTGGCCTCCACAAGTTTACACTTCAAATTCCCATTTGAAAGCGAAGGTAGACAAAAAACGCTGGAGTTACTCAGCGGGTCAGGCAGCATCTCTGGAGAAAAATAAAAGGTGACGTTTCGAGTTGAGTGTGTCAGCCTGAAGAAGGGTCTCCAACCCGAAACGTCACCTATTACTTCTCTGCAGAGATGCTGCCTGTCCCGCTGATTTACTAGGTATGTTACAAAACTTACCTTCAGTCGCGCTGTAATTCTGCCACTGGCCGTGTGCGCGATTTTGGCGCCTTTAAGGGGGGGCGGGGTTAAAACGCGGGTTTCTCCTCCCTTGTCCTGGGAATATTTTGTTGGAGTACAAGCCTTGGCTGACAAAATCGTTCCTACCGCCGTTTTGTGAATTTTTTATTTTTATTAAATCGTCAATGTCAGCGCTACAATAATTTTAAAAGCAGCTCCTGAAGCGTCAACGCAGATAACGGGGACGGATTTCACACACGGGACAGGTAAACGTAAGTGCTTTCTTTAAATGTATAAAAGTGCTTCTTAAGAAGTCTTTAATTCACATTTTGTCATGCGACACGGTGATTTTATTCCCCGAATTAACGGCAGTATTTTTCATGCCAATACGGGGTTAAATTCACCGCAAATCAACGTTCCAAAAGATCGCGTTCCAGTAATCCTCACTCGCAAGATGAATTAAATCCCCATTAATTTACAGGTATTAAACATTCAATTCCTTCCATTTGGCCTGTAAATTCATGAAAATTAGATTTAAAAATTATGTTATATTGTGAATTATTGTGTGAATGTTATTTGGACACTTAGGCTATTTACAAATGTTAATCTATTCTTAAGAAATTGATAGATGTTTAGATCTAGTAATTGAATTTTGTAATTAGCTACAATTAGGTAACTAACTAATTATATGCTTTACTTTCATGTCTTCGAAGTAAGATTGTTTCATATTTGTTTCAGAATGCTTCAATCTATAATACCTGAACATTTCTTTCAGTTAACATAATTTTTAAGAAAGTTATGGGCTTTTGACTGTCCTCGATCACAGCTTTTGTGTTAAGTCAATGGAAAAGCAATAGGGAGCTAGATGATAATTTCTGAGAATGATAATGGCCATAACGTTTTTAATACTGAAGATATGAAAGTGAATTAAGTGTCAAATTAAACTTCTTTTTATGCTTTATCTGATGGGATAAATTGCAGACTTTATTTTTAAAATCTCAAAATTTTGTAACATTGCTAGATTTACTCCAGCATTTTGTGTCTATTTATGGTGTAAACCAGCATCAGCAGTTCCTTCCGACACATTGAGCAAAACACAAACTCAGCGGGTCAGACAGCATCTGTGGTGGGAATGGACAGATGACGCTTCAGATTGGGACCCTTCTTCAGATTGATTTCTTGCGCCTCCAAACTAATCCGTTTGTCCTCTCCACAATCCCCTCTGTGAAGAAAGCGAATGGTATGTTGGCCTTCATAGCAAGAGGATTTGAGTATAGGAGCAGGGAGGTTCTACTGCAGTTGTACAGGGTCTTGGTGAGACCACACCTGGAGTATTGCGTACAGTTTTGGTCTCCAAATCCGAGGAAGGACATTATAGCCATAGAGGGAGTGCAGAGAAGGTTCACCAGACTGATTCCTGGGATGTCAGGACTTTCATATGAAGAAAGACTGGATAGACTCGGCTTGTACTCGCTAGAATTTAGGAGATTGAGAGGGGATCTTATAGAAACGTACAGAATTCTTATGGGGTTAGACAGGCTAGATGCAGGAAGATTGTTCCCGATGTTGGGGAAGTCCAGGACAAGGGGTCACAGCTTAAGGATAAGGGGGAAATCCTTTAAGACCGAGATGAGGAAAAACGTTTTCACACAGAGAGTGGTGAATCTCTGGAACTCTCTGCCACAGAGGGTAGTTGAGGCCAGTTCATTGGCTATATTTAAGAGGGAGTTAGATGTGGCCCTTGTGGCTAAGGGGATCAGGGGGTATGGAGAGAAGGCAGGTACGGGATACTGAGTTGGATGATCAGCCATGATCATATTGAATGGCGGTGCAGGCTCGAAGGGCCGAATGGCCTACTCCTGCACCTATTTTCTATGTATCTATGTATCTATGTACAGTAAACCTTCAGTTTTACAGCCCACTTCATAACAGATTTCGATTTGTATTTGTCTTCGGTGTAAACCAGCATCTGCAGTTCCTTCCTACCCATGCGAAAGCTATCGCACAACATGCTTCCACAGCCCTTTCACACTGCGCCATCCAGCACGGCTAAATATATTTATTCTCTCACTTCTTGTTCTCATTCCAATTACCTTAAAAAGCTGGAGCCCCTTGGACCAGGATGTGTCTGCCATGTCGTGTCAGATTCATGCCCTACAGGCTGTATGATGAATCATCTCCGCTTGCGGTAAATGCAGGATAATCTCTACAAGTATCCACAGACAGGAGGGTGAGACTGTGAGCAGCGGATCAGCCTGGTCTCCTGCTGAGAATCATCACTGGCCTCATTAAGATGTAGGCTAATGGAGTTCATTTGTGCCACTCAACTCAATTGAATAGTAAGGTACACAAAAAAATGCTGGAGAAACTCAGCGGGTGCAGCAGCATCTATGGAGCGAAGGAAATAGGCAACGTTTTGGGCCGAAACGTTGCCTATTTCCTTCGCTCCATAGATGCTGCTGCACCCGCTGAGTTTCTCCAGCATTTTTTTGTGTACCTTCGATTTTCCAGCTTCTGCAGTTCCTTCTTTAACACAATCAATTGAATAGTATTTGGGACAAAAACCCATCATTTATTACCATAGTATTTGGGACAAAAACCCATCATTTATTACCATAGTATTTGGGACAAAAACCCATCATTTATTACCATAGTATTTGGGACAAAAACCCATCATTTATTTATTTGCCTCTGTACTCCACAATTTGAGATTTGTAATTTAAAAAATGACATGTGGTTAAAGTGCACATTGTCAGACTTTAATAAAGGCCATTTTTATACATTTTGGTTTCACAATGTAGGAATTACAGTTGTGTTTATACATCATCCCCCCATTTCAGGGCACCATAATGTTTGGGACACATGGCTTCACAGGTGTTTGTAATTGCTCAAGTGTGTTTAATTGCCTCCTTAATGCAGGTATAAGAGAGCTCTCAGCTGCCTCCAGTCTTTCCATCACCTTTGGAAATTTTTATTGCTGTTCATCAACGAGGACCAAAGTTGTGCCAATGAAAGTCAAAGTTATGAGTGAGAAACAAGAATAAAACTGTTAGAGACATCAGACAAACATTAGGCTTACCAAAATCAACTGTTTGGAACGTCATTAAGAAGAAAGTGAGCTTACTAATCGCAAAGGGACTGGCAGGCCAAGGAAGACCTCCACAGCTGATGACAGAAGAATTCTCTCTATAATAAAGAAAAATCCCCAAACACCTGTCTGACAGAACAGAAACACACTTCAGGAGTCAAGTGTGGATTTGTCAATGACCACTGTCCGCGGAAGACTTCATGAACAGAAATACAGAGGCTACACTGCAAGATGCAAACCACTGGTTAGCCGCAAAAATAGGATGGCCGGTTTACAGTTTGCCAAGAAGTACTTAAAAGAGCAACCACGGTTCTGGAAGAAGGTATTGTGGACAGATGAGATGAAGATTAACTTACATCAGAGTGATGACAAGAGCAAAGTATGGATGAGAGAAGGAACTGCCCAAGATCCAAATCATACGACCTCATCTGTGAAACACGGTGGTGGGGGTGTTATGGCCTGGGCATGTATGGCTGCTGAAGGTACTGGCTTACTTATCTTCATTGATGACACAACTACTGATGGTAGTAGCATAATGAATTCTGAAGTGTATAGACACATCCTATCTGCTCAAGTTCAAACAAATGCCTCAAAACTCATTGGCCAGCGGTTCATTCTACAGCAAGACAATAATCCCAAACATATTGCTAAAGCAACAAAGGAGATTATCAAAGCTAAAAAATTGTCAATTCTTGAGTGGCCAAGACTATCGCCCGATCTGAACCCAATTGAGCATACCTTTCATTGCTGAAGAGAAAACTGAAGGGGACTAGCCCCCAAAACAAGCATAAGCTAAAGATGGCTGCAATACAGGCCTGGCAGAGCATCACCAGAGAAGACACCCAGCATCTGGTGATGTCCATGAATCACAGACTTCAAGCAGTCATTGCATGCAAAGGATATGCAACAAAATACTAAACATGACTACTTTCATTTACATGACATTGCTGAGTCCCAAACATTATGGTGCCCTGAAATGGGGGGGGGACTATGTATAAAAACCGCTGTAATTTTTACATGGTGAAACCAAAATGGATGAAAATAGCCTTTATTAAAATCTGACAATGTGCACTTTAACCACATGTGATTTTTTTTCTAACACAAATCTCAAACTGTAGAATACAGAGGCAAATAAATAAATGAAGGGACTTTGTCCCAAACATTATGGAGGGCACTGTACTACAGAATGTTGTGTCTATCTTTGGTTTAAACCAGCATCTGCAGTTCCTTCATGCACATTTTGTCTGCTCCACTACAAAATCTACTCAAGATATGTCTGCCTTGAAGAAGTTCTCCTCCTCTCTCCGACAAGAGTCTACACTATCCTCTCTCGCTGCTCCCCCTCTGAGATTCCTCCTGCTCTCTGACTCTACGACTACGTGTCAACCCAGACTCGCTACCACAGCCACATGTGCTTTCTCGGTGCTTGCCTCCATCTAACCTGTCCCGCTGAGTTACTCCAGCATTTTGTGTCTATCTTTGAATTTACAGCCTAAGAAACACTAACTTCTTGCAGTACAGACCAGGAACTGCAGATGGTGGTTTGAGAGGAAAAAAAAAGACACAAAATGCCTGGAGTAACTCAGCATGTCAGACAGCATGTGGAGGAAGGAAGAGCAGATGCTGGTTTAAACCGAAGACAGATACAAAAAGCTGGAGTGACTCAGAGGGTCAGACGGCATCTCTGGAGAAAAGGAATAGGTGACGTTTCGGGTCGAACCCCTTTTTCAAATTGAGAGTCAGGACAAAGGGAAAACGAGAGATATAGATGGTGATATAGAGAGATATTGAACAGATGAAGGTAAGATATATGCAAACAAAGCAACGATGGTAAAGGAAACAGGGCATTGTTAGCTGTGGACTGGTGAAAACCAAAGATCCTATAACGGAAGGTACACAAAAATGCTGGAGAAACTCAGCGGGTGCAGCAGCATCTATGGAGCGAAGGAAATAGGCAACGTTTCGGGCCGATACCCTTCTTCAGATCCTATAACGGATCTTTAGTGAAAACGAGTTACAGACTTGGGTGAGGGAGGGACAGAGAGAGAGAGGGGATTCAAGGGTTACTTGACGTGAGAGAAGCATCTCTGGAGAACATGGAGAGGTGATGTTTCAGGTTCCTCAGACTGATTGTAGGGGGATGGGGTAGAAAGCTGGAAGAGAGGAGGGGTAGTACAAAGTGTGATAGGTAATAGGTGAACACAGGTGAGGGGGAGGGGGTTATAGGCAGATGGACAGACAAAGTCCTACAAACTGAAATGCTGCTTCACAGCACTTAGAATAGTAACATATCGAACATGCGCAAAATGAAATAGAAAAAGGCAGCAAGAGAAAAATATCGAAGCATAAGAAACAGGAGCAGCACGGTGGCGCGGCGGTAGAGTCACCCACTCACAGCGCCAGAGACCCGGGTCCGATCCTGACTACGGGCGCTGTCTGTACGGAGTTTATACGTTCTCCCTGTAACCGCGTGGCTTTTCTCCGGGTGCTCCGGTTTCCTCCCACACTCCAAAGACGTGCAGGTTTGTAGGTTAATTGGCTTCTGTAAATTGTAAATTGTCCCTGGTGTACAGGAACTTGCTAGCGTACGAGGTGATCGACAGTCGGCGCGGACCCGGTGGACCGACGGGCCTGTTTCCGTGCTGTATCTCTAAGGTCTAAAGTAAAGTGTTCAGCCAGTTTTCACTGCCTGCTTGCAGAGAAAACAGTTAAAAGCCAAATGCATTGAATGTCTAAAGTCACATATTGTGCCGACTGGGTAAGGACACCTGATCTTTCACCCTGATGGACTTTAATGAAACAGACAGATTAACCAAACAATCCAATAGTTCCATGTTAAATCAGTTTTAGTTTACAGTTTAGTTTATTGTCACGTGTACTGAGGTACAGTGAAAAGCTTTTGTTACGTGCTAACCAGTCAGTGCAAAAACAATACATGATTACAATCGAGCCATTTGCAGTGCATAGATACATAAGGGAATAATGTTTTGTGAAGGGTAAAGCCATCAAAGTCCGATCAAGGATAGTCCGAGGGTCACCAAAGAGGTAGATAGTAGTTCAGCGCTGCTCTCTGGTTGTGGTAGGATGATTCAGTTGCCTGATAACAGCTGGGAAGAAACTATCCCTGAATCTGGAGGTGTGAGCTTTCACACCTACTGTATATCTTTTGCCCGATGGGAGAGGGGAGAAGAGGGAGTGGCCAGGGTGCGACTCGTCCTTGATTATGCACTGCTGGCCTTGCCGAGGCAGCGTGAGGTGTAAATGGAGTCAATGGAAGGGAGGTTGGTTTGTGTGACGGTCCGGTCTGCGTCCACAATTCGCTGCAATTACTTGCAGTCTTGGATGGAGCTGATCCCAAACCAAGCTGACAGGTTTTTTAATCAAATCTATCTAATTGTTCAGCTGCTATGGTGAGATGTTCAGCTCAATGAGCTGAGTGTCTGGATATTCATTTAAAAATTAACCACCATTCAAACTAACCTCTGTAAGCACATTAACGATCCCTATGCCTTGTATTTTTAGCAATTCATTTGTGAAACTGTCAATAAAATTTCATTTGAAAAATAACCATGTCAATTCAACTCTATAAAATGGTACAAACTATAAATGGAAAGATTACAGGGTCTAGGATACATAGAGCAGCTGGCTATGGGAAATGGTGCTAAGCTATATAAAGTATTAAATGTTACAGATAAGGTAAATCCAAAAATTACTTCAAACTGAATCGGACTTACGGGAACCAGAAATTTAAATTAGCGAAGGGTGAATTTTGAGAAGATTTTCAGAAAAAAACCATCCTTACTTAAAGTCATTGGATGTCTGATATAATCTACCGTCGGCACGGTGACTCAGCGGTAGTGTTGCTGCCTCACAGCGCCAGAGACCCAGGTTTGATCCTAACCACAGGTGCTGTCTGTACAGAGTTTACACGTTCTCCCTGTGACCGTGTGGGTTTTCTCTGGGTGCTCCGGTTTCCTTCCAAAGACGTGCAGGATTGTAGGTTAATTTGCTTCTGTAAATTATCCATAGTATGTAGGATAGGAACACCTGGGTGGCGCCGCACGATGGCAGCCTCGCCAACAGTCTGTCTGTCTTTTCATCCTTTTTTTGTTATTTAAAGTTTTTAAAGTGTGTTTTAAAAGTTTGTGTTAATGTTCTCTGGTTTGTTTTAAGTGGGGGAGGAAGTCGGGGAAATTTTTTTTTCAATCTCTTACCTTGCCGGAGATGCGATTGTTTTCTGGATTGTATCTCCGGTCACTCTGCGGCCTAACATCATGGAGCTGGCGGCCTTGCTCGGGACTGACTTTGAGCCCCACCGCGGGGATGTGGACTGACCATGGGAGCCGATCCCTTGCCTGGGATCGACGCTCCAACCGCGGCATGCGGGTTTCACCATTGATGTCTCGGGTAGAGACCGATGTCGGGAGCTCCAAACGCGCAGAAGGTTTCGACCAGCCCCAACCCGGGGTCAGATCGTCGGGCGAGGGGGAGCTGAGATTCCCCCCCGATGCAGGAGTTTGATCACCCTGACGCGGAGGGCCTGACCGCCGGCTACAGGAGCCAAGATCGCCCCGTCAATGGAAGGTTAGAGGGCCCCGACCGAGGGGGAACAAAGAAGGGATGAGGTTGAACTTTTTTTCGCCTTCCATCACAGTTTGGCGAGTCGAGACGATCGAGTAAAGTAAAATTCTTTATTTTTAACGATAATAAAGCGATTTACTCGAGCGAGTTTTAAACAGCTAAAATAACGAAGCTCCTTCAAACAGGATGGAGCTTGAATGAATGCTTTACCAAAAGCCCGCAAAAACACTCCCGCGGTCACGTGACTGCGCCAGCCAATAGTGAGCGTTTGTGCTTCCCCAGGCCACCACTAGGTGCCGCTACAACAGTGAGGAATGTGGAGGGGTCAATGTGGTGGATGTTAATGTTAAAATAGATTTTGTGTGTTCTGTTGCTTTTTATTGGTATGACTGTATGGCAAATCAAATTCCTCATATGTTGCAAAACATACTTGGCTAATAAAGTATGATTATGATGATGATAGTGTACTGGGTGATCACTGGTCGACACGGACTCGATGCCCGAAGGGCCTGTTTCCACTCTGTATCGCTAAACTTTACTTTGCTTTAGTACTTCATATGTTAAGCATAGAAACAGGCCCTTCGGCCCACCGAGTCTGTACCGACCACCCCGAACAATTTACAGAAAACAATTAATCTACAAACTCGCATGTATTTGGAGTGTGGGTGGATACCTGAGCACACGGAGAAACTCCCTGTGGTCACAGGGAGAACGTGCAAACTCCGCACAGACATTGCCACTACTCCACTACCGCAGCGGCACTAAACTAAACCGGCTGGAAGTGAACGCTTTGCCAGGAGTGGTGATAGAGGCAGATACGATAGTGCCGTTTAAGAGGCTTTTGGATAGGCACTTGGAAGTGCAAGGAATATAGAGATATGGATCATTGCAGGCAAATGAAATCAGTTTAACTTGGCATTGTGTTCAAGCACAAACATTGTGGGCCGAAGGGCCCATTCCTGTGCTGTACTGTTCTATGTTCTACGTTCCATGTGTGAGAGGAAAGGATTGAGGAGTTGCGAATTGTGAAGCTAGAGGAAGGAATGCAGGTGGGAAGGGAAGGAGAGGGGAGAAATAGGTGGGTCCAGCTGGGGCACAGGGGAGAGAGGGAGGGTTATGGGAGAACAAGGGAAGGCAGGAGTGTTTAGCACAGGAGTTACCTAAGATTGGAGAATTTAATGTTCATACCATTGGCTTGTAAACTACCCAAGCAAAATATGAGGTGCTGTTCCTCCAGTTTGCGTGTGGCCTCATTCTGGAAATGGAAGAGGTCCAGGTCAGAAAGGTCAGTATGGGTAGAAAAGAACTGCAGATGCTGGTTTATACTAGAGATAGACACAAAGTGCTGGAGTAACTCAACGGGTCAGGCAGCAGAGAAACACAGAAACATAGAAAATAGGTGCAGGAGTAGGCCATTCGGCCCTTCGAGCCATATGATCATGGCTGATCATCCAAAATCAGTACCCCATTCCTGCTTTTTCCCCGTATCCCTTGATTCCGTTAGCCCTAAGAGCTCTATCTAACTCTCTCTTGAAAACATCCAGTGAATTGGCCCCCACTGCCTTCCGTGGCAGAGAATTCCACAGATTCACCACTCACTCTGGGTGGAAAAGTTTTTCCTCACATCAGTCCAAAATGGCCTACCCCTTATTCTTAAACTGTGACCCTCTGGAGCATCTCTGGAGAAAAAGGATGGATGATGTTTCGGGTCGAGATCCTTCTTCAGACACTAAGGTCAGTATGGGAGTGGGAAGGGGAGATAAAATTCTAAGCAACAGGGAGAT